>VDFB02003911.1:18563-416600 GCA_007258455.2 Sequoia sempervirens | reverse complement strand
AATTTAATTATCACACTTTCCTCTTAAAAATTTGAATAATCAAATCAAACTATTCAAATCAATTATCAAAAATCAAAATCAAACTAATGCAACTCTATTTGCAAAAGTCAAAGTTGATTTGCATGTTCAACTCCAAAAAGGAATTAATTAATTCAAATTCCTCACCCACTTTTTGATTGAGAAAATCATGGATTGCTAACTAAGCAATCTAATTTTGCTAACTTAACCATCAATTGCTAACTGATCAATCAATTGTTGACTGATCAATCAAAACCTTGACTAGCCAATCTATTCTTCAATCATCTAATTGTGCAATCAAATTTGCACAATCTTCTCATATCTAAATCCTCTCAAAACAGGTTGACCATTGATCTGGATATTCTCCAACGTGATTCTGATCGTCAATTCAAAATCTCATTTCCTATATAACAAACCTCTCTCCTCACAAATATGGGATCAACATACCTTATGCAATGAAGTGTTGTTGAGATCATCCTTGAGAGAGCTTCATTCCTTCCTTCGATCAACCAAGCATTCATCCACACTTTGCACACGAACTTTGGAGGCTTCGCTATGATAAGAGAAATCCAACATCAAGTGAATACACTCTGCTGCCAGATGGTGAAACTGTCTTTTGCTTTCATTTCATTTGGTAATTAGTAGGTTCCTGATTGTTGATGGTCAATTTAACACAACAATGTTAAACATAATATTTCTACCCTATTTCTCCTGAAAAAGAAAGATAACCTAAAGCAATCTATCTTCCAAGGTATTTGTAGTTGGTTCTCAACTATGTTGGTGTGATTCATTGGCCAATGCAACTATAATATTCAAGGGGCCTACTAGTAAAAATGATACAAACTGCATCATACAAATTAATCTATGTTTGGGGGGGTAAATAAACAAAAAAAGATAGAATAGGGCTTTAGAACAACAAAATATGAATATAAATATCTTTACATCCAGACATGTATCTTAACAATGAGTGTTTCCTCAACTAACCAAAACTACAAAAATGATGCAATCCATAGCATGGACTATACTTTTGCATACATTCATAGTGAAAAATTCAATAACCATAACCATTCATCAATGCTTCATTTCAAAATCAGAACACATCACCAACTCATTGCTAAAATTAACAGATCAATAGATATAAATAAATTCCATTCACATATAACTCAGTGAAATAGTTTTAGATACAGATTCTTCTATTGATTTGCATCAAATAAGAAACAATTATGCACAAAATTCACTAGCATACGAATGACTATGATTCAACAACATTATCACTTAATTACTAAACTTTTGAAAATGACTTAACTGCATAAACTATAAAAAGTATCTCAAAATATCTTGCTTGAAAACTTGTAAAATCTTAAAACTATGACAACACTATCTGATATCTCTCTTAGGTGAGTAATCCTTTCTTCAAATAGTCAACCTTTACAAAATGGAGAGCCCAATTACATATAGACAATCTTTGCATTAATTCCTCTCAATAAAAAATTGAGATCCACCAATTAAGTAACAACTGGGACTACATGAAGTGACTGCGATGGCTGATCTTTAGTTCAATTGCTGATGGCTTTGTAACCAAAATCTGATGCACCAAGAGGGAAGGTAGATCTGCTAGGGATCTCTAGTTGAAGTGAGGTCAAGATCCTACAAAATAGGAGAGAAGAGAGGGAGCTATCAAGCTGACCATGTCACTAGGTGTCTTATTAGGAGCTGAACATTCCAATGCCACCTCATTCCTACGTATTTTTCTCAAGAAGGTACTCATCATAGCTGGTGAACACTTGTTGGAGTATGTCTACATCAGGACCATCTACCCAATCTTCTTCAAATTTGATTCTTTTCAATTCTGCAGAGGTAAAATCTTTCATATCTTTCAATTTAATTAACTCCCTCCTAGTAGCTTTCACTTCATCCTTGATATCCATGAGTCTATCAAGCAACAATTCATCACCATCCTCTTCTTTCTACATCATCTCCTCAAACCTATTATTCCACTTTTCCTTTAATTTGTCAAGATGGAGACTTTCCTTCACAGGGATATCTAGATTAACCAAAATGGCAATCACTGCTTCCAATTCATCAATTTGCTCATTCAAATATTTACTAGCTTGTTGAACTTCATTTCTATGTTCATAAATGAATGTGGATTTGAAACTAATAATGCTGATTGTATTTTCAATGAATTCCACATTATCGTCATCGAGGATAGACTTTTCCAAGAGAGTTTGCTTTGGCAACTTGTTGATGTCTTTCAGCTTCTTTGTATGCTCTCTATGCTCATCCTCTTGTTTCGCCAAGACTTCAATATGTGAACTCATGTCTTCAACCAACTCCAATGCACCCTCATGTTCCCTATAACTATCAACAAGTAGCTCCTCCACCTCTTGGTTCAACCGATCTATCCATCTATCAAGCATTCCAACCTTCCTCCTCATGTGTACAAGATCATCGACCTCCTTCTTACTCAACAAAATTGGTGTTTTCAGAGCAGAAGATTGAGAGGAAATAGGGGTAGATACATCCTTCAAGAACCTATGCAATTGATCTAATTGAGCCTTAAGCTCATCTTTTCTATTTTTTTCCTTTATTATCCTGGATTTGGTGGAGGATGCCACTATGTCAATAAAGTTCATCTATTGATTTCTTGTTGGTTTCCCCAAATTAATTGTACCCAACTGATAATCAGTCAATTGTATATCTTTCTTATGCTTGTCCACCATTGGAATGACACATTCAGCTATTATTTTACTTGTATCTGTTAGCTTTGTGGAATGAAGGACCCTAGCCTTTTTCTTGGGCTTCTCTTTCTTTATTTCTTTCATCATGTCTTCCCAATTCAAGGGTTGAGGTTGGACTATTTGTTTCCTTTCTAGGTTGAGTTTCAACCATGTTGGAGCAACAGGAGGAGTTATCATTTGTGTGGAAGAAGAAGTAGTAGGAGAAATAGGCTGCCAAACTGCTACCCTAGGCTGGGAGTCAACCTCTTGTTGTTTCTCCTTCTCTGCTCTTTCCTTAGCCAATCTTTTAGCCTTAGCTTTGTCTTTTTTCTCTTGCACCCTTTTAGCTTCTAGCTCCTTTTGCAAAAGTTCTTCTAACCTCTTCTTCTCTAACATTTCATCCCTTTGTCTTTCAAGATCTTTAACTCTATCCTATGCTTTCTTAGATTCTTGTTCATGTTTAGCAAGTGCTTCTGCCTCCTTTTCTCTCAACAGGCATTCTTCCTTATCCTTCTTTCTTTGGGCTTCTTCTACAGCCTTAAACTTGGCTTCAAGGGCTTCCCTCTTCCTTCTTTGCTAAAATTTCTCTTCCTCAAGTTCATGAATCTTTTGTAACATAGCTAACTTATCCCTTTCTTCTTTAGTCTTCAATTCTTGTTCTTTTTGTTGCTGCAACAAATCTTCCTTTTCCTTTTGTTTCCTTGCTAGCTCTTCTTCTTTAGCTTTTGCTTTAGATTCTTGTTGCCTAGCAAGTGCCTCAACTTGTGCTTTGGCATTCTCTTCCTTCTTAGCATCCTCAAAGAGTTTCCATTGATCCTCCAGGGCGAGGACATGCTCAGTCCCCACATCTTCAGTCTCTTCATTGGGTGCAGTCACAAGAGTTTCCCCATCTGATTGGGTAGCCTCCAAATCAGTATCAATATCATGTATCTCAACCTCATGCTCTTTCCCTTTTAAAGATTCAACCTCCTTATGAAGGCTTTGAGTGGGCATCTCCTCAAAAGGTTTCTCTGTAAGGGGAGGTTGAGTTGATTTTTTACCTCCAGCAATTGTTGAAGCTCTAGGTTAAGATGAAGTCTCTTCTCCAACAATTGAGGTCCCTGTGGGGTGAGATGAGGCTCTTCCTTTTGGGTAAAATGGGGCTTGTAGTTCCTTTCCTTCCCACCTTTTGTGATTTAGGTATATCCTGAGCTGGTACTACTAGATGAGGCTCCTCCATAGAGTTAGGATGGAGAAACTCCAATGGCTCCTTAGGAGTTGTCCTCTTCATTCTTCTGTACCCTTGGGTATCTGCAACTTTCCTCTTCTTAGAAGTTTGAGCTTGTGGCTCCTTGATCCTCATCACCACCCACTGGATACTTCGATCCATCACTATCCTTGCCATTTTCCTAATATCAATGGACTCTTCCTCATCCCAATTTACTAGATCCAAGTCCTTGGTACCTATATTTTTAGCCTCATACTGGGGATCTAAGGTTACACCATCATCTAATAATGTATCAAGAATATCTTCCTTCACCCCATACTCAATCATTAATAGGATGGGAAACCTTTCATAGTTCTTCCTTCTTACATCATATGCATCTTGTAGATCAATCCAAAAATCTTCTAACAAATTGAAATGCTTCTCAAAGAAAGTAGGGAGAAAAGCATTCATCTTATGCTTGGGATCAAAATGCTTTCGAGATGTATATAAACCCAATTTTAAATAAATCAATTCATCACAAATTACCTTAGCAGCCACAATATGTGCACAACGATACTCTCCTAACTTCATGGAAAATTTATGGAAACTAATCTTATGCTTGTTAGAAAATTTAAGATTGATCCTATGGAATGATAGATGAATTCCATAAGGAAAATTATGTTACTACAACATCTTGGAAGCAGATGAGGATGGCCATCAAAACCTACCAACCTAAAGTAAGTAAACTCGGGGTATTGAATGTACCAATGTCCCCATTCTGCAATGAATGCCATGGATTCCCTGCTTAATCTATACCCTGCATCACCTGTCAACTGGTTAATGATAAAATACAAGAATGCATCATTAACCCTTCTATAGTGCAACTTTGATGTTTATAAAGTTAGTAGATCATAATGATCCCACACTTTCTTCTGTCCAAGGGCTTCTCCCAATACTCCAACTACATTCAAACTAGGGAAAATGCCCCTCCTTGTAGCTACATACACTACATAATAAGTCATGAAGAAACTCTTTGTTTGCCCCACTCTAAGCATCTAATTATGTAGGCTCTCTGACAAAATCATTGGCCAATCAAATTGCTGCTTACCAGCCAAAATGGTTTGAATGAATGGAAACATCCATTCCTTAAAGTGTGAAGAATCTCTCTTTCCAAACACTCTGGAAAGCATCATGATTATGTCACGAATATCCTTATTGAAATATGCTCTTTTTGGTTGATCAGGAAGCTCAGTCAAGGATTCCTTTTCCACCCTCATCCATTTCTTGTTCATGTAGGTCCTATTAGCTTCGTTGTGGTTGTTATACAATTGTAATGCCTCTGCTTCATTGAGTTGTTTGGGGTTATGTGGTGTAGGTGCATCAAGCATGAACCTTATCATTTATGGAGTGAGATCAATGATGATATTCCCTTGCAGGTCCACACATTGCCTTGTTGATGGGTTGTAAGCTCCTGTTATAGTAAGTATGAGCTCTAGAAATTGAATTGATAGAGGAAATTGGGCACCATGTTCCAACCCAGATTGAGCAATTCTTTATGTTCTCCCTATTGCATCGTCTATGAAAGTTTCTTCAACCAACTCCTCATTGTTGAATGGCCCTAATTTTGTATCAGTGATATCAATCCAATCCGAATCCACCTTGCTGGCTGTAAGAGTGGGACTCTTGTGCTTGTATCTCAAGGTGTAAAGGAGCTTCTCCACCTTTATCTTCTTAGGCTTTGTTGGCTTTGAACTTTCTGCAACCTGGCTCCCCCTTTGAGAAGCTTCTTCAGATGCTCCTGACATTTTTTACTCCTACAAAACTGTCCTATAAAGACTTGGAAACCATTACATTGATATTACCTTTCATAACATCTTCTATTCATCCAAGGAAAGTCTACATAGTTAGTCAAATTTTGCACTTACCAGAAGTGGAGCCAAGAGAGAATCAAGAACAAAAAGCCTTTTAACATAGGCGGGATCAGGATCAAAATGGAAACCAGACCCAGAACTAGTTGATGGTTCCAAGTTCGTTTTCCACTCCGGTTCCACTTTCGATAGAAGAATAAGGGTGTAGACCATAATCAACATTCATCAAATGTGAGATCATTTTGGGAATTGATTCTTATGCAAACACTCATGGGATGAGTTCATTCTCATACCGCTTCCACTAGTTTATTATTCAAATGAAGCACGTTTAAACACACGATCACACCAAATTCAGACTTAGGTCACATGAAACCATAAGGAAACTTTAAATAAGGGGCTTAATCTCACCCTTAATAGGACAAAACCAAATTTGAACTTTTTATGGCACAATATTGTAAAGGTCAATGCACAAACCCTAGTTTGCGTGAATCGTCGACTTATAGAAATTAGGGCATCAAAACCGTGATGCCAAAACATTAACTCGACAGGATAATAGGATCAAAGGGGTCATCAAATAGATTCTTCAAAATGAAACCCTAGTTAAAACTAGGGCACAACAGAATGGACATGCAACAAAAATGAAGAATACAATAGTAGAACGACAAAACAAACAGGGAAAACCGAAAAAGCAAAATAGAAAACAGGGAAAAAAAAAACAAACCAGAAACAAGTAAAACACAAACATAAACACACAAATATTCACGAGAAAGGTCTCATGAATGCACAACGAACACCACAAACATGAAACACAAGTGGAACAAGAAAACCACCTACCTCAAAACGCCACCAAGAAAGGTTGAAACTTGATCCAAATCCACTTGCAGATGCTTGCCATCAACCAAATTGTGCTCCTCTTTCATGCTTTCTCAGCTTTGGTTTGCTTAAACAACTTAAGCAATAATAATAATGAGCCAATTAACCTTGATTAAAGTTTAAAATTCATTTCATACATGTGAGGAGGCTATAATTAACACAATTAATGCGGTTGGTTGGGCATGGGATAAAAAACGTAAATGAGTATTCAACCAATGTAAAATCGAAGGCAGGGCGAACGCGAAAGCAGAGTAGAATAGGACAAGACACTTTACCCAAGTCTCTTATCTAATTCTGAATCTAGTTCTGGTCCCATGGCAAGGAAAAGACAACAAAGGGAACATGGGAAAAATTGAAACCAAAACTGGACCTGGAACCTTTATAAAGTTCTGAGTTCGGTTTCTCTTCTAGTTCCGCTCCTGACAAAGGAACAAACACCAACACAAGGAAAATGATAAAAGAAACGAAAGGAAGCAGGACTGGAATGAAAACTGGACCCGAACAAGACACCAAATGAGGACAAAACACAAAGGAGAAAAGTGGGAGCGGGGTTGGAACCAAAACTGGACTCAGAACTTTTACAAAGTTCCCAGTTTGGTTTCTATTCTGATTCCGCTTTCACTAGAAAGAAAGAAAACAAAAATAAACACACAAAAACCCAAAGGAGAAAACCATCCCAAAGGTCCAATGCGAGAAAAGCAATGAAGAAACAAACAACGCAAGGGTGGGTCTAGGACCAAAACCAAATCCGGACTTGGAATCTTCACAAAATTTTGAGTCCAATTTCCATTCCGGCTTTGCTTCCGCTAGAAAAAAAGGAACAAGGACTTAGGAGGAAAAATAACAACTCCTAAGACCCAAACAAAAACACCAAGGACAAACAAAACACAAGGGGGACCCATTTTGACCAAAAAAATGGGGTGGTTATGCAAGGCATAACAAGGACCTTCATGGCTCTTGAGGGGAGACCTCCTCTCCCCTCTTCTCTAGGTTATTTCCTGGGCACCAGGAAGCACCAACAACCTCCTCAAGTAGGGAAATCTTCAAAATGTCAGTGAACAAGACCCTCTTGGAGGAGGATTGTAAGGTTCTTTCAATAGTGCTTTGGATGCCCGCTGCAATTTCTGCTTGGGTTTTGTGTGAGTTTGGTTTCCTTCCTCTAGTTTTTCCTTTTGGAGAAGCAGATTTTGGTTTAACCACTTCCGATTGGGAAATGGGAAAGGAAGATGGTACTACTTCAATATATTCCTCACAAGCCACCTCCTCAACAATCTCATTTAGGAGGCCATTTTCTGATTGCTCCACAATCTCATTGACCATACCCAACAAGTAAGATTTAGATACCTCTAAGTTGAGTGGGGGAAAATCAGGGATTACCTATTTTGGAGATGAATCCTCCAGGTGTGGCATCTCTGGATCTAGGGAAGTATCATGAACTTTTGGTGAAACATCCCCCACTTGTTGTGCATCCCAGTTAACATCATTATCCTTTTCCATATAAGTAGCATTTACTAGGGAATCCTCACAAGATGACTGACATGAGACAATTTTATTATGGGAATCCTGGTGATTTCCCTTAAAAGGGGGGGAAAACCTTCTATGGAAAAAAACAAGATCAGAGTCCACTTCAATATCCATTTTAGAGTTAAGATTTGGCCTAGGAAGGAGCTCTTGGTTGAAAACCCCAAACTTAGAGAAGATACACACCTCCAGCAGAATGGATTCTCGTTCTTTCAAAAACACCCAAATTGCAATAGTAGGAACCCCCCTTACCAAAAAGCAATCATCCTTAAGGAATTCCCCCAAAGCATTTCCCATTAATCTTAGGGCATGAATATAAGAGAACTCAAAGGGAATATTTGGTAAAATGAATCAAGTCGACCTCTTCACCTTTGAGAACAAATCCTCTAAAATTTTTGGCTGCCAGCAATGCAAAACAAGAAAGGAATTTCCACACCAAAAAGGCCCTTCCCTAATAATCCTATCCCTAGTTTCAGAGTTGTTGAAAAAAATAATGAAGGAATCTCTAGATAGCAAGTACAAATTGAAAGAAAGGATCCAGCTCCCAGCTACCCACATATCAGTGTCTCTCAACGACATTTTTTGCCCCCAAACTTGCCTAACAACAAGATTTTCTTCTAAATTTGAAAGCCTTTTAATTAAAGACGCAATTGTGAGACTTACCTTCGGGGTAGGATCCACCCACGATGGCTTTTCCCTAGTCCCCCCAAGCTTTGGTCTAGAAGACTTGTCCTTTTTGTTTGAATTGATTTTGTTCTTCGACTCCTGAGGTCGACCTTGATTCTCAACCGAGACATCCTTATTCGGAGCCGGAGGCGGCTTACCTGAATTAGGGTTTCTCGGATATGGGCGTGGTGGTTGATTCCATCGACCCCCACGATTACCCATTTGAGGTCGGCCATTGTTACAATTTTTCCTCCCATTGTTGTTCCTTCAAAACCACGGATCATGAAAATCACCATTATATGCTCTTTAGTTCTAATTATTACCACCATTTGTTGACCTAGTTGGTGGGTACTCTCTATGTAGTTGGCTCGAGTCATTCATGTAGGAACCATTTCTATGAGATCTACCCTGCTATGGATGATTGTCATAGCAATACTGGAGTCTAGCCTGCCTTCCTCTACAATTTTTGACTTGCTATCCATCCTGAGCCCCATTCTAATATCCGCCATTTTTGTGATAGCCACCATTAGAGTTTCACAAATGATCTTGTGAAACATACTAATATCTTTTTCCCTTATAGTGAATCATAGTTTTCCAACCATCACTATCCGGGCCACGATAATCCAAAACATCCTCACTGTCACGCCAGTCTGCCCACTTGTCTCCCTTGTTTATGTTGTATTGTGCCATCATTCCCAGTCAAGTAGTATAGTTATTGACCTTTACTGAGTCTTTTATATGAAACATTGTTATCCTATTTATAGTTGATAGACTTCCTAATTACGAACAAATATATTGTTGCAGTTTAATAGCAAGGTGGTAAACTTTGGAAAGAGAATTAATGTCATTTGCATTGTATGTTCTTTGCAAAAATAGGCCAATCAGGGGATCTATGGCCTTCAGGTAAGCTTGGATAGCAAATTTTTCAGCCACCAGGTATGCATCTTGCAACCCCCTGTACATCCTTTGAAATTTGGTATTAAACATGCGTAATGGTTCATGTGGTTCTTTCTTGATAGTGGAAAATTAGTGATATAATATTGCAAGATCTACATAGACCTTGAATTGGTTAATGAATGCATCCTCTATGTTTTTCCAACTTAGGATGGATCCAGTAGGCAGATTAAGATACCAATTATAAGCCATGTCTCCTAATGAATAAGGATACAACCTACATGCAACATCATGGTGGGAAATCTGAGCATAGGTGCAGGCATCTTTGAATGCCTATATGTGCTCTTCAACACTTCTTGATTCACCATGAGCATACCTGGTGCAAAATTTCTCTGGGTTCTTTGGCATTTCATGTATGCCACCAAGAATGAATCCCCGTGGTGAAGGATTGTTGGCAAAGAATGCCATAGGTGGTGGTGGTGGTGGATTTGGTTGTGCAACCTGTGGTATTGGTGGAAACCTGAGTGAAGTAAGTAGTGGTGACAACAGTGGGATAAAAAATCTACAGGCTTTGGGTCTAACAGGGGTTTGAAGTTCAACTAATGGTTATGGATTTTTAGTAGATCTAAGAACTCTTTCAAACCTTTCTGGTGAGAATGACCCAATTTGAGCCAGTTTGTTCCTCCAGGCCCTCCTTCTAGCGCCAAATCTATTGATGGTCAATTTAACAAAACAATATTAAACACAATATTTCTACTCTATTTCTCTTGAAAAACAAAGATAACCTAAAGCAATCTATCTTCCAAGGTCTTTGTAGTTGGTTTTCAACTGTGTTGGTGTGATTCAGTGGCTATTGCAACTATAATATTCAAGGGGCCTACTAGTAAAAGGAACATAAATTGAATCCTATAAATTAATCTATGTTTGGGGGGTGTAAATAAATATAAAAAGATAGAACAAGGATTTAGAACAACAAAATAAGAATATAAATCTCTTTACATCCAGACATGTATCTTAACAATGAGTGTTTCCCCAACTAACCAAACCTATAAAATAATGCAATCCATAGCATGACCTATACTATTGCATACATTCATAGTGAAAATTCAATAACCATAACCATTCATCAAAGCTTCATTTCAAAATCAAAACACATCACCAACTCATTGCTAAAATTAACACATCAATAGATATAAATAAATTCCATTCACAAATAACTCAATGAAATAGTCTCAAATCCAGATTCTTCTATTGATTATATCAAATAAGAAATAGTTATGCACAACATTCACTGGCATACAAATGACTATGATTCATTAACATTATCATTTAACTACTAAACTTTTTGAAAATGACTTAATTGCATAAACTGTAAAAGTATCTCAAAGTATCTTGCTTGAAAACTTGTAAAAATCTTAAAACTATGACAACACTATCTGCTATCTCTCTCAGGTGGCTAATCCTTTTTTCCATCAGCCGGCCTTTACAACATGGAGGGCCAAATTACATTTAGACAAGCTTTGCATTAATTCCTCTCAATCAAAAATTGAGATCCACCTATTAAGGAACAACTGGAACTGCATGAAATGACTGCGCTAGCTGATCTTCAATTCAATTGTTGATGACTCTATTACCAAAATTGGATGCACAGAGAGGAAGAGTAGAACTGTTAGGAGATCTTCAGTTAGACTCATGTCATGATCCTACAAAATAGGAGAGAAAGAGAGAGAGGTGTCCATTAGGAACAAAACGTTCCACTACCATTTCATTCCTGTGTATTTTGCTCAAGAAGGTACTCATCATAGCTGGTGAACATTTGTTGGAGTATTTCTGCATCAGGCCCATCTACCCAATTATCTTCAAATTTGATTCTTTTCAATTCTACAGAGGTAAACTCTTGCATATCTTTCAATTTAATTAACTCCCTCCTAACAACCTTCACTTCATCCTTGATATCAATGAGTCTATCAAGAAATAAGTTATCACCATCCTCCTCTTTCTACATCACCTCCTCAAACCTATTATTCCACTTTTATTTTAATTTTTCAAGAGGAAGACCTTCCTTTATAGGGATATCTAGATGAACCAAAATGGCAATCACTGCTTCCAATTCATCAATCTGCTCATTCAAATCTTTACTAGCTTGTTGGAATTCATTTCTATGTTCATAAATGAATGTAGCTTTCAACCTGATAATGTTGATTCTCTTTTCAATGAGGTCCATATTATCCTCATCAAGGATAGACTATTCCAAGAGAGTTTGCTTTGGCAACTTGTTGATGTCTTATAGCTTCTTTGTATGCTCTCTATACTCATCCTCTTGTTTCCCCAAGACTTCATCATGTGAATTCACGTCCTCAACCAACTCCAATGCACCCTCATGTTCCCTATAACTATCAATAAGCAGCTCATCCACCTCTTGGTTCAACTGATCTATCCATCTATCAAGCATTCCAATGTTACTCCTCGTTTGTACAAGATCATTGGCCTCCTTCTTACTCAACAAAACTAATGTTTTCAAAGCAACAGATTGAGGGGAAACATGGGTAGATACATCCTTCAGGAACCTATGCAATTGGACTAATTGAGCCTTAAGATCATATTTTCTTTGTTTGTCCTTTATCATCCTAAATTTGGCGGAGGATGCCACTATGCCAATAAGGTTCATCTGCTGATTTCTTGTTGGTTTCCCAAAATTAACCGTACCGAACTGATAATCATTCAATTGCATATATTAATATCCATGTCCACCATTTGAATGGAACATTCAACTATTATTTCACCTGTATCTGTTAGCTTTGTGGAATGAAGGACCCTAGCCTTTTTCTTGGGCCTCTCTTTCTCTATTTCTTTCATCATGTCTTCCCAATTCAAGGGATGAGGTTCGACTATTTGTTTCCTTTCTAGGTTGAGTTTCAACCATGTTGGAGCAGCAGGAGGAGTTATCACTTGTGTGGAAGAATAAGTAGTAGGGGAAATAGGTTTCCAAACTGCTGCCCTAGGGTGAGAGTCAACCTCTTGTTGTTTCTCCTTCTCTACTCTTTCCTTAGCCAATCTTCCAGCCTCATCTTTGTCCTTTTGCTCTTGCACTCTTTTAGATTCTAGCTCTTTTTGCAAAATTTTTTCTTCTAACCTCTTCTTCTCTAACATTTGATCCCTTTTTCTTTCAAGATCTTTAACTCTATCCCATGATTTCTTAGACTCTTGCTCATGTTTAGCAAGTGCTTCTGCCTCCTTTTCTCTCAACAGGCATTCTTCCTCATCCTTCTTTCTTTGGGCTTCTTCTACAACCTTAAACTTGTCCTCAAGGGTTTCCCTATCCCTTCTTTGCTAAGCTTTCTCTTCCTCAAGCTCATGAATCTTCTGTAACATAGCTAACTTATCCCTTTCTTCTTTAGTCTTCAATTCTTGTTCTTTTTGCTGCTGCAGGAAATCTATTGGTATGTGGCGACTGATCATGCTATATTGTATAGCCCATGGTATATTGTACACCCCAACATGTATCCTTGCAAGGGTTTAGGGCTGGGATGGGCCTCGGGCGGGGGTTCGGGGGCGGCAACCCCCGAGAAAATTTTTCTTGCTACTTTTTCGCCTCATCACCGAAAAAAGGAAAAATCCGATTTTGTAGAACCCAAAATCTGGAAGCTTCTAAGCTTGTTAAAAAGGGGTTCAGATGGCTGTTATAGTATAATGAAAAAAATGATTATTCACAAGATTGTAATAGGTTTTGCACTGGATAATAAAAGTATTGGATGGCTGCGGTTTGGTGGATGTAGCGCGGATTGGGTGAACCACATTAAATTCTCTGTGTTATGATTTATTCTGTGTGTGTTTTAGTTTCTTTGTTTATTAATTAAATCTGAATTTAATTGTTAGACATCTGCCTTTTCTAACCCTAACAAGTGGTATCAGAGCAGGTTTTATTTTGATTATCATCTGTAGGAAGGTCTCACAGCTGAGTGGGAGTCTCACAGTTGAGTGGGAGCAATGGCAGACGAGGGTAAGAAGCTTGAGAAGTTTAATGGGAAAAACTGTTAGTTATGGAAGATGCAGATGGAGGACTATCTCTATCAGAAGGGTTTATGGCAGCCATTGGAAGGGAAAACCAAGAAACCCGCAACAATTTCTGATGAGGACTGGGAGATTTTGGATAGAAAGGCTCTTGGTAGCATTCATTTATGCCTGGCACAATCGGTGGAATTCAATATTACAACAACAAAGACAACTCAAGAGTTGAAGGAAACCTTGGCGAAGTTATATGAAAATCCTTCCGCTTCGAATAAGGTATTTCTTATGAAGCGTTTATTTAATATGAAAATGGTAGAAGGTAGGTCAGTTACTGATCATTTAAATGAGTTTAATACAGTCACCAGTAAATTAACTTCTGTAAAAGTAAACTTTGATGAAGAAGCTAGGGCTCTTTTGATTCTGTGTTCTTTGCCCGAAAGCTGGAATAGCTTAGTAATGGCTGTTAGCAATTTTGTTTCTGGTTCAAATACATTGAAATTTGATGATGTTGTTGGTGTTATTTTGAGCGAGGAAATTCGTAGGAAAAGCTTAGGTGGAACATCCACATCAAAGCGGTTTTGAATGCAAAAGCAAAAGTAACAAAGGAGAGAGGAAACACCTAGGAAATCATGGGAAGTCAATGAGAAAAAATGAAAGGACGTAAGGTCCCAACTAGAGACAAGAGGGATTGTTGGCACCGTGGTAAGCCTCTGGCCATTTAAAAGAAAGATTGCTGGTCCTAAAAAAATAAAAGAGACAAAAAGGAAGGAAGTAAAGAGGCAAATGTGGTGAGTAATAAATCTAATGAGGATGTTTTGATTCTTTCCCTTGATAATGTTGATGATTCTTGGGTGTTAGATTCAGGGGCTTCATTTCATGCTATGCCTCATAGAAGTTATTTTCTTGATTATGTCCAAGGGATTTGGGTCGGTTTATTTTAGGAGAAATGAACCCCTCGGCCAAATTGTTGGAAAGTAAAAGAACTGATTAAGTTGCAGAATGGGAATCTCACACACAATTTCACGTGGAGGTAAGGCATAAATCTAAAGTTAAGTATAGAAATTTAATTTCAGTGTGGCAACTAGATGACAAGGTTGTGCTTGTTACATTTAGTGATAAAAATTGAAGGCCTAAAAGGTGCCTTAGTGGTAGAAAAGGTGTGAAAGTAGGCACCTTATATCTTTGTGTAGATCATATTGTTCCTTCTACTTTAGTTGTTGTAGAGAAAGGTCAATGTTCAAGAATAGTTTTTGCAGTTCAGTAGGTAGAAAATCAGACAGTTGCTATGGGTTCTAAATCAGCATTGTGGTATAATAGACTTGGGCATATGATTGCAAAAAGGTATGAAATTACTTTTATTCAAATAATGTTTCTTTTACCAAATCTAAAATGTGTTAATATGAATTTATGTGAAAGTTGTGTGTATGGCAAACAAAAGAGAGTTAGTTTTCTCAAGGATGGGAAGTAAAAGAAAGATGAGAAATTTGAGCTTGTGCATACAGATGTATGGGGACCAACTCGTATCTTCTCTCGTGGTTTCAGATTATGTTACATTCATTGATGATGCAACTAGGGAAGGTATGGATTTATTTCCTTAGGCATAAATCATGTATTTGAAACTTTAAAAAATGGAGAAGCTTGGTTGAGAATGAGACGAGTAAAAAGATAAAATGTCTCAAATCTAATAATGGTGGTGAGTATTGCAGCAAAGAGTTTGAAGATTATTGTTCCTCTAATGGTATTCGTAGACAAAAAACGGTTTCAAGGACTCCACAGAAAAATGCAGTGGCTGAGCGCATGAACAAAACAATAATGGAGCGTGCATGAACTATGAGATTGCATGCTGGGTTGCCTTTAAAAATGTGGGCAGAGACTGTAAACACTACTGTTTATTTAATTAATAGAGGTTCCTCTAATCCTTTGGGTTGTGGTATTCTAGAGGAAGCATGGAAAGGTAAGAAGGTGAGTTATTCTTTTCTCAAAACCTTCGGTTGTGATGCATTTGCACATGTAGATTCTGAAAATAGAACCAAGCTTGATGCAAAATCAAAGAAATGTGTATTTGTTGGATATGTCATTGATGAATTTGGTTATAGGCTTTGGGATTTTGAAAATCAGAAAATTGTGAAAGCAGGGATGTCATATTCAAAGAGAAATTTTTGTACAAAGATCTGCTACAAGATGAGAAGAAAGAAAATGATTATGCAATGTTGGATGATATTCCAAACAATGATGTTTCATGGTTGTCATGCTGGGCAACAACAACAACAACAACAAATACCACAAACTCCTGTTAGACGATCTTCAAGGATAAGTAGACCTCTAGAAAGATTCTCTCCTCTTTGTATACTATTTTGTTAATGATGCCAGTGAACCAAATATTATGATGAAGCTATGCAGTTGGATACCAAGGTTCAGTGGGAGCATGGAATGGAAGAAGAAATGGACTCCTTGCTAAAAAATCAGACTTGGGAATTATGCAAGTTGCCTGCAAGTAAAAAGGCTTTACCAAACAAATGGGTTTATAGGCTGAAAGAGGAGGATGGAGGTAAGAAGAGATTTAAAGCTAGATTAGTTGTAAAGGGATTTGCACAGAAAAAGGGTATTGATTTTGATGATATTTTTTCTCCAGTTGTTAAAATGACTTTTATTCGTATTGTTTTAAGTATTGTGACTGCTGAAGATTTGCATTTAGAACAGCTTGATGTTAAAACAACCTTTCTCCATGGTGATTTGGAAGAGGAAATACATATGGACTAGCCACAAGGATTCAAGGTCAAAGGTAAGGAGAAACTAGTGTGCAGATTGAAGAAAAGTTTATATGGCTTGAAGCAAGCACCTCGACAATGGTACTTGAAATTTGATAGTTTTATGGTTGACAATGCCATGTACAGTGTAATTCGAATTGTGTTTATTTTAAGAGGTTGATAATGACAGCTACATTATTTTATGTTTATATGTTGATGACATGCTTGTAGCAGGGTCTAACATGGATCACATAAGTGAGCTAAAACAACAGTTAGCAAAATATTTTGCTATGAAGGATTTGGGGGCAGCAAAGCAAATCCTTGGTATGAAAATTTGTAGAGATAGGAAAAGTAGACAATTGTTTTTATCTCAGGCTAATTATGTTGAAAAGGTGTTGCAGAGATTTCATATGGAGAATGCAAAAGTTGTTAGCTCACCTTTGTCTAGTCATGTTAAATTGACTAAGGATATGTGTCCAAAGACACAAGAGGAGGAAGAAAAAATGTCCAAGGTGCCATATGCTTTAGCTGTAGGCAGTTTAATGTATGCCATGGTATGCACGAGATTGGATATTGCACATGTCGTAGGAGTTGTTAGCAGGTATTTGAGTCATCTCGGAGTTGAGCATTGGAATGCAGTCAAATGGATTCTCAGGTACTTGAGAGGTACATCCAAAAAATGTTTATGTTTTATGGGCTCTAATACTGATTTAAAATGCTATGTTGACTCAAATTTGGCAGGGGATATAGATACTAGGTGGAGTACCACAGGTTATGTTTTTACAGTTGGTGGGACAATAGTGAGTTGGATTTCTTGATTGCAAAAGGTAGTTGCTTTATCCACCACAGTGGAAGAGTATGTTGCTGCAACAGAGGCGGCGAAGGAGATGATATGGCTGTAACTTTTCATGGATGAGTTGGGAAAACAAAAGGATGGAAATTACTTGTTTACAGACAACTAGAGTGTTATACATCTTGCAAAGAATTCTGCCTTGCATTCTAAAACAAAACACATACAATTAAGATATCATTTCACTTGATTAGTGTTGGAGGATGGACAGGTCAAGTTGGACAAGATACATACAGATGTCAATCCAGCGGATATGTTTACGAAGGCAATGACAAGGGAGAAGCTGAGCTCCTCTTCAACTTTAGTTGGCCTTCAAGGTTGAATTCAAGTATCACAGAGCAACAGGGTCCAAGGTACTTATTTCTAGTGGGAGCTGTAATTGCAGTAGTGTCGTCGAGGATCAGTCTCCAAGTGGGAGATTGTGTTGGTGTGGAACCTGATCAGTCTCCAAGTGGGAGATTGTTGGTATGTGGTGACTGATCATGCTATATTGTATAGCCCATGGTATATTGTACACCCCGGCACGTATCCTTGCCGGGGTCCGGGGTTGGGCCGGGTCCCAAGTGGGGGTTCGGGGGCAGCAACCCCGAGAAAAATTTTCTTCCTACTTTTTCACGTCATCACCAAAAAAGGGAAAAATCAATGAAAAAAGGAAAAATCCAATTTTGTAGAACCCAAAATCTGAAAGCTTCTAAGCTTGTTAAAAAGGGGTTCGGATGGCTGTTACAGTATAATGAAAAACGTGATTATTTGCAATATTGTAATAGGTTTTGCACTAGATAATAAAAGTATTGGATGGCTGCGGTTTGGTGGATGTAGCCCGGATTGGGTGAACCACATTAAATTCTCTGTATTATGATTTATTCTGTGTGTGTTTTAGTTTCTCTGTTTATTAATTAAATCTGCATTTAATTGTTAGATATCTGCCTTTTCTAACCCTAACAAAATCTTCCTTTTCCTTTTGTTTCCTTGCTAGCTCTTCTTCTTTATCTTTATCTTCAGATTCTTGTTTCCTAGCAAGTGCCTCAACTTGTGCTTTGGCATCTGCTTCCTTCTTAGCATCCTTGAAGAGTTTCCATTGATCCTCCAGGGTGAGGACATGCTTAGTCCCCACATCTTCAGTCTCTTCATTGAGTGCAGTCACAAGAGTTTCCTTGTCTGATTGGGTAGCCTCTGAATCAGTATCAATATCATGGATCTCAACCTCATGCTCTTTCCCTTTTCAAGATTCAAACTCCTCATGAAGGATTCTAGTGGGCATCTCCTCAATAGGTTTCTTTGTAAGGTGAGGTTGAGTTGAGGTTTTACCTCCAACAATTGTTGAAGCTCTAGGTTGAGATGAAGTCTCTTCTCCAACAATTGAGGTCCCGAGGTGAGATGAGGTTTCTTCTACGGAAGTTGTAGTTCCTTCACCTTGTGATTCAGGGATATCCCAAGTTGGTACTGCTGGATGAGGCTCCTCCCCAGAGTTAGGAGGGAGAAACTCCAATGGATCCTTAGGAGTTGTCCTCCTCTTCATTCTTATAACTCGTTGAGTACCTGCAACTTTCCTCTTCTTAGAAGTTTGAGCTTGTAGCTCCTTTATCCTCATCACCACCCACTAGATACTTTGATCCATCACTATCCTTGCAATTTTCCTAATATCAATGGACTCTTCCTCATCCCAGTTTACTAGATCCAAGTCCTTGGTACCTATGTTTTCAACCTCATACTGGGGATCTAAGGTTACTCCATCATCTGATAATGTGTCAGGAATAACTTCCTTCACCCCATACTCAATCATTAATGGGATGGGAAACCTTTCATAGTTCCTCCTTACATCATATGCAGCTTGTAGATCAATCCAAAAATCTTCTACCAAATTGAAATGCTTCTCAAAGACAGTAGGGAGCAAAGCATTCATCTTATGCTTGAGATCAAAATTCTTTCGAGATGTATCTAAACCCAATTTTAAATAAATAAATTCATCAAAAATTTCCTTAGCAACCACATTATGTGCACAACTATACTCTCCTAACTTCATGGAAAATTTATGGCAACTAGTCTTATGTTTGGTATCCAATTTAAGATTGACTCCTATGGCCTGATAGATAAATTCCATAAGGACAATTCTATTACTATAGCATCTTGGAAGAAAATGAGGATGACCATCAAAACCTGCCAACCTAAAGTAAGTAAACTTGGGGTATTGAATGTACCAATGTCCCCATTCTACAATGAACACCATGGATTCCCTGCTTAATCTATACCCTGTATCACCTCTCAATCAGTTAATGATAACATACAAGAATGCATCATTAACCCTTCTATAGTGCAACTCTGATGTTTACAAAGTTAGTTGATTATAATGATCCCATAGTTTCTTCTGTCCAAGGGCTTCTCCCAATACTCCAACTGCATTCAAACCAAGGAAAATGCCCCTCCTTGCAACTGCATACACTACATAAGAAATCATGAAGAAACTCTTTATTTTCCCCACTCTAAGCATCTGATTATGTAGGCTCTCTGACAAAATCATTGGCCAATCAAATTGCTGCTTGCCATCCAATTTTTTTTGAATGAATGGAAACATCCATTCCTTAAAGTGTGAAGAATCTCTCTTTCTGAACACTCTGCAAAGCATCATGAGTATGTCACGAATATCCTTACTAAAATATTCTCTTTTTGATTGATCAGGAAGCTTAGTCAAGGATTTCTTTTCCACTCTCATCCATTTCTTGTTCATGTGGGTCCTGTTAACTTCATTGTGGTTGCTATACAATTGTAATGCCTCTACTTCATTGAGTTTTTTGGGGTTATGTGGTGTAGGTGCATCAAACACAAACCTTGTCATTTGTGGAGTTAGATCAATGATGATATTCCCTTGCAGGTCCACACATTGCCTTGTTGTTGGGTTGTAAGCTCCTGTTGTAGTAAGTATGAGCTCTAGACTTTAAACTGATAGAGGAAAGAGGAAAACATGTCCCAACCCAGATTGGACAATTCTTTCTATTCTCCCTGTCCAATCCTCTGTGAAAGTTTCTTCAACCAACTCCTCATTGTTGAATGGCCCTAAGTTTGTATCGATGATATCAACCCAGTCTAAATTCACCTTGATGGCTGTAAGAGTGGGACTATTGTGCTTGTATCTCAAGGTGTAAAGGAGCTTCTCCACCTTTATCTTCTTAGGATTTGTTGGCTTTAAACTTTTTGCAACCTGTCTCCCTCTTTGAGAAGCTTCTTTGGATGCTCCTGACATTTTTAACTCCTACAAAACAATCCTATAAAGACTTGGAAAAAATTACATCAATATTACCTTTCATATAATCTTCTATTCATCCAAGGCAACTCTACATAGTTAGTCAAATTTTACACTTACCAGAAGGAGAGCCAAGAGAGAATCAGGAACATAAAGCCTTTTACCATAGGCGGGATTGGGATCGGAATCAGGACGAGATCAGAACTGAGATCGAAATGGAAACTGAATCCAGAATGAGCTGATGGTTCCAAGTTCGTTTCCCACTTTGGTTCCACTTTTGGCAGAAGAATAAGGGTGTAGACCAGAATCAACATTCATCGAAAGTGGGATCATTTTGGGAATTGATTCTTATGCAAACACTCATGGGACGAGTTCATTCTCGGACTACTTCCACTAGTTTATTATTCAAACGAAGCACATTTAAACACATGGTCACACAGACTTCAAACTTAGGTCACATGAAACCATAAGGAAAATTTAAATAAGGGGCTTAACCTCACCCTTAACATAACAAAACCAAATTTGAATTTTTTAGGGCATGATATTGTAAAGGTCAATGCAGAAACCCTAGTTTGTGTGACTCGTCGACTTATAGAAATTAGGGCATCAAAACCCTGATATCAAAACCATTATCTTGACATGATAATAGGATTAAAGGGGTCGTCAAATAGATTCAAACACTTTTAAAGAATAGAAGATCCCTCAAAATGAAACCCTAGTTAAAACTAGGGCACGACAAAATGAACACTCAACCAAAATGAAGAAAATGACAACAAAATGACAAAACAAACAGGAAAAATCAAAAAAGAAAAAGGGAAAATAGGGGAAAAAAATTCAAACAAGAAACAAGAGAAACACAAACAAAAACACACGAAGATTCACGAGAAAGTTCTCATGAACGTGCGATGAACACCACGAACAAGAAACATGAAAATACAAGTGGAATGAGAAAACCACCTACGTCAAAACACCACCAAGAAAGGTTGAAACTTGATCCGAATCCACATGTAGATGCTTTCCATCAACCAAATCGTACTCCTATTTCACGCTTTCTCAGCTCTCATTCGTTTAAACAACTTAAGCAATAATAATGATCCAATTAACCTTGATTAAAGTTTAAAAGACATTTCGTGCATATGAGGAGGCTATAATTAATGTAATTAATATGGTTGGTCAGGTTTGGGATCAAAAACATAAATGAGTATTCAACCAACTTGCAAATCGAAGGTTGGGCGGATGCGAAAGTAGAGTCAAAACAAGAAAAGAAATGTTACCCAAGTCTCTTATCTAATTCTGAATTTGGTTCTGGTCTTGCGGTAGGGAAAAGACAACAAAGGGAATGGGGGCGGGATTGAAATCAAAACTGGACCTGGAACCTTTACAAAGTTCTAAGATCAATTTCAATTCTGGTTCCACTCCTAACAAAGGAACAAACAATGACATACAGACAATGAAAAAAGACATGAAAGGAAGCGGGACCAAAATGAAAACCAAACCCAAACAAGACACCAAATGAAGACAAAACACAAAGGAGAAAAGTGGGAGCGGGGTCAGAACCAAAACTGGACTCAAAACTTTTACAAAGTTCCCAGTTTGGTTTCCATTTCGATTTCGCTTCTATCAGAAGGAAAGAAAATGAAAAGAAAAAGAAACACACAAAAATTCAAAGGAGAAAACATCCCAAAGGTCCAACATGAGCAAAGCAATGAAGAAACAAACAACGCAAGGGCGGGTCTGGGACCGGAACCAAATCTGAACTTGGAACCTTCACAAAATTTTGAGTCCAGTTTCCATTTGGACTCCGCTTCTGCCAGACAAAAAGGAACAAGGACTTAGGAGGAAAAATAACAACTCCTAAGACCCAAAAGAAAACACCAAGGACAAACAAAACACAAAGGGGACCCATTTTGACCAAAAAAAAATGGGGTGGTTATGCAAGGCATAACAAGGACCTTCATGGCTCCCAAGGGGAGACCTCCTCTCCCCTCTTCTCTAGGTTATTTCCTGGGCGGCAAGAAGCACCTGCAGCCTCCTCAGGCTAGGAAATCTTCATATTTTCAGTGAATAGGACCTTCTTAGAGGAGGATTGTAAGGTTCGTTCAATAGTAGTTTGAATGCTTGCTGCAATTTCTACTTGGATTTTGTATAAGTTTGGTTTCCTTCCTCTAGATTTTCCTTTTGGAGAAGCAAATTTTGGTTTAACCACTTCCGATTGGGAAATGGGAAAGGAAGATGGCACCACTTCAATATCTTCCTCACAAGCCACCTCCTCAACAATCTCATTTAGGAGGTCATTTTCTACTTTCTCGACAATCTCATTGACCATACCCAAAAGCTAAGATTCAGATACCTCTAAGTTAAGTGGGGGCAAATAAGGGATTACTTGTTTTGGAGATGCATCCTCCAGGTGTGGCATCTTTGACTCTAGGGAAGTATCATGAAATTTTGGTGAAACATCCCCCACTTGTTGTGCACCCTAGTTAACATCATTATCCTTTTCCATATAAGTAGCCTTTACTGGGGAATCCTGACAAGATGACTGACACGAAACAATTTTAATATGGGAATCCTAGTGATTTCTCGTAGAAGGGGGAGAAAAAATTATGTGGAAAAAAACTAGATTAGATTCCACTTCAATATCCATTTTAGAGTTGAGATATGGCCTAAGAAGGAGCCCCTGGTTGAAAACCCCAAACTTAAAGAAGATACACACCTCTAGCGGGATGGATTCCCGTTCTTTCAAAAACACCCAAATTGCAGTAGTAGGACTCCCCCTTACCAAAAAGCAATCATCCTTAAGGAATTCCCCCAAAGAATTTCCCATTAATCTTAGGGCATGAATATAAGAGAACTCAAAGGGAAGATTTGGTAAAATGAAGCAAGTCGACTTCTTCACCATTGAGAACAAACCCTCTAAAAAAATTGGCTGCCAGCAATGCAAAACAAGAAAGGAATTTCCACACCAAAAAGGCCCTTCCCTAATAATCATATCCCTTGTTTCAAAGTCATTGAAAAAAATAATGAAGGAATCTCTAGATAGCGAATATAGATCGAAAGAAAGGGTCCAATTCCCGGCTACCCACATATCAGTGTCTCTCAATGACATTTTTTGCCCGCAAACTTGCCCAACAACAACATTTTCTTCTAAATATAAAAACCTTTTAATTAAAGATGCATTTGTGAGACTTACCTTGGGGTAGGATCCACCCATGATGCCTTTTCCCTAGTCCCCCCAAGCTCTGGTCTAGAAGACTTGTCCTTTTAGTTTGAATCGATTTTGTTCTCCAACTCCCGAGGTTGACCTTGATTCTCAACCGAGACATCCTTATTCGGAGCAGGTGGTGGCTTACACAAATTAGGGTTTCTCTTATCTGGGCATGGTGGTTGATTCCATTGACCCCCATGATTACCCATTTGAGGTCATCCATTGTTATGATTTTTCCTCCTATTGTTGTTCCTTTGAAACCACAGATCATGAAAATCACCATTATATGCTCTTCGGTTCCAATTATTACCACCATTCACTGACCTAGCCGACAGATACTCTCTATGCAGTTGGCTCAAATCATTCCCATAGGAACCATTTCTATGAGATCTACCTTGTCGTGGATGATTTTCATAGTGATACTGGGGTCTAGCCTACCTTCCTTTGCGATTTATGACCTGGTATCCATCTTGAGCCCCATTTTGATATCCGCCATTTTTGTGATAGACATTGTTAGGGTTTCACAAATGATCTTGTGAAACATACCAATCTCTTTTTCCTTGATAGTGAGTCATAGTTGTCCAACCATCACTATTCAAGCCACAACAATCCAAAATGTCCTCACTGTCACACCAGTCTACCCACTTTCCTCCCTTGTTTCTATTGTACTACGCCATCATTCCCAGTCAAGTACTATAGTTATTGACCTTTGCTGAGTCTATTTTATTTGAAACATTGTTATCCTATTTATAGTTGTAGTTAAATTGTATAAAAAAAATTATGATCTTTACTAACGTTTATTAGAATTTTTGCATGTTTTACATCATTGGGATGACATATTAGCTGTAACTTTTTTGAAATTTTATTGTGGTATGTGCCCTTAGATATGATGTAATATGATTATGGTTTCATCTCATATGTTGTAATATTAGATATATAATAGAAAAATAAATTATTACATGAAATAAATAATAACTTTTCATTTTAAATGTTTTTTTGTAGAACATGAGTTTTCTAGAAGATCAAGATGATCCTCATCATGATATAGATCCAGAAAATATTGGTTATGTCGGTACATATCACATGGTAGAGGATGATGATGATGCAGATACGAAAGACACCGAGGTTGATGACAATGATGATGACGACGACGATGATGATGATGAGGCAGTTGTTGGGGGTAGCTAGTGACATTCATGATCATATAGACTGCATCATGGATCATTGCTGATATATCGTTATGATGCTTCTTTTCGTGGTTACTATGATATGTATCATTTTCACAACCTACAGTACCATATTATTGAGTTGTATCATATTGAAATGTATCATTTTCACTTATATTATTTGGACATGTATCATCTTGACTTGTATCAATTTGAGTTACATAATTTATCATTTTTACTTATATCATTTGTGCATGCATCATTTTGACTTATATCGACTATTGGACATGTATTATTTTGACATTTTATTGATCTACTGGAATATTTGACTTTCACTTGTTTTAGTTATATATGATGATGATCTTATTAGTATTGACTTGTCAATTTATATTTATTAAAAGTGGTCGATGATTTTTGGATGGATATTTATTACGTATGATGATTTTAATTTACTGTTTAGGATGGATGTTGTCAAATTCAATTAAATTATAGATATTTGACTCACTTGTTTTAATTATAGATGATGATCATGTTATAATAATTATCTTGTTATTTAATCATATGAGTTAAATAATTAAATTACTTACTCTATAATCATATGAGTTATTTAAGAGGCATGATATATTTAACTAATTAAATTGAAATAAAATATATTAAATTAATAAATGGAAGAAAAATAAGAAGCATATTTAGAAGCAAAAAAGGAAGCAACAATGGAAGCCAAAGTAGAAGCAAATCAAAAGCAATCTTGGAAGCACAATTGGAAGCAAAACCAGAAGCAAACCTGGAAGCAAAATCAAAAGCAAAACTGGAAGCAAACCTAGAAGCAAAACCAGAAGCAAAAATGGAAGCAAACCTAGAAGCAAAATCGAAAGCAAAACTGGAAGCAAACCTGGAAGCAAAACTAGAAGGAAACCTAGAAGCAAAATAGGAAGCAAAATTGGAAGAAAAATTGGAAGTAAAATTGGAAGCAAAATTGGAAGAAAAACTAGAAGCAAAACCGAAAGCAAAACCAAAAGCAAACCGGGAAGCAAAATCGGAAGTAAAACTGGAAGCAAAACTAGAAGCAAACCTGGAAGCAAAAATGGAAGCAAAATTGGAAGCAAAATTGGAAGCAAAACCAAAAGAAAACTTGGAAGAAAAATTGGAAGCAAAATTGGAAGCAAAACTGGAAGCAAATCTAGAAGCAAAATTGGAAGCAAAACTGGAAGCAAAATGGAAGCAAAATTGGAAGCAAAACTGAAAGCAAAACCGGAAGCAAACTTGAAAGCAAAACCTAAAGCAAAACCGGAAGCAAACCAAGAAGCAAACTTGGAATCGAATCTGGAAGCAAAACTAGAAGCAAAACTGGAAGCAAACCTGGAAGCAAAGCTGGAAGCAAACCTGGGAGCAAAACTAGAAGCAAAAATGGGAGCAGACATGGAAGCAAAAATATAATCCAAATTGGGTGCTAATCTAGGCACTATTTCCGAGGTTGTTTCCCAACACTATTCCCATCACTAAAGGAGGCGCTATTGCTGGCACCACTTTTTCGATGCCAAATCTGGTGCTAAAGTGGGCGCTAAATCCAACGCAAAGTCCAGTGCCGAAATGAACATTCCATTTAGCACTAAATTTTGCACCGTGAGATGTGTCCAAATGATGAACTCAAATACACTAAATTTTGGCACTATTTTAGGCACTAATTGCCTGTTGTGTTGTAGTGCTTATTTTTGCTACTGTGCTCTCCGTGGCCTTGTTCTCTTTGGCTGTTTGTCTTTAGATCCTCTTTGCTGAGGTTGATGTTGTTCCTCTTGACTCCTAGGTGGCTTATTCTAGCTTTGCGGATGTTGGGCCTAAGGTTCTTTCTTAGGATGAGCTGCTTCATGTTTTTATTTTGAAGGCTCAAATTTTTTTGGGTCTTATTTGGTCGGTTGAATAGATTGGGTAGTATTATGAGTTTCCCTCTATCTCCTAGCGTGCTAAACCCCCTAAAATGTTTAAGCTTATGGTTCAGAGGTTTATTTTTGTAGCCTATTGTTTGCGGGTGTTACCAAAGGGTGGTATGGCTGCTTGTTCTACTGTTGCTATGGCCTTCTTCTTGAATCCTATGGAGGTGGATTATGTTCCTATGGAGGTGGATTTGGGAGTTGTTTGTCTCTGAATTCCTCAATTATTGATCCTATTGAGGTGGACGCTTCTCCTATGGAGGTGGAGGTTGAGGGTGCTAGAGTCTTCAGGTAGTAATGGACTTTTTGGTCATGACACTCTCTCTTATAGAGGGGAGCTCCCTCCTTTTGAGGTAGATTTGCAGTTGGCTTCTTGGTTTGATCGGTGGCTTTGTAGCCAATGGTTCATTGTGCTCTCTTACTCCCCTATTGAGGTGGGGTTGTTGGAGCTATTGGATTTTTTGCTTAGGGGTTTGATGGTGTCCAACACCATCAAGCAGGTTATCTTTCTTAGCTCAATAGTGTTACCCATGAGCGGTTGGTTTGTTGATGCCTAGCTTATGCATGCAAATTCTTTGTTGTTCTAAGGGTTTCTGGTTCTAATTAAAACTAGGTTGTATTGGGGTTTCTAGCCCTTTCTTGTTGGTATATTGCAGCATGTGTAGTCATGCTTATCTTTTAGAGGTTGTTGTTGGGATGTTGTTGGTTTATGGCTTATCTTTATGGCAGCTTGCTTTTCTTTGGTAGGTTGACGGTTTCCCTTCAAAACTGTCTTGTACTGGGTTTTGGGTCCCATCAAAACCTATTTTACCCCTAATCAAAAACATTAGAAATGCAATAATGTCAAATAGGAATATGTTTTAACAAACTGTCAATTGTGCTTTAGAAATTTAAAAGAAGCAATGGAGAAAAGATACAAAGGTATCAAAAAATGATGGGGTAGTTATGGTTCGGAAATCTATAATCCCAACTTGAAGAGGCAACAATGGCTTGGAACTTTTGACATTGCATAAGAAGCAACCCATGCTTATGATAAAGTTGCAATAACAATTGGAGGGAAAAATGGAATTACAAATTTTGTCTACACTAATTCTAAACCATGTAGCTAGTTTTCCAAGGAACGTGTTCCTGAATTATGTCATCCTGAATCTAGATTACAAAAAAATAAGAACTCAAAGAATAAATTGGGAAAAGAATATGCATTTGATCAATGCTGAGAGAAAAAAGAGGAAAGCAAAGAGATATGCATGAAATCTGATGAGGTTGAACAATCTGTAAAAAGCAGGTCATATAGAGGTGTTAGACAACGTTCTTGGGGTAGCTATGTTGCAGAAATTTGGAACAATAAATTGAAAAAATGAAAAATGGTTGGAAAGTTTTGATATAGCTGAAGAAGCTGCCTATGCTTATGGTATGGCTGCAATATCCATAAAGGGTAATAAAGCAATCACAAATTTCAACTATACCAGTTCAAACCCAGGAGACCTGCCACAATCCATCAAATTCTTGAAACAAACTTTGTCTGATAAATTATAGCTCAAGCAATTTAAGAATAGAAGAATTAGGATCAGATCCCATGAGAGATAATAATATTTCTCAGATCAACATTGTTGATGATATACAATGTCCTACAAATATGATGGATGACAATTAGTATCTTGTTGAACTTGAATCCAACAATTTAGATCTTCCTATCTCTAATCCAAAAGATATTAGTGTCATCTGCAGTAGCAATATTGATAGCAGACTATCTTTGCAAGACTATATCTTTGATAATTCTCTTACAAACTTTGGCATGCATTTTTCAAGTACATTTGAATTTGTCAATTTTGACATCTTTTGTCAAAATCCTAATGATAGCAATTTTGTTAGTTCATCTTCATTGCCATGCTTCAAGCCCAATATTACCTCTATCAATAGCCATATTCTAGTTAGTCATACCAACAATGATATGATTTCAATTATGAATATTGAAAATTTCAGCGTATATTCCCATTTTTTGGAAGATTCTCAATTTGCAATTGACATTCTTGAGATAAACAAGGAAAACAATATCAATTATGATATTAGTAATCCGTATGAAGTAGTTACTGCTTCTACATCCATTACAAAATTCTTACATTGTTTCTTGGAAAATTAAAATTCCTTCAAAGAATATTGTATGCTATGTTGATGAAGCAATATAAATTGCATTGAAGGAAATTCATATTTGACAACATTATATATTGTTCTTACAAAATCTTCTTTCAATGTTCATAGCTTGGCAAAGTATGTAGACCATATATTTGTGCAATTATGACATAGCAATTCTTTACATATATATGTATTGATAAAAACTATTGTATCTAAAAATATATATATTTAATTGATTTATGGCGTAATTATTTTCTTTTGAAGTTTTAAATATTATTAATTTCATATTTACCATCCTTTATTTCTTGATTTTTCTTAATTATTTTTAAGTTCATATTTATCATCTCTTATTTTTTAAATTTTCATGTGTCATCCTTTCATCTTTGCATCTTGTTAGAATAAGCAAGATGTTAATGAATAAGTGTATCAACATGCCACGATAGAAATGGGAGGTTCCAATTGTAGGCCCAATTGATTCCAATGTATTGGCACACATCTTTTTTGTGGAGTGTCCACAAGTTGAGCAAGCCATCAAATTGATATTAGGTGAAGATTTTATTGATCGTCGAAATGGAGTGAAATAATATTCAAATGTAGTTTCACACTTTCTATCAAATTGCATGGACATAGTCCAAAATTTACATTCCCTAGATAAGTTAGCATATACATTTGTTAAAGATTATCTACTTCCACGAAATGTTTATAGTGAAGTTGTGGCTGATTATGATGAAATAATTAGCGATGCTCCTTTGGGAAGTTTATTCCCCTACTCAATGTTAAAAGAATGTGAAGCAGTTTCATGCGTTTACAATGCTATGCAAATGTGTTTAAACAATAATTGTGACCTCGTAATCATGCATTCCTTGAATGCACATTCTTCCCACTTGGGTCAACATCTGTCAACAAGGATCTTAGAGGTCGTTAGAGCATTGATTTACCTAAAGAAACATGTTCCTCCTCGAGCCCTTCCCACATCTCTAGTATCCACATCCACTTTAGATACAATTTCTTCTGAGGAAGTTTTCAATGTTACTTCTCCATAGGGAAGCTCTATGTAATTCACAAATTTTGCTATATTTTTTGTTTTTGGTATTCAACTATACAATTCTAAGCATTTTATCCTTCTGATTAACTTTACCTATACTTTTCTTATGTTTTTAGGATCTTGTAAATGTACATATCTCATCATCTAGAGAGGGTGACATTGTGACAACAATAATTTACAATTTAAAATGTTTTCTACTATGAATGCATTTTGCTATATATTGTCTATCATCTTTATAAAACATCGATCACTCATTCTATATAAATTTCCATTGCAATACAAATCCAATTTATATAAATAGATGTAGTTACAATAATCAAATTTAGTATGTCATTTAAGCAACCTATGAAGGCAAAAGTAAAAAATTGTGAATACTTTCTATCTAAATAACAATGCAGTTAAATAATTTTGTATACGGATTCTCCATTAAATATCTAAGACATTTAATATCATATCATTTATCATAATCATATATGTAAAATATGGATTGCGAACTTCATACAACATTTACTCCGACAAAATACATGTGTCAATAATTCAATCTATTGATTCAATTTTGTTATTTTACCATAGTTAAATCAGAGATATTTGATTTACTCATTATCTCATCTTGCAAAAGTAAATTAGTCATGTGACAACTGCTATCTACTACCAACAACAATAGATATGAATATGAGCAAAAAACATTTTTCTTATAATCATATGTTAAAATTGAAATACACATTAGTAGATTTATAAACTACTTTTTGCATAATAAAGAAAAAATATATAATTTCGATAAACTTAATATGTTATAGTTTCAACTCCATAAAATTAATAACAATGACATTTTTCGTATTGCAGAACTTGAAGGAAGAAGAGAAGATCCTCGAAAAATATTATTCTACACATTAAATACAAGCACAAATTGACTAAATGTTCTCTTCATAAACATAACAAGTACAGGAAACCTCTTCTCTTTACTTCTAGACAATTCTTATTTTTTCACACAAAATGAAGAGAAAAATTGAAAATAAACAAGAAAAAGCAAAAGAAATAATAGATGTAACAAATTATAGATTATCAAATCGCTTTGAAGTATATAATATTGACAATGCGCTTAGACTTGAGGGTCTATTTATAACTAATACTTTTAAGTACAATGTAGGATATTGTCTTTTTGACTCATTAAGATTTCTACTTAATCATCGTTACATATCAATTGAATTACATAACGAAACAATTGATTACTTTTTAAAATGCTATTTAGAAGGCGATGAAGAAGAAATTTGGTCATATAACAATGAATTATATCCAAATACATTATATTTAATGCATAAAATAAATAAAAAACATTGAAACTTATTTTCAAGAATGCAAAAATCAACTATGTCAACTAGAAATAATGAAGAAATTGGGATATGGGGAGACATATTTTGTATTAAGTGGCTATCCAAATGGCTAGGCATATAGATAAAGGTTTGGTCAGTAAGAATGGTGAAGAAATATTTGAATTTCAATGAATCATCTAATGTAGAATCATACTATATCCTTTTCCATGATAGAAATCCTCTTTATGGACACTTTGAGCCACTTCTATCATATGAAATGCATTCGACAAATATCAATTAAAATGGATCGCTTCGTCAAATAAAACAACTGATTAGAAATAGCAACAAACATATCAAAACCCTAGTCAATTAAATTGAAAATATTCAACAATGTCTGCTCAACTCATTATGAAAAATCAAAAAACAAATACGTACAAAAATATGACAATATCTACAAATTACACGAAAGAAAATTCAAAAATGCCTATAGAATTGTTCAAAGAAAAAATTGAAGATACACCTAGATATGTATGTTCAATTTGTCAAATTTTGCATTTCAAAAAAGACATTACAACTTTGAACGAGAAAGAAATGCATATGTATTACTCCTCGTCCACAAATAAACAAATTACAACAAGAAACTATATTTGTTTCAAATGCAAAGAATCATTGAAAAAATCTAAATTATTGAAATATGCAACTCCAGATTATATCCAAACAAATAATCCATTACAATATGTGGTAATGCTTACACAACTAGAAGAACAACTAGTTTCACTTAGAATTGCATTTGCACAAATATGAAATTAGGATACAAAAATTCTCAAATAGGGTTGATCGACTCTATTATAAATGTACTAGTTAACACTAATATCATACAATGAGCACTACCGCATTCAATGAATGAAACATCCACAATTTTTGTTGCTCTTAAAAGACAACTACAGTATAAAAATGCATACCAAATGGGAATGGTACGTGCAAATATGATTATGAAATCTTTGAAACAATTATGCAAGAGAAAATTATACAAAATGGAAAAAGTTCAAATAAACAAAGACTGAATAGAAATTCTTCGACTCAACAATGCAAATGGCACAACCAATATAAGTACAAGTGACAATGATGTTGAAAGCGATATAGAAAATGAAATACCCAGTGAAACATTGATACATGGTTTCACTGAATCTAAATGCATACATGAAATGCAATAAAGGATCATAGAAGTTGCACTAGCTAAAGGAAATAATCCCATCAGAATATTTAAAAATAAATATGCTGAAGAAATGAATTTCCCTACAATGTTCTTTGGAAATCCACGCAATGAAGACATCACCAACAAATATTCATACCAAAAAATTGTAAAATAGGAAATTTTCTTACTACACTACAAGCCTATTCTTCAAAACCATTAAAATTCTAATAGAACAAGTCCTATCCACAATATGGGTGAGATTGTTAAAGATCCAAGATACTAAGAGGGGGGGTTAATCAGTATCTTCTTAAATTTTCTAATCAGATACCATCAAATTACACCAATGCAAATAGTAGAAGAAATGAATAAGAGCATTAATAGAACATAAGATCAGAGAACACAAGAACACTAAGACTTTTACGTGGAAAAACCAAAATGGGAAAAACCACAGTGAGTGTTAGCTCACAATATTATATAACCAGTTATAGAATATTACAAAATGGGTGGCTCACTGCCAGGACTCACTGTCCAGAAACAAAGGCTCATTGCCGATAGAATTACAATGATTGAATGGCTTTCAGCTAGAAAATGAACTGACATAGTACACCTAATAAGTGCAGATTTAGTTCCAATGTAGCTCAGTAAATGTACTTAACACATTTCATTATGTCGCACTTCTTTTCTTCTTTGTACACAATCACACCTTCAAAAAAAATTTCCGTTATATATACCTAGTCTTTTTCACAAGCATCAATTAGGTTGGCCTAATTAGATGCACTTGATATTTACCAAGAAATATTATCTGTTGGCCTCAAGCTTTCAAAAAGATAGTCCACATGCTTTAATAAGTTGGCATAGACCTAAAATAGGTTGCACATATATCTGCATAACAAAACTATTTTTCATCTTTGCACAAATCATCAAAGAAGTCGGCTAGGAATAAACTTCAAACCAATAAGAAAAAAAAAATTGTACAAGCACCAGATACATGAAATCTCGAAAGTATGTGCTCCCAATATTTGCAAATCATTTCCCAAAACCACACACAAAGATCACCGAAAAAAAAATGCGGACCAAAATACCTAAGAATTTTAGGAAAAATACTAGTTCAAATACTGGACTAGAATACCAGAGTACCTTTAGTCTTGATCTTGCAGTTGCAACTCATATATCATGGTGACATCAATGACAAAAAAAAAGTAACAAAATGAGATGTTCTTCTTCATTTTTACAACAATCTCCCCCTTTGTCATTGATGGCAACATGTGCCAAAACCAAAACCAAAAAGAATATTTACAGAGTTCTTCTCCCCCTAACACTAACAATCCACCACTTCACTCCCCCTTTGACATCAAGGACAAAGGGGGTGTCAAAAACAACTGAAAAACTTAAAGAAAAGAAAACAAAGAAACATATATCAACTGGAAGATGATGAGCCTTGAAGCTCCTTCAAAATACCTTCCTAGACTATTTTTCCTTTTTCCCAGCCTTCCTTTGCTACAGTCAACATCTTGTTCAGAGATTCCAACTCAATCAAAACTTCTTCAACACCGTCTGGAGTATTAGGGATCAGGTTTATCTTCTCAAGATTTTCAGTGCATGCCAGAGCTTCTCCAACTAGAGAGTATTCCATTCTTACAATATCACTTAATAGACTGAATTTCTTGATGATTTTTCTTTCTATTTTTGTAAGGCAAATAAATTTTCTCTATGGGTAGCAATGGCTTTCCAGATTAATCTATTTTTATCTTTAGAAACACTATAAGTACCATAAATAGTAGACAACTGGGAATCAATGGAGTCCATGACAATCTTGATATTCTGAGTGGCATCCAGCCACTTCAAGTAGTAAGATAAAAAACATCTGCTTCATATTCACAAACTTTCACCGCTTCTAAACTCTTCTCAACACATGAGTGTGCCAGAGCACATTTGTCACACAAGGCCAACAACCTTTTCTCTGCCAAGTTTTCTTCTATCTCTTGTCTTGTCTTTTCATTAATTCCAGAGGAATACTCTTTGAAGGAGTCTAACAATAATCTCAGATTTTCAATGGGGGTGAGAGATGTGTCAATGAATTCACCGAGTATAGCTTCTTGTAATGTTCTCAAAGCATCTTCTATCAACTCCATTCCCTTTTGATGTGTCTCAAGAATTTATTTTCTTTTGGATGCATGCACAATGTCACCCAACACAACTTTATGTATAAGAGACATCTTTTCCACATCAACATATCCTTCAATCAAAGGTAGTTTCAAAAGTTCCTGAGGAATAATCAGTTGAAATCTAATTTTCTTAGATAGAAAACCTTTCAGTACATCACCACCAAAAGACGAATCACCAAAATGCTTCAGAGATTTTACAATCTTTTTTTCTTCTTCATTTTTCTCAGAGGATTCCCCAACTGTCTTTTCTTCCTCTCCCTTGTCTTTTTCTTTATCTTGCTTTAGTACCTCTTCTTCTTCTTCCTCTTTCCCTTTATCCTTTTCATCTTCATCTTTATCATCTTTATCATTATTTTTCTCTTCCTCATTTCCATCATCTTTATTTTTCTCTTCTTTAGGATTATCTTGTCCTTCTTCTTCATTGCCCTGACCATCACCTTCAACATTGCCATTATTTTCTTCCTCATTACCTTGTTCTTTTTCACCTTTATTTTTCTTCAGTATGCTCCGAAGGAGCATCATTATGCATCTCAGACTCATCTTCTCCTTCATTCTACTCAATAACTTCAATGCCAATATTAATTTCAACATAAAAAATGTTAGAAATATTTTCATTACCTGTTTCCAGAGGAACACTTTCCTCAGCATTTTCAACAGCAACATCATCACTAGTTTTAAGCATACCATACTTTTCTACTATCTCCTGGATAACTTTATTTGTTTCCTTCCTCACTTTCCATGTCAGCTTCTTGTTTCTTGTCATCAACATATTTACCCTACCCTTCATTCAAAACATTTCAGCACAGATCCTCTTCAAGGATTCCAGATCATCAGGGGTTAAGGAAGACCCAATCTTATTATATGTTGCATTTCTAATCTTTTCTTCAAACACAACAACCTCAAATATTCTTTTTATTAGATCATCCCACATGATTTTAGGAACATCTTTCTTTATGTTATCCCATTTTACTTCTAAGACAATGACATACTCAATAACAACTAAAAGTAGTGTTTTCTTATCTTCTTCTCCAACATCATCATAGTATTGAGTTGTGGGTTGAAGCATATTTTCAAAATTTAACAAAGCGTTAAGAGTTGGCTCAAGTTTATACCAGAGACCATAACTTACCAAAATATCTTGTTCATCTTTCTGGTCAATAGAGGTCTCATTAGCTACCTTAGCTTTCTTTCATTCAGGCTTGGTGTGCACATGTATACCGAAATCATGCTCTTCTTCATCTTCAGATGATGTCACAATGTGTACTCTTTTTGAACCAACAACATCTGTGGATGCACCTTCTCCGGAGGGTAAACTCCCTCTTATTCTTCTTACAAGCTTTGCTATGGGATCTTGCTCTTCTTCTTGATCCTCTATAGCAATCATATTATTTTCTCTCGTTTCCTTTTCTTTCCTTCCTCTCTTAGTAGGGGCGACCAGAGGAGTCTCTTTCCTCTTTCCGGATCTAGTGGTTGGTCTAGAAGAAACATGACCTTTACCTTTATCATCCTTTCCAGGTTCAATCACAACTGTAGGGGTTGCAAAGGTATTTCTACCAGATCTTCTTAGACTAGATGATTCTGCCTCTCTTTGTCCCACCTTAGCCCTCCCAAGGGAAATATCCTCATCAGTAAAACCATATCTTTAAGAGTTTTCTCCACTTTCTTCCTAATCTCAGGCTTCTGTTGTTCCATATGAATCTCCATAGATTTCTCTGCAAATGTGCCAATTATAGGTTCATTGGGGTCCTTTGGATTCTTCAGCAATATCTGCACATAGCCTTCAACTTCTTCTTCTGTTATCTCATATCCAAGAGGCTAAATCTAGATAGTTCAAGGTTCTACAACCTCAATCATGCATTCATCAGTGGAGACATGAAATATGATTTCATGCTTATACTTCTCCACAAATTTCCTCAAAATTATATCTCTTTCATTCATATTTCTTTTAAATATTGCAAAGAAAGTTATTAGGGTATCCTCTTGAGCATTCAAATTTCCAAGATTATGCATGTGATAAAAAAATTGATGTCCCATCGGTCTGGATGGGTTCCAGAATACATCTTCACTTTTTCCCGGAAGCCTCTTCATGAAGTAAAATAATAAACATATAATCAATGAACCAAACTTAAAGGCATAATTATTTTCCTTTGATTGCTTTATGTTTTCTAACAATTGCAGTCGAAGAAGCTCACAGAGGTCATAATCTGCAACTTTCACTACCATATCATAGCTAGTATAAATTGTTGTGACCGAAACAAAATTCTCCCTGTTTGTGAAATATATCTTGTGACCTATCATGAGAGATGCATACTTCACTGCTGGATTGGTAATAGTCTTTGTTGCTAGTGCTCTTTTTTCAAATGTTGCTCTAGTGAGTTTCGTCACTACTTTGTTGTTTACAGATTTTAACACAAGTATTGTTCCTTTATCCTAAAGACCAGTTACAACCCTAATTGCTTCTTTCATTATCAAGCGTGGCCTATCAGTCTAGAGAAATTTGTTGTGGATTCTACTTAGAAACATCTTCACAAATTTTTCATTGAAGCTGAAATTAGGGAAATTGTTCTAGACATGCAACCTTTTATCGACTACATTCGAATATTCGGGTTTTATCCCGAAGTCATCGCCAGTAAGCTCTTTTTCCCAGAGGTCAATTAGTTTTACATGATTGTACTCCTCAAACTTGACTCTAACCATCATCCTAGTATCCTTTGTTGGCATTATGCCATGTGAAATTGATGAAAATGTGCCCATGGAATCATCTTCAAAGACTTTCAAAGAGTATTTTCTGTAAGAGGGCCTCAACCTCTCTAATACTTTTACAACCACAGGAATTTCCATTCTACTAAATTCAAGAAAATTCACCAAAACACAATAGCTTAGGAATTATAAATACCTTTTTCTGCACACTGAACTGTAGCTAGGGTTTCCATAGCTCGAACTCCAATTATCTTCAGGAATGCTCCAAAAGTTCTCCAATTCCTCAAATGCACGAATGAACTAAATGCCCTAATAACTTTTTTTATAAAATAACAATTTTCTCTAAGTCACATTTATTGTAGTAGACTTCAAAAAGCTACTAAAAACTCCTTTCCTTTTACACAGACAAATCCTAATTTTCTCCGCAAAGAATCATCCCTTCATATTTTCTACCGGTTCCTTTTTCAGAACCTTTGAAAATTCAATCTTCACCTCTCTTCTTCGTACTAGCCTCTGACACACCATTTATCTAGGGGGTTCTTACAATTTTCTGATGAAGCTCCCCCCTATGACCTTGCTAGGTCTAATTACCAAATAAATTTTTTGTACAGGATGAGGGCACAAACTCATTAGTTGTCTCTAGTTCTTCTTTCTTTCTCCAAATATTGCTCATCTCTTGCTTAATCTCTCCTTTGTCAACCTTCTTCACAGATTCATTCTTTTTTTCCTAATTGGTTTCCTTACTCTTCTTGCTTCTGCGGACTCCTGAAACATGTCCTGGTTTGTTGCAGTTATAGCAGACAACATGCTTTTGATTAAATTGACTCATTGTTCTACAATGATTAGTTTTATGTCCATATATGTTATAGGTATATTAATAGCCATTGAAATATTGACTCATTCTTCTTGCATTAAACTGATTCATCATCATGATTCTGCATTCACTTTCCCTATGTCCAAATCTTTAGCATGCAAAAAATTGACTAGGGAAAGGACCAAGCAATTGATTCATCCTCCTTCTACATTTAGTTGCCTTGTGACCAAGCTTATTGCATGAAAAACAAGTTCCATTAAAGGAAGGGTACCTTTGTGCATTAGGTTGTCTCACTGAAGGTCTCCTGGTAGAGTTTCTAAAATTTCCTTTTTGTTTTCCTTTATCTGGAGTCTTCTAATTATTCTCAATTTTAGAGTTTTCACCAGCATCATTTCCCAGACCACCTTTGTCTTTACTTGGTTTTTGTCTTGCAATTAATTCATCAAGTCTTTCTGAGCTATATTTGAAATTGCTTTCACAGAGTTTCGCCTTCTCCAAATCCACTTTCAGGTTCACAATTTCTTGTTTAAGCTTGGTGCAATATTTAGACTTGCTTTGTACCAACTTGTTCAAACACTCTTCAATTCTTTTCTTCTCTTCCACTTGAACTTTCAATTGATCAGTTACCTCCTTATGCCTGTCTTTGAATTTTTTTAACTGATCCTTAAGTTTCTGGACACATTCATTTGCTTCTTCAAGATTCTCTTTCAGATCTCTGTTTTCTCTTTCAAATTTATCAAGATCCTCAAGAGTTATCTGAAGCTCTCCTTTATCATTCATTTCTTCCATTTTCAGGATCTCGCTCAGGTTGTTAGGCTTAACCAGAGGAACCGAGCTCTGATACCAATTGTTAAAGATCCAAGATACTGAGAGGGGGGTGAATCAATATCAAAAAAATTATCTTCTTAAGTTTTATGATTAGATACCATCCAATTACACCAATGCAAACATTAGCAAAAATGAATAAGAGCATTAACAGAACATAAGATCAGAGAACATAAGAACACCGGGATTTTTACGTAGAAAACACAAAATGGGAAAAACCACGGTGAGTGTTAGCTCACAATATTATATAATCGGTTATAGAATATTACAAAATGGGTGGCTCATTGCCAGGACTCGCTGTCTAGAAATAAAGGCTCATTGCCTACAAAATTACAATGATTGAATGGCTTTCAACCAAAAAATGAATTGATAGAGTAGACCTAATAAGTGCAGATTCAGTTCCAATGTAGTTTAGTAAATGGACTTAACACATTTCATTATGTCGCACTTCTTTTCTTCTTTGCACACAATCAAACCTTCTTCAAAAAAAATGTTTGTTATATATACCCAGTCTTTTTCACAAGCATCAATTAGGTCGGCCTAATTAGATGCACTTAATATTTACCAAGATATATTATCTTTCAACCTCAAGCTTTCAAAAAGATAATTTGCATGCTTTAATAAGTCAACGTAGACCTAAAATAGGTCGCACATATATCTGCATAAAAAAACTATTTTTCATCTTTGCACAAATCATCAAGAAGTCGACCAAGAATAGACTTCAAACCAATAAGAAAAAATATTATGTACGAGCACTAAATACGTGAAATCTCAAAAGTACGTGCTCCCAATATTTGCAAATCATTTCCCAAAACTGCACGCAACAAAGATCATCAAAAAACAAATGCAGACCAAAATACTTGAGGATTTCAAGAAAAATACCAATTCAGATGCCAAACTAGAATATCAGAGTACCTTTAGTCTTGTTCTTGCAGTTGCAACTCATATATCATGGTGACATCAATGACAAACAAAAAGTAACAAAATGAGATGTTCTTCTTCATTTTTCCAGTAGAGACTACGTAAGTGGCAATTAAAAGGGAGATGGATACTAGCAAAAGATGTAAAACATAAACCTAATTTAGAAAATATTCTTAGATCTAACATTGGTTATGTCAATTTCAAAAAAATAAGAATCTCTAGATTATTTGCACCAAATAAAAAAAACCTATTTGCGATGATACAACTTGGACCAACTTTTTTCATTACATTTACAAGTGCTGAACAATATTGGGAACCATTAACAAAAACACTTGAAGAGCTACATCATACATATCAGAGAGCAACAAATCAAGAACAATCAAACACTAGAAATGAAGATGAAAAAATTCATTTGATAAGAAGAGATCCTATCACATGTGCACACTATTATAGGCATAGAATTAATGCAATGAAAAAAATAATATTAATAGAAAATTCCTTTTTGGAACCATTTCAGATTATTTTTCTGTAATTGAATTTCAAAATTGTGGAAATGAACATGATCATTTCCTCTTGTAGATTAGAGAAGCACCAATTTACGGCAGAGACAGTAACACAACTATTGAACAGTCTGTAGAAAACTACATTACTTGTAACACTAAACATCTACATCCCAATTTAGCCATGATACACAAAAACCACCACACAAAAAAATGTAGAAAGTACAAGAAACAAACATGTAGATATAATTTACTACTCCCACCAATGAACAAAACTACAATTCTAGAACCATCTAAAAACAATGAGGAAAATGTAATTTCAATAGCAAGAAAAATACTCTCCACTTTACAACAAGCAAACTATAAAAACTCATTCTCATTTCAAATGTTCATAGATGAAATGAATACATAATTTCCATCAAATCTACAATCCGTAGGCCTACAATATTTTTGAAAAGGAAACCATCAGATATATGGAATAATAGTTTTGCTAGAACAATGCCTGAAATATGGAAAGCAAATATAGATGCACAATTTGTATTGAATGCATATGTAGTAGCAATGTGTTGTAGCTCATATATGAAAATAGTAAACAAGTCAATGACAAATGCATTCATAGTAATTCATAAAGATCACGAGAAAAATAGTATTGATTCCATAAATATAATTAGTAAACTAGGAAACACATTACTCAATTTACAACAAATGTCTTTGCAACAAGCGGCTTGAACATTGCTTTATCACTTCCATTAAACTATAGTTCAATAAAATTTGTATTCATTGATACAAGAAATGAAGATGAGAGAACATTTGTCTTAAAATCAAGTAAACAATTGAGAAAAGAACTAGATGATTATGAAAACATAACATCAAAATCGTTGATAGATCACTACCTTGCAAGACCTGCAACAATTTCTCACATATGTCTTGTAGAGTTCATTTCTAAATATAGAAAAGATGGTCAAAAATTACAAAGTAAAGTTGAAGCAAATATTACACGTTTTGTAAACTTCAACAAACATATTGACTTAGAAAACCATTGTAGAGAACAATTACTACTATACGTGCCATTTACACAAATTGAAAAATCACTCAAAAATGGATTTGAAACATGGCATAGTGCTTATTTATATCATGAAAATATTATTAGATCAAATCACATACAATAAAACTACAAATTCAACCCTACGTGGGGTGACATTGACAAAGGTATAGATGAAATCAATACAAATAATGCTTGCATTGAAAATCAAATCCTTACTGAAAAATCGTATGTGGAACAAAGAACAATATAACATACAATTAGATATTGAAACAAAAAAAAACAACAAAGAAAACAAAATATTTCAAAAGAATTTTGAAATTGCAAAACATCCTCAAATTACAGACAGTACTAAATACTACAGACTGAGATGAATGTTAAACAAAGAATAACAAGCAATTGTAAAAGACATCACATTGAAAAAATAAAGAACATCAAAGCACCATTACACTTGTTCTTAATAAGAGGTGCTAGAACATGCAAAACATTTACCACAAAAGCTATATATTAAACCCATATTCGCATATACAACTCATCTATTGATAATGATCCAGACAAAGCAAAGGGCTTAATACTTGCTTATGTAGGAAAAGTAACATACAACATAGGTGGATTGATAATACATTCAACATTAGACATGCCATTCAACAAGTCAGAATTCATTCCATTGAGTCTTAAAATATTGGATGCTATATCAAAGCATTATCAACAACTCTACGTTGTATTGATAGATGAAATTTCTCTAGTTGGTGCAAGATTTCTATGTTTTATTGACAAACGATTATGAGACATAATGCAAACCCCTACTAGCTATTTTGGAAATGTTGACATGTTTTTTTGTGGTGATCTTTATGAAGTACAACCTGTACAAGATGCACTAGTATTCGAGAATTCCCCAACATTAAACGAACTAATGCCATATAACTTTTGGAAACAAAATATAAAATGTTATGCATTGCAATCAACCATGCGACAAAAAAGATGAAAATTTTGTTGAAATACTCAACAGAATTAGAATTGGATCACAAGCAACTCATGACTTCGAGTATTTAAATAGAAAATGTTTATGGTCATCGCCAATGGATCCAAGATTCCATTTCCTCTTTTATAGAAGGAAAGATGTCAACACACACAATCAAAACATGCTAACAATCACACCTGGAGAGGTAATTATATTGAATGCAATTGACGAATATGATGACAATTGTAATGCAATTTTGTTGTATGACCATTCAATTAATCTACCATCTCAGATACTCTTAAAACCAAATATTCTAGTTGAAATGTACACTAGCAACTATGACACGAAAGATGGGTTGGTCAACGGATTGGATGGAGCATTCCAAGCATACACAAAATACAAAAACTTTGACATTGTTTGGATCAAGTTCAATGAATCACAAGTTGGACATTGTCAAGCTAAAAGATTGGCACAATGTTATAGAAATTGCATTGACAATAGTTGGACACCCATAATCTGCATTGCAAAGCCTACTAAAATCCTATACAACCAAAAGAAATTGACTATTAGAAAAAAAATTCCAATACAACTAGCATGTGCTTGTACAATTCACAAATCACAAGGTCTTACAATGGAAGCATTAGCGTTTGATCCATCAGGCATAAACAAACATGGAATGGCATATATGGCTCTATCACGTACACAAACAATTGACACATTGCTTTTGTTAAGACCTCTTATGCAAAACCATTTCAAAGTGAAAAAAAAGTGATTACCGAAATTCCACGCCTACAATCAACAACAATTTGGGAATTTGAAAATGAACAACTACAAAGCATTAGCGACAAAAATTTACTACTAACCATATTCAATACTTGTAACCTAGTTGTACATATTGAAGACATACTTAGTGACCACGAAATGATGTCATCTGATATTATTTGTCTACAAGAAACACATACGCAACTATCTAAACATAATAATCAATTACAAAGTTTTAATCATTTCTCAATAAATCACATACATGGTGTAAGAACGTTTACTAAAAATAATCTATTAATTTAAAAAATAGTGCAGCATAAAATGACAAATGTAGAAGCTATAACAATAACAATAAATTTGACAAGTGATGAGATCAACATATGTAATCTATATGCAAGACCCAACACACCACTAACAAAAATTATAACAATCACAAATGAAGTATTCTCTTGTGTGAATTTACCATCGACCTTATATATTATAGGCGACTTCAACATTGGCATGTCTATGGATAATGGCCAAAAGAATTTGCTATCAAACCACATGCACAATTCCAAAATGCATTTTATGTTATATAAATTAAACCACATCAACAAACCACTAATTGACCATATTTGGTGTAACATAAACACACAACCATATTGTATTTACAAATCACAAGCATATTGGAGTGATCATGATCCAATTTATATAAAGTTTGAAACAAATGACAAATGGAAATCCAATTAATATATTTTAAAATTATTAACATTTTGAATCTTTCTTGTAGAAAACAATGGAGTCGAGCAAGAGAACAGAAACAAGCCAAAAAAACATACAACAAATATCAAAAAGGTGAAAACCATTGTCCATGTTCAATTATAGTATCCAAAATAGTCTTGAAATCAATAAATTCAATTCCTATCATCATTGCAGATCTAAAATCAAGAAGAAAAATACAATATCAATTGAAGAACTTCACTCCCACAAGGGACAAAATATATTTGAAGGAGATGTATTGTCGTTTACAAAACAAGTCTAGACAAACAAAGCAATACAAAAGAAGTTCTTCGTGCAGATTTAACTGATGAGAAAGGTGAAATGACAATTACTATCAATATAATTGGTGTCCTTGTAAAACAACATGAAGCAAAAATAGTTCCTGGGACAACTATATGCATTACAGATTTCCAAATTGCACCAAAGACATACTATGACCATGGTGATTGTGATTGCATCTTGATTTTCACAAACACAAGCACAGTCAAAGTCATACCATACATGCATGATGATTACAAATTCATACCAACTAGCACAATTAGACAACTTCTTACAAGTGAAGAAAACTATGCAATTGGATCTGTAGGGGCATCTGTGGTTGGCACTAAAAGAACTTTCCAGTTTGTTGTTGAAATAAAAGATGGACATTCCGAATTGGACAAAGCACATGTATAAATATTCTTCTAATTCTTTATTTAATTGCAATTTACAACAAATACCGCTTACCATATTTTTTAACTAAAGATAAATGTTCAAATAAAAACATACATCCACAATATAGGTACAAATACATGAGAGTTTGGAACATCATTTCTCTTCAATGAAAGAAAAAGTTCATCTCAAACAATATCCAATAATGCTATTTAGAAACATTGCAAAGCAGTGGGAATCAAAAGAAAACACTCTACAAACAACTCAATCAACATACATCGTCACATTGAATAACAAAAAGGCCTTCGAGTATCTGAACAATTTGTTGCATTCAACATTTAAGGTAAGTAGGGCCTTTGATTATGTGAACAATTTGTTGTATTCAACATTTGAGATAAGCAAATTTACACCTATGTAATCATACACTATTAGAAAATGATGGTAAAAAAAAACATTGTGTTATATTTTGCAGATTCATGGAACCATAAGAATAGCTAAAGCATTTTCAAATCCATTCCATGCTTTATGTGAAAATTACAACTATAAATTTGATACATATGGAGAACTGCAAGAACAAATTGTTTACTGTATTAAATGCAAACAACAAGTTGCATATATATACTCTCACTACTTGAAAGTGACTTTGACAACCAACAAAAAGAAAATAATAGAATGTTCCATGGACAAATCTATTATTCAGCTCTTGCTTCCTAATTTACTGAACATTTCCTATGAAGAATACATTGATGATAAATCATCAATTGTTTTCATCCTAAGAGATTTCTGCAAAAAAGGATATTTCAAATTGAATCAAAACAACCTTATAACTAGTGCACAATGTATTGAAGACTGATCTATAGATCTTATGGTCAGGTAGGCTTATATTTCACAACCACTTAGCTTCATTTAAATGTTAATTTCTATACTACATTATCTATTCAAATATTATCGCATAAAACAAAAACAATGTCCTCAAAACCACCTTCAAACATTTGTTTGCAGGAAGGAATGTCCAAAAGCATGTGGTTTGTCATCTTCAACAATGAGAAGCAGTGGCGTATCTTGAATAGGGACAATAAATATGCAATATTTCAATATGTTATAGGATTTTCATTTCAAAATAATGACTACAACAAATAATTATAAAATTATCTATTACCATTGGCAATGTATTGACCAAAGTGGTCTATAAAGAGACAAATGTATATTGTTTACTTTTCTATACATTTAGACTCATATATATTTATTAGTAAATGCAATGATTACAACTATTTTAAGCAATTCTTAAACAAACAAGTTACAAATCCTACCAGCAGGAATCAAATGCAATGTGTCTCTTGTTTTAAAGAGAGTTAAGAGTATCAAATCTCAAATAGGGAAATAGGCAATAAAATTTAGTGATTTCTTCAATCTATGTCATGTGTTTGGCTCCCCATTTATTCAAAACTTAGCCTTTCCTCTACCTAGTATTGTTTTGAACATTGAAGTTGTATTCATAAGAGGTTAAGGGATACATCATAGAAAAAATACATACTTGGTTATATAACAATATAATTCTATATGCACTTTCATTTTGAAGCTAAATTAATTGACTTAATACTTTGATAACTAAATACAAAAAAACAATTGAGATTTAATAGTACTACTTATTGGACTAATCATCAGTGTATCCCTTTAGATTCAGGACATGGACTAACCATCTCCTATGGGTATGTTTAACTATGGCATTTGTATTGGACATTAACAGGTGCAATGACAAATGTGTTACAACACTACTAGGATCTTCTCCAAGACCAATAGAAGGGAAACTAATATTGACTTGGATGTGAGGAAATCTAATATGGAATCTAGGAATTGTATTGAACCTAGAATAACAAGTAAAATTGAAATTGACATTGGAGTTAATCTAATTATTGTTCACAAAAGGAAGAAATGACTTAAATCGATTTTGTATCATATTTCTCAAATTGTAAATGTTTTTATCTCAATTCTACAAATAGATGTTTATTCACATTTTGTATTTGTTATTTGAAATAGCAAGAGGTCACTAGGAATGTCTGGATATCCTTGGCAAGGGAAATTTTTTAAGGTAACCGTATTGCCAATTAATTTCTTGATGATCATTTATATTTTATGGTATTCTCAATTGTTATGATATACCATGGTTTAAACAGAAACGCTGACTACAAACGTAAACAAATATAATCCTCTTACAAAAGTTTTAAATTTTGTATTGTATTTTATAACAAAAAAGGGTCATATGGCCCTAAAATTTTAAGGCTAAGGAGCAACATTTCTAAATGGTGAATAATATTGGATCCTTAAATTTGATTTTTTTTCTAATCAAATGGACCATTTTGCATCCATGTGCCTAAGTCCCTCATTTCAAAAAATAGGAAAAAACTCTACTACATATGACTAAAATACAACCATAGAATTTCTCTTTACAACCACACCACAACTCAATCTTAAAATTTTACTACACAAATGAAAGGAGAACAAGATATAGTTTTAAAGGTAAATATAAAAGAGATTCATGACAACCCACAACTCACTATATAAATTTTGAGTTTGCTTGATATAGAAAAGCATTCATGACAATAGAATAGTGAACTTTGTTAGAGTAATCATGCATTAGCTAATAATTAATTAACTTCTAATTAATTATTAGTCTAATTTATTCTCATGCACTTAAGCTAAACTTAGGAGTGATTTACTAAGTTAACTGAAGTGAGCTATTATTAGATCATTATGTCTCATTGCATGTGATGTTGACACTTGCCCTGATCTAATCCCTTTACAATTTAGAGTTGCTCCTATATAGCACTCAACCCTCATTGTATTATCTTTCTGATATTTTCTCTTCTCCTTTCTCGAACTCTCAACCTTTGAGGACTCTTGTTTTCCTTGAAGATTCTTGAGGTCCTTCTATAGAATTTTCTTGTTGAATAATAATTCTTTGTTTGCAAATCTCTTGAGTGGAAGGTGTCTTTGTTAGTTGTTTGATCTTGTGGCTCGTGTTTTTCACAATTTTAACATGGTATCAGAGCATGGATTTAACGAACCCCTTCTAGATTTATGAGGTTTTTTCTTCAACAAGGTTACAAGCTTCAGATCTGAATCCCTTTTGCCTTTTTTACAATTTTTGGAGGTGGACATTTTTTTGTGCATTTTGGTGTGAAAAAGGCCTCACTATTGGATTCAAAGCTATCAAGAAAGTTGGATTTGGATTTTGTTTGGCTTGATTTGGACTCTTCAGGTCAAATCTATGAGGGTTTGAAGCGGTTGTTTTTTTCGAATCCAAAGGGTAGCTGCAATTTTGGTGCATTTTGGCATGAAAAGGACCTCGTTGTTAGATTCAGGAGGCAAATTCCATAAAATTTGACTATAAATTTTCCCTACTTCAACGTCGAGAGCTTCTGAGGAATTTTTTTTTTGTATGGGGGCTTGTACGACTCTAGTGCACTGTGTTCAATAAAAAAAAGTGTCGGCGTATTTTTTATAAATTTCTTTTGTTAAATTTTTTTAAGAAATATAAAAAACTATAGGTTTTTTTTTTTGCATGGGTAGTTTTTTGAATTTATTTAGGCGACTATTAAATGGGTGGTAGCAACCAAAAAGACTTTCTCGGCATTTCAACAAAGTTTTCTTGTTGTCTTAATCTTTCTAGTCACAAAAAAAACTATTCTGGCACAACAGACCCCCAACAAAATATTCGTTTTCATGAGCATATTTCAGTGATTGAGCACATTTTTTGGCCACCAGATTTTTTTTCAGCTATTGGGTTTTTTCTAACACAGGGAATATTCCATGAATATTTTGTTGATGTCAGCATGACATCAGTTGTATAGATGTTGACTTGGCCCCCTTTGAACCCTCCTTGTGCTCTAAAGGACTTTTTTTTCTTTTGGCCATAACTTGGGTGTAAGATATCGGTTTTTGGTGGACGGGATATCGTCGAAAAGATGGTTCTACCAACTTTCTAGTGCTGTGGTCTCATCACTTGATTTTGATGTTGATGCATTCTACATCCTGTTAAAGTCAGAGGTGTTTTTTTAGTCTTGAGCTCATAAATTTTGACCAATTTCTCCATTTTTCATGGTTTTAGTAGCATTGGAATAATCTTTCTAAGCTCTTCACAACCATCCATGCACTCTCCAAGTACATTTTATTTAGTTTTTTGTGTTTTCACATTCTATTGAATTACTTGGAAGTCGTAACTCCTAGAAATTTTTTGTTTGTGTGGGATGACTCATTTTTGGCTATTTTATATGAATTTCTAGTATTTTTTCCTATTTGGGAATTGTACACATATTTTTCATGCCCATTCTCTTTTGTAGACTCACTGATCTATAAAGTGTCATTCTGGTGTATACTTTTTAGGGATTTTGCACATCCTATTGTGCCTTTTGTAATCGTACTATGATATAAAGTGCCATGGGGGGGTTGGTGTTTTCCTTTGGTTTGTCATCATACCTTTGTCAAGTGAGTGTCCCTTCCATGACAACAATGAATCCTAGTGATTCTTGCCTCATGTGTATGCCTTAGTATGCACACCCTTTTATTTCCAGGTTGTTTCTCCTACATGCACTTAATGGTTTCACACAATTTCAATGTACCTGTCTTGGTTCCCCTTTTCAGCATTATGCGAGGTTTATACTATTGGTGCTAATGCTTCCTTGGTTTCACAGTTTGGAGTGATCTACATATCTAGTTCTTATCCCTATGTAATTTAAAATGTAGTGTACATCAACGACTAGTTACACACAATTCAGTGAGATGGATCATTTACCATATGGACACTCTTACATTCTTGTTTCTAGAGGTTCTTCATTTCAACACTATATTAGCCATCATTTGATAGTAGTCTCCAACTTCTTCGTGCTTCAATGATGTTCTACATGTTCCTCTTTTTTGAAACATTCTTTTAGTTGGAGGCTTCTTAGTCCTTCACCTTGACTTGGAGGATTTTTTAGTCCTTCATTCACCTTTCTCTCTTTTGGAGAGGAGTTTTCTTCCATTGTGTTTTTCTCCTTTTCTTCAGTTGTGAGGGATCTTTTGTTTGTACATGGGTACCTCACCAGGACTTGTTTGACGAGACCCATTATACATTCTCTTTTAAATATTTTTAGCTACTCCCTAAGTTCATCTTAAGGGGGGGTGTTAGACTAATCATGCATTAGCTAATAATTAATTAACCTTTAATTAATTATTAATCTAATTTATTCTCATGCACTTAAGCTAAACTTAGGAGTGATTTACTAAGTTAACTAAAGTGAGCTATTATTAGATCATTTTGTCTCATCGCATGTGATGCTGAGATTTGTCTTGATCTAATCCCTTTACCATTTAGGGTTGTTCCTATATAGCACTCAACCCTCATTGTATTATCTCTCTGATATTTTCTCTTCTTCTCTCAAACTCTCAACCTTTGAGGACTCTTGTTTTCCTTGAATATTTTGAGGTTCTTTTGTAGCTTTTTCTTGTTGAGGAATATAGCAATTCTTTGTTTGCATATCTCTTGCATGGAAGGTGTCTTTGTTCATCGTTTGATCCTATGGCTTGTATTTTTCACAATTCTAACAAACTCTCATTCTATAAGTCATAGCTATTAAAGAGTGCTCAACCAATACAAATAGGATCAAATCCTACCTAAAAACATACTAAATGCCTAATAGTTTTAATATAAAAAAATATACACTAGAGGCCAAATTATAGGAGTTTAGAGAGGTCATGCATCAATAGCTAATTGGTTTTGACTTTAAAATGATATATATACTACCTACAATCATTTATGAAAATGGTTTCAACTTCTTACTTAAAAGAGGCCTAGTGTTCAACAACAAAGTTATCAAATATTTTATAATTTGATGCAACCCCTAAAAGATTTTATCATTCAAAATTGTATGAATTTATGCCATCCTCATTTGAATCTCTACTCGTAATAATAGAAGATGCTTAACAACAACTTCCACCTCAACTAGTTTCTCATGCCTCTATTCCTGCTCAAGTTCTTCCATTTTTAAGTTACTCAATGGTGGCAACCCACTCTTTATCCTCTAACTACTAAAAAAATGAAAATTACCAATCATCTTGTCGTTGGAAGAACCTTTCCTTACATTCCTCATCATATTCATGATGCAGGCCCATCGTTTCTGATTATATGTGTTCAACTCATTTTTAATTGTGCTCATTATATCCATGTTCTCTTTGAAAAATTGTTCATTCCCTTCCCTTACTAGATATTTTTAACATAATAATTCACCATATTCATGACATAATCCTTCATTTGGTTAGACAGTTTATGATTCTCAACTCGCTCAAAATCATAATTGAATATTCTCACCACCAATGTTTAATTTGGCATGACTATAAACAAAATAGTTCTTAGGAAATTGTTACCTCCATCACAAAAGGTGGTTGGTCTATATTAACTTCATCCTTAGGGTTACAATCAACATTATCCTTCCTATTATCCTTCATGTTGATTTTTTGTTCATTGTGAATGGCCTTCTCCATTGTCTTCCTCAGTTTGCCACTTTGTCTTTTGTTGGGAGAAATTTTTTGTCCTCTAATTTGCTAGGTTTGGAAGCATCTTTTCCTCCTTGTTGTTCCTCACAAACAACCTTCTCCTTTCTGTTCTCCTCATTATTTCTTTTATTACCCTCCTAACCAATGTTTTCCTTGTCTTTCAATTCTTCACCTTTGTTTCCCTCAAATACAAAATTTTCCTTCAAATGCAACATTTTCCTTCTCTTCCAATTTATTAGCTTTCTTATTTTTCTTGGATATGGGTCTCTAAGTCTCCTTTTCTTGTTCCTTCCTTCTTGGATGATTCATTGATGGAGAGGGTTTTGATGGAGTAGTAGTATTGTTGTTGTTGGGGGTCACATTTCTTTATTGTGTATTTGGTGGTACAAATATTTTTCAACTCTTTCTTAATGAGATGATGGTAGCTTTTTCTAGTCGTGACAAGAGGTCTACTTAACATTGTCACTCTACTGAAAAATATATTCTCATTTTTATTCATGGAAGAATTGGAAGAACCCATATTGTAGAGAGAAAAAACATGTACACAATTGTTCAATGGGAAAGGTTTTTCTTAGTCAAACATTAGGGAAAGAGACGACAAAAACACATGAGAACATCATGAGAAAGGTACTAGCATGATCAACTTAGGATGTAGTTTGAAAGAGGAAGCTCATTTAATATCCAACATGTCTTTTTCTTTACCCATCATTAATTGTTACAAATCCAATACAAATCTAATTTACCATTGAATTCATTATTTCCAACTATCACTTTTGGGGACAGGAGGGGCCATGTAGTTTATAAATATCTCAATTAATGGGTGCATGTATGTCTTGCCTATGTGCCACTCACATTAACATTAAATTATGAATGCTACAATATTTTTCCACCTACACTAGATTTATGAGTTCTCTTTGGACTATAAATAAATGTAATTAACATTGTTAGTGTACTAACCATAAAGTTGAGCACCAAGAAATAAATCAAGCATTAGATTTTTCTATAATAAGCATTGTATTTAAATGATCTCTAGTAGTAATAGACTTGTTTAGAGGTGGTTGAAACTTTCTTACCAATGAGTAAAAGATCGTATTTCATTTAGTGGTGTAGATAGGTTTGCAAATGCTTTGTGAACATTAAATTCCACTTAAAAATCCTATTGGCTAATTCAAAGTAAATTTTTGTTTAGAAAATGTCACATAATGATTAGTTTTTGTGATTGTAATATAACTATTAGAATAGTTTGTATGTATTAATTAGAGTAGCAATAAAATTGGAATGATCGAATAATCAAATTATACTTGATTTTGCAATATGAATGAGTGTAAAGGTGTCATATTTGTTATTTTTTCTTGATTTTAAAATATTTCATTTTAACTAATAGCTAATTAGAGGATGTGTTATTGATAACGAGGATGACATCTTTTAAACTTGCTTGAAAGTTGACAAAGATCAATTGGTCTTTGTTCAATGTATTCCTATTTATTAATTTAAGAACTAATTTGTGTTTTTTTTTTACATAACTTTTAATAACCTTTTATAGTTAACAATATTTTTTAAAAGTGGCATTACTTCGGTAAAGCATAAATTTATTTTTAGAAAAGATTAAATTATAAATTTTTAAACATAGATTCATAACACCAATATCTAGTGCACAAATATTTTTTCATGACCTTTTGTTGCATAAATATATTTTTATAACTTTTTGAAGTGAGATTAATTGTAATTCAAACATAGGTTACTTTGATAATGCATAACTTTTTTGTATACATTTCAATTAACTTGTTTGTAAAATAAATAAGAACATGAATACCTAGTGCACATATATTTTTCATTTTCTATTTAATTTTACTATTTTTCATGTGTGTGGAACAAAGACCTTAACAATTATTGAAAAACCTATCTTCACTAGTAAATAGAAAATAAATATAATAATCAAATTAAATATATTATAAATTATACTCATTGGAAAGCTTTTTTTGAGTGCTACAATCCTAAAAATATCTTGTCTATTTGAATCTATTTGAAATTCCAACTAGAGGTTTGAAACTAAAACTTCTAAGAAAAATTTAAGGCCTAAGGTGGAAAGGTCATTTCTAGGACCTTCATTCAAAGGTATCCAAGGACCTTTGAACGAAGGTATGTCCTTTCCATGATAAAAAATAAAAATAATACACCTTCAAATGAAGGACCATGTTTCTTCAAAGGTGATTTACGACTAACCTTCAAATGAAGGTATTATGAACTTTTTTGCCTCATTCGATTTGAAAAATCTAATGTCCCAAGTTTGGAACTCACTATTGTGGTTTTATCCATAAGCTATTGATAGTCTATGGTGCATGTAAGAACATCTTCTATTTTCTATGGATTTTATGACAACTTATTAAAGGGTGTAAGGGTCATGTAAGAGACTATGTTTAGCATGAAAGGGTTGTATGGATTTTTGTCATGGTATTTTGGAAGATTGTTTTAACCCATGATAATGTTTATGGTGGTGTTTTGGACCTGCATGAGTCTATATATTGAGATCTTAAAATGGGGACATTATGAGAAGTTTTGCAAGTACACATGTATTGTTAGATTGGATGCAAGATTGAAGAAAGTTGAATGTGTTATAATCTCTTTGCAAATAATATAAACTTATCCTATTTTTCGGTGGATGTTTTTACCCAAAAGGGTTTTTTCCCATATAAATATTTGTGTTATGTGTATGGACCTTGAGTATTATTGATTTTGTTGTTAGTTCATATTAGTTTAAATTTTCATTGATATTCTATCATATAATTTTTAAAATTTTCAAGTTTATTTCAAATTTCTATGTTGTGGTAGTTTCCTTCATTTCTAACATTTGGTATCAAATTCTGGCTAGCTTTGTTTATTGGGTGAAAGTGTGAAGGTTTTTTGTGATGTGGTAAGAATTTTAGTTTTGTTTATTTGAGTGTGTGGAAATCATGGTTGTATCTGCATCTCAAAGGGATATTTAAAAATTTTAAGAAAACAAAAATTATGAGTTGTGGAAGATAAAAATAGATTGGTTGTAATTAAAGAAAATAAATCCGATGCAATCAGTCAAGATGAGTGAAACAAGATATATCAAAAGGCTTAGGGGACAATGTGGTTATGTCACAAATTTTTTCCTACTAAATGCCTATAAAGAAAAGATTGCATTTGCTTTATGGAAATGGTTGGTTGAAATTTATTAAGCCAAGAGTCTAGTAAAAAAAATTTGAAAAAAAAATTATTTTCTTTTAAGATGAATGAAGGTGAATCTATTACCTAGCATTTAAATACTTCTAACTTAATTTTGAGTCACTTAGCCTTTTTTGATGCTAAGATTAAGGAAGAATTCAAATCCATAATGCTTCTTTGTTCTTTTCTTGATTCATGGGAGAATTTCATTCTTTCTATTAGTGCTAAACTTGAACATCCAAAGATGGATGCTCTTGTTGCAACTTTGTTGTCACAAGAAATGAGGAAGAAAGCTACAAATAGCTCAATGGATGCTCTAAATGTCAAGGGTAGGTCAAATAAAAGGGGACTAAAAGGAGATCAAAAGGGGCCTAAGGACAAATCAAAGGATAGGTCTAAGACTCTTGGAAAGAAGAACATAGTTAAGAATTAGAACTATGGAAAGAGAGAATATGTTAAGGAGGAATACAAAAACCAAAAATAAAATTGGATTCCTCTACAAAAAGTCCTTTGATCTAGTGTTGCAAGGTGTGTGCCCTTGGTATCCTTGTGTTGTGTAGCATAGTGCTCGGATTCATGACATGGATTAACCATCTCCCATGGATTCATTAACTTTGGAGGTTGTATCGGGCATTAACAGGTCAATATTTTGGTGCAGTGATAATTGTCTTTGCAACAATTGGTATCAGAGCTCGGGTCACGAGTTTGAACCCCTTGCTTGCACTAGGGGGATTGTTGCAAGGTGTGTTCCATTGGTCTTCTTGTGTTGTGCAATGAAACACTTGGGTTCATGACATGGCTTAATCGTCTCCCATGGATTCATTAACTCTGACGGTTGTATCAGGCATTAATAGATCACTCTTTTGGTGAAATGACAACCATTTTTGCAACATGTAGATGATGAGTTTTTACTTTTTGCATGTAACATTATATCTAAAAAAATTGGTTGGTTGACTCAAGATGCTCTTATCACATGACTCCTCATAAGGAGTGGTTCTCCACATAAGAAAAATATGGAGATAATTTCTACCTTGGGGACAATACTACATATCCAATTGTTTTACGAAGAAAGGTACAATTGTGTTTTGGTGATGGGAGGATTAAAACCCTCTATGTTATATTATATATTTTGAGATTGGCTAGCAATCTTATCTTTGTTTCAAGGTTTAATGATTTAGGAATTCATGTAACATATAATAAGGAAGGTTTTAGATTGGTGAGAGGAAGCTTGGTAGTAGCGAGGAGAACAAGGATGGGAACCTTATTTAGGCTTGATGCCACTACTATTTTTAAATCAACCTATGTGACAGACAAGGCCAAAAATACGTGTATGTTGTGGCATTGTAGATTGGGCCAAATTAGTTAATTTTTTTTAACTATTATCAATAAAAAAGTTGGATGGTTTCTCCTATTCTAATGATCACTTTGATTTCTATTAGCATTGTGTGTTTGGTAAACAAAATAGAGAATCATTTCCTTTGGAAAATAGTAAATCAAAGAAAAAATTAGAAATTGTTCATACGAATGTGTTTGGTCTTGTGGATAATGATTCAATTACAAAATCTCATTATTTATGTACCTTTATTAATGAATTTTCTAGATTTAAATGAATTTACTTTATGAGACATAAATATGGAATTTTCACTAAGTTTAAGGAATTTAAATTCTTAGTAGAAAATCAATCAAGACTTAAAATAAAAGTATTGATATCTAAAACTAGAAAGGAATTTGACGATGTTTTCAAGTATGTATGTATCGTAAGAAAATAAAACAACTACATATACACCATAAAATAATGGTGTTGTCGAAAGGATGAACCAAACTATTATGGAAAGAGCCAGAAGTATGTTGAGTGATGCATAGTTCAACAAAAGATTTTGTGTAGAATTTATGAATATTGTTTGTTAATAAATAGATCTCCTTACAAGACTCTTGTTTTGACACCTTATGAAGTATGGAAAAGCAAGAAACCTTCTATTTCACATTTAAGAGTTTTTAGTTGTGAAGTTTTGTTCATATGCCTAAAGAAATTTTTTCTAAGTTGGATCTAAAAGCACATAAATACATCTTCATTAGATATGGCGAGAATGTCAAAGATTATAAAATTGGAATCCTCTAACCAAAAATAAATACTATTATATAGATGTAATTTTCAAGGAATTTAGAGCTATTTCTTATCTTGTACAACAAAAAAAAAGAAAAAAAATAGCGCATTTTGATTTACTACAAGAAGATGCACATTAGGAAGAACATAATGATAGATATGAGGATGGAGAAGAAGAAGAAGAGGGTTCAAGTGAAAGTTTTAAAGATGAAGACTCTATGATTACATTAGAAGTTGAACATGTAGAAGAACAAGAAGAAAAATCCCTTACTCCACTCTTGAGGAGATTCACAAGACAACAAAATTCAATTGAAAAGTATATCCCACCAAATTTTTGTTGTGTAATTGCTTTCTTGAGTATTGATGATGAACCTAGACCTTATACAAAAGTTATTTTTTCAAATGATAGTGAGTCTTGGCACCTAGTCATGTAGGAGGAGTTGATGACTTTAGACTCTTGCGATGCCTAGAACTTGTTCATTTTCTGAAGGGAAGGAAAATTATTGGATGTAAGTTTGGGGAAAATGATTCATTGGAAAAGTACAAGGATAGATTAATAGCCAAGGGTTTCTTCCAAAGAGAGGGAGTTATTTTTTGTGAAATTTCTATCTTGTTTCTAAATTATCTTCTATTAATTTATCTTATCCATAGTTGTTACTTATGAATTTGAAATTGAGAAAATATATGTTAAGACTAAATTTTTGCATGAATATTTGGAAGAGGAAATTTATATGCAACAACGTAAAGGTTTTGAGGTAAAAGAGAAAGAACGTGTGGTTTACAGGTTATTGTCTCTTTATGGTTTGAATAAAACACCCTGGATGTGGTATCAAAAGTTTGATTCTTTTATGTTAAAATTGGGTTTTATGAGGAGTGAAGAAGATCACTATGTTTACAATAGATGTATTGATTAATTATTAATTGTTGTCTTGTATGTGGATGACATGTTTTTCAATAATACAAAGGGTATGATTAGTGAGTTCAAAGCCCAACTTTTAGGTTCATTTGATATGAAGGATCTATGGGTAGCAAGGTACATATTGGAAATAGAAATCAAAAGAAATTGAGGTAATGTAAAACCTTGGTTGTCACAAAGTAAGTATGTGAACACTATTTTGCACATATTTAACATGCAAGATTGTAAGCTAATTAGAATTCCTTAACTAGATGAAAGTAACCTTATTTTAAATGTGTGTCCCAAATATTAGGATGATTTAGAGGATATGTCTAACGTGTCATATGCTAGTATTTTAGGAAGTTTGATGTATGCAATAGTGTGCACTAGACCAAATATTTCTCAAGCAATGGAGTATTAATCAAGTTTATGTCTAACCCCAGTAGAGAGCTCTAGAAATATGCAAAGAGGGTGTTGAGATATTTGTGTAGTATTTTGTATTATTGCTTGATTTATTCTTGTACTAAAAATGTGGATAAAACATTGGGCATACAAGCCCATTAAGGGGCCAGGTTGGGTTAAACCAACTGTTAAGGAGTTAGTGGAAGTTACTTGGGAAATACCTTTGAAAGGCTAGTGGAAAATAAATTTCAACGAGGCTTCAAAGGGGAACCTTCGACCATCAGGGGAAAGATTTATAATTTAGGATTGGAAGGGAGATGTTTTAGCCTTAGGGGTGAAGAAGTTGGTGGAAGGAACAAATAATGAAGTAGAAGCCTCAACAACATTACTGGCAGTTAAATGTGGAAAAAATCTAGAAGCAACAAAGATTCACTTAGAAGATGACTTGCTGATAATAGTCCAAGCGGTGATGAAAGGGACCATTAGTGCTTGGAACCTTCAAAATGTAATTAAGAAGATTAGAGAAGAATTAGCCACATGTGAAAAAAATTTGGTGAGCCACATTAGAAGGGTGGGGAATGTTGAAGCCAATATTATATCTGAATGGGCTTTAAAATTTAGAGAAATCGAGGAATTCAGGTTTGAAGACTTTAGAGATGTGAATTTAGTAGAATAATTTGAGGTAACTGGCAGGTACAATGCATTTAATTGGTAAGGATGCAGGCAGTTTGAGGTAGTTTTGACATGACAAGAGAAATGCAAGGAAGGCGAGCGGTGGCTTTATAGTACATGTTGCATTTAATTCGATGTGTGTGATTCAAGAAGGCTTTTATTCCTTGGCCCTTGGGTTTGTTGAATTAATTTGTGGTTCAAGTGGTGAAGAAGGCCCTGCAATAGAGAAATGGTGGTGGCGGCATTGGTATTATAGAGCTCTAATGGAAGCAAATTTCATCTTTCTCTCAAGGAGGCAATTAAGCCCTTTCCACAGAGATGCATCAAAGAAGAGGTTAGTGGGCTTATTTCTTTTCGAGGATGGAAAGTTAGTGCAATGTGTGAGAATGATTCTAGGTAGGTATTTTGGAATTCTAAGGCACATATATAGGACAAACATGGATGTGTATTCACTAATAGCTGTGTGGGGTTTAGACCTGGGTGAAAAGGTAGAAACAGTTAGAAAGGTGATGAAAATAATCATCCATGAGGATTTTCTAGTTGGCATGGAGTCAATACTGGAATGGGCAGTACTGGGTGTAGGATTGGACATTAGTGAGGGAATAACAATTGAAGAGATGGAAGAGGTACATGGGTCGGTGGGTTGCATGTTGTTCATTTGGTGGCCAGAAGGAAAATTTAAGTCGCGATGCCGAGAAGAAGCACGACTTAGCTAGAAAGTGCTAAAGCTCTTCATCAAGCCAATGGAAGTGGAAGATGTAATTGTGCGGGCGAAGGTGGAAGTGCATTTCATGGAGAGGAAAGTGAAATGCCAGCAAAAAAGGAAAGGGAAATGCCAGCAGAAGCAGAAGATGAAAGCGGTGGGAAAGGCAACGATGGAGTTGGGTAGTACAAGTTGATGGAAATTGACTCCTTTGTTTTTTAGTTTAGTTTTGAAATTTACATTTTGCTATTGTAAGCTATGTATTTATGAAGGATGAACTTTGTCAAAGTTGGTTGGTGTAATTTCTGTTGTGGGTTAGGCAAATGGTTTCTGGGTTAAGGGTTTTTGTAGTAGGATTATCCAGATGTTACACTGATGTAGGGGAACAGGGGTTTAGAGTTGTAGTTTCTTCACGTTAAGGTTCCTTTTGTCTAAAATTACTTGTAGGAAATGGTCTTTTGGGTGTTTGGTGAAAACTAGAAAAGATGATGTAATTTCTACTTTTAAGTAGTACAAACTCTTATTCCCAACAAAAAAAAAACATTGGACATACAAAGTTTTGTCAACATAGATTAGGCGGGTGACTTGGATCTAGTTGAAGGTCCATTAGTGGGTAAGTGTTTACTTTTTTTGAAATATTTGTGATTTGGATGAGTAACATGCAACCCATGGTTGATTTATATACCATTGAAGCAAATTATATGGTTGTAACCCATGTTTCTAAGGAGGTAGCATGGTTACAAAGATTATGTACAAGTATTGCTTTCGATTGCAAGATAATTTAGATATTTTGTGATAGCTAGAGTGAAATTTGTTTAGCCAAGAATCCCATGTATCATGCTTGAACTAAGAATGTGGATGTTTAATATCACTTTATTTGAGAAATGGTTGCAAATGGATAGATTGAGTTGAAAAATATTGACACTTAGGTGAATGTTGTATATTATTTTACCAAACCTATAAGCATAGAAAAGCTCTTTTGGTACAGAAAGGCCATAAGCCTTGTTTCTTGTGCCTAGTTGATTCCATGATGGTGTGATTCCCCTTGCTCTTGCAAGGTATTCGACAAGTGGTGTCTAATGTTGGATATTAAGATGTCTCAACCATATAAATTGTTAAGTTATTTATTTATCATTATTTTACATTTTCTCATGGATATTTGGCATTTATATTATTAAATATTTATGTTCTATCAAAAAGGGGTGTGAGGTTTTAAGTTGACATGCTTGCTACATGTAAAAGCCTTGAAAATAAATTATCAGTTTTCAAATGATGCCCAATTATTGGTCTAACATGGAAGGCATATTTTTAAGAATGTTATGACAAATTCTATGACAACTATAAGTGTTAAAAATAGGGGAGATCATTTTGGATGTGATAATCATGTTAATGGATTATTTATGATGATATGACACATGTAAGGGAATCTTTGTGTAGCATAAAAAATTGTCACCCTTAACAATTTTACACTAGGTTTAGCTCCCCCCTATGCATTTGGACCTAATTAAGCATTTAATTGCCTATTTTATGAATATCTTCGAAAAATCAAACAATGGGAATGTAAATAAGTATTTAATATTTTCCCTCAATGTTTAAGGCCCCCAAAAGGATGGGTCTAGACTAGGGCACTCATTGCCCTTGTCCAACCATTATTTGCTCCAATTTGAATTTGTCAATGTTGACATTTTATTATTTGAAAATCCAATTTGAATTTGTCGATGTTGACATTTTATTATTTGAAAATCCAATTTTATTTGTTGGCTATTGACATTTGAATTTCAAGAAATTAGAAGAATTGTATATAAATACAAATCATTTTCACCATTTTAGTCCTAATGAATCGTAGCATGTTTTGAGAAACCAATTGAGATTATTATTGAGCAATCAAGAGCATTTAAGAGCATAATTATCAAGATTATTACAACATTTGTTTCAATCAAGAACCATGTCAATCATATATTATGTCTTTATGTAAGTTTTTTTTATGTTTTATGTTCATTTATTTTGTGAATACTAACACTTGTAGGACTTCAAATCAAACAACAATTTCTCCTTGAAGGTGATGAGTACATGACTTGACTCCATCAGGGAATATAGATCTAAGTGGTGAGTTACAGTAATTTTCAATTTATTACTTGTTAGCATTTAGCCTCTTCCCAACTGAGGGTAAGCTCTCTTTTTACATCATCATAGCTATTGTGGAGGTAGAAATACCAAAACATGGTTTGACTTAAGCAAGCCCCTGTATGGCACAACTTTTCCCCCTCATTCATGTGTGTAGGTTTTTAGATCTGAAGCAAATTAGAGGAAACTTGAAGACTAATTTCTCATTCATACATTCAAGCCCTACAAGTTGTTAAGTCAAGTGGATTTTATTAGCAACAAACAAAGTTTCAACAGTGATCCCAAGAGAGAAGGACTCACGGATTTGGAGCAATAGGAATGTGAAATTAGATCTTGAATAGAAGAAAGATATTCTAGGGTGCCCCACATTCCTATCCAGCTATTTCGACACAAAATTTATACATCAAGTTATTTTGTGTCTACTTTCTACTTTTTTGAAATCTATTTTTTTAATTTGTTTTTATTCCTCAAAAATAATCTTAGTTTGATGCATTTTCATTAGTAACCTAGGAACAACATTGTGTCATATAATTCAATCCATTAAAAGTCAATTAATCACACCCACATTATCCACACACAACAACACACAAAAAGGATTAAAAACCTAATCCACTATTTTTGTTCTTCCATTGAGGTTTGTAGCCAAGTGGATATCAAGAGATCATTTTTAATCCTTAATGTCCCTAATTGGAAGAAGTTTGATTTAAGACCTAGATCCCATTTTCCAATCAAACACTTTACATAAGCACTTGATATTCTATAATGTAAGTAAGATCATCTCCTATTTTATAAGGGTATAATGATAACTTATAAGAGGGTGCAAGAGTCATGTAAGAGACTATGTTTAACATCTAAGGGTTGTATGGATTTTTACCATGGTATCTTGGAACCTTGTTTTGACCCATGGTAATGTTTTATTATGGTGTTTTGGTCCTCCATAAGTCCATATATTGAGGGCTTGAGATGAAGAAATTATTAGAATTCTACAAGTACACATATGTTATTAGATTGGATGCAAGACTAAAGGAAGTTGAATGTATTGCAATATCTTTGTAGATAATACAAACTCGTCCTCTTTTTGGTGGATTATTTACCCAAAAGGGGTTTATCCATGTAAATATTTGTGCTATATGTATGTATCTTGAGCATTGCTGGTTTTCTTTGTTGATAGTTTATATTAGTTTAAATCTCTATTGATATTCTACAATATAGTTTTTATAATTGTAAGTCTATTGCAAATTTATATATTGTAGTATTTTTTCATTTCCAATAGGAAACTATAATTGTAATGTTTAACTTCATTTTACATGCGTGTGTGTGTGAACCATTAAGGATTATTATTAATGAATATGGATATTAGTTTATGTTACATGTGAGATTAAATATATTGATTATGTTTTTTACTAACCTAGACTAACCCCTAACTAGTAAATTATGTGAGGAATGTTGTATAATTTACAAGTATCAAGGTGCAAGATGAAGTTGATTTTGTGGTTCCATAGAGAGAGAGAGAGAGATCTAATTCTAATCTAGTGTAGAAAATTTTATCATGAATGTCTTGTCATAGATATATTTTTTTCTAATGTAATACCCAACACACATTATGGTATTTGATATGGTTCATTCATCAACTAGTTAAGTCAACAATTTTTGTCTATTTGAATCCTTAAGCCTGATGTTAGGAACATGTTCCCATATTCAATTTTGAACTCATGTTCATTTTTGGATGCGTGTTATTATGATAAACACAATGACTCAATTTAATTCCTTTATCAACCTTAGATAATGATTAAGATTAAATTTATTTTATAAAACATATAAAATAAATATTATTAACAATCAACGTGAAAAGAATTCAATAGTTTAATAAATACATTGCCCACCCCCACTAACTCCTTTAACAAATCAAAAAGAAAAAAGAAAAAGGAAAAAGGTATGAGCAAATTGTTGGAGTTATCGATAGACATTGAGAGGGGGGGGGTGAATTAGTGTTTGAACCTTTTTTAAACTTCGTCAAAGACTTTTAAATATTATTTGAGAGAGATATCTTGCATTTTCCAAAACAGTTGTGACTAACATTGATTAACAATCAAAGCATGATGGCAGTGCAGGTGCAACTCATAAGACTGTGCAAATGAAGATCAACATTATTGAAATACTTCTTAAACAATTGATTTGAATGCAACTTTATAAGACATTGCAACAACAGTGCAACATAATGACACAAGAAAGGTATTGAGACAACAAACACCTTTAGCAAATTATAACAATTCTTGAGCTATGAATCAAATGAGTACTTTTATGCTTCCTTTTGAATTAGACTCTTCAATAATGACTTGTGCAAGACATTTAAAATAAATATTTGCAGAGATGATGGAACTAACATTCAACAATGTAATTCAGACTGATAAAAACTATCACTCACAAAATTATCACAATCAAGAAGCATTATGACATAAAAAAAAAGAGACCATAAGACAAAGGATTTTTTGAGTGGAAAACCCTCCTGGGGTAGAAAAACCACTCCTAAACTGCCTTACTGGCTTAATCTTCAAAAAAACACTATTAACAATGCCTTACAGGCTAATTTCTGAGCACCAACTCAAGGAGCACCAACCCCTTACTCAAATTTCAGAATTACAATAACACAAAGGATCTCTCTGCTTCTCAAATAAGCTCACTCATACCTCTCTATCTAATACCTTAAATATTCAACACAATGAATCCTTAAAATATTAAATAAATAAGGTTTACATCAGTGCTCTGCAACATGTTTTCAATTTTTAATAATAGAGCTTTTTCAAAATTTCATCTTTGATACAACAACATGTAATAACATCACAGAATCACACCAGTCATATTGCAATGTTCAAAACACTGTATTTATATATTTTCACATGTATGTCTGCCAATAAGTCTTCATAGAAAATGCTTTTCAAAGGAATCTGAAACCCCCTTTTTGTTTTTAGAATATGAGCCAGTAGAATAATGATCAACAAAAGGTGAATAATCATTTGTAACGCCTGTATTGAAGGTTGTAATAAAATTTGTCAAAATATATCAATGCTCTTTTTCCAAACTGAAAAGAGTTTTTACAAAACCTAAAACAAGTGCAATCATTTTTCATAATAAAAACCATTTGAATCTATTTTTAGAAAACCCATATGCTGAATCCATCATTTCTGTAATGAAAGAAATAAGTTCAAAATGTAACTGACAGATTTTTCAAAATGCACGACTACCTAGCAACCAGAAGTCACAGATCTTCATTATTTTATCAGGCCATGATTTATTTCACTAGAACTGAAATGCGTTAACTTCTGACACACAAAAAATTCTTATACCTTTTTTGATTCGAGCAAGAAAACCAGATGCAGATTTTTGATTAAAAAAAACACCAAATGATGGTAACGATACCTGAACGTGCATGAAGATGAAAAAGAAATGCATGATAAAACTGTAATGAAGTATTTACCAACCCAACAGAGTAATGCCTTTGAATCTCCTTCCAGATTCAAGCTTTTAGCCAAAGAAAATCATCAAACAGAGCAACCATACTCATCATGCTTAAACACAGTGAATTTCTCCCTGATAATGTTGTTACAACCATCTAAACCATTGAGAAACAACAAGTATACCAAGGCGTCGGCTAGGGTTCCATACTCAACCAAAATGAAAATGCAATATCATTTTTCCCTAACTTCTCAAAAGCCAAGTCATTTGATGACTTTCCAAAATCATAATGAGATTTGAAGTCTGCAATGAAATAGATAAACATCATAATGAATATAAAATTTGTTGTCTTTTACCATTTACCAAGTAAGCTGACACAAATGATGTTACCTCTGTGTGACTTGTCGATGTCAATTTAATTAAGTTACATGTGATCGACACAATTTCCATATGCATGCTGAAAACCACAGTTGACAACCACCACAAATGAAAACTAAGGGAAACTCAATAGGGTTTGATTCCTTTTAGATGTTGACCCCACAAGCATTAACATGCCCAATGATAAATCAATATCTCGTGCAAAAAGAGGGGCTCGAATAATAAAGACAAGTATTTGCCTTTGGATGTCGACCATGAAGTCTAGGCTTGAGCATTGAGACTCCAAATATAATGTTAAAAATATATGCCATGTGAACCAAAAAATACCATCAAACAAATGAGATGTCAGAACCAAGGTAAATTCAATGCCTCCAAATATGTGAGTTCATAGAATGCAATCAGATGGCTTTAGAGTCTTTAAGAAAGACATGAGGAAACTAATCAAATTGAGATACTACAAGAGTATACATAATAGTTTCAAGATGTCCAAGCAACCAAAAAGATCCATAAAGATGTCAATGAGCCAAAGATATTGTATTGAAATATCATTCCTGATAACAACCAACAGAGATACCTAAAAATGAATTTGCCAGAATGTATGTCACAGTGACTTGTAATCATGCTGAATATACCTATGGTATGCAATAACAAAAGAACCATCCTAACAATGAAACCATCTATCAAACTAAAAATCACTGTCAATCCAATATAGTCAAAACCATCTGCAAATGATCATCCTAAATGGGAACAAGCATGAAGATCCTATAAATGAACCATGATCAACCTGAATGACCTATCAAGATAACAATGACATATAGAATTGAAGCAAATGCATGCCTTGACACAATGAACACCATCTGAATAACCTGTACCAAGCCTTATCAACACTATCAGAACCATAACCATTTGAAGATATATTGCATTCATAAATCTGAACCACATGAGTAATATCAACATGAAAAACTTGAATCATCATAAACATCTACAAATGAATATCTGAAAGTGAAGTAGCCTCAAGATTTTGTAACCTCTGAATCATGACCAACATACCATGAATCCCATCAATAAGGTGTATCAATTATTCAATGTACGTATATGAGGACCATCAATAATTCATTTGTGACTTTGTCATCAAGGACAAACAATAGAGGGGTTAGAACAACACAAATAAGGATTTCCACAAGTAGAAGTGATGGTTATCAAACAACATTAATGGTTGAATGACCTACAATATGCCATCTATGAGGCCATTCTTTTCATTAAATTTTTCACTATAAATATCCATAATAGGACATCATGCCTAAGAGGCATGAATATTTTTATTCTAGCCATAAGATTCTACACAGGAGGTTAAATTCACGGATTCTAAAGAGGAGGTTAAATTTATAGGTCCTAGAGAGGTGAAGACATGAAAAAAAGAGGAAAAAGGAGGGTGTAACTAAGAAGAGCAAGCATCACATAGCTATTGGACACCATATTTAAGTTCCTTTTCTTCCCTAATGTCATTTCTTTCCCTAGGGCTTGCAAATTCATTTTAATAGTTTTATAATAATGAAGTTATATCCTTTTTTTAACTAATGTGTCCAAATTTAGTGGTGTTTGTTTCCTAACTTAACTATAGACACCATTCTTGAATTAATTCTTCCATTTAATGGTTATTCACTCTTATTAGATGAATTATTTTGGTTTTATTGTCATGATTAGGGCCTACACAAAATAGTTTTGTTGGTAAAATAAATTTGCATTCCATCATTATAAGTTTCACCCACTGAGTGTGAAGTTGTAATAAAATCATAAGCACAATGGTAGATAGGGAGGTTAGGTTTAATAAAATGTGTGAGGTTATCCATGAATAGTCTCAATTTTTTTTCTTTTGATTTATTTATTTTAAAGGAATATCAACATTTTTATACATTATTTGTACCTCCTAAGGTACCTCTAGTTAGCTACAATTGATGATCATCCTTAGTTTATAGGAGGAGGTTAATAACTATCCACGAAAATTGTAAGCCTCAGGTTTCCTAGGCTAAGAACCAAGGTAATTAAATAGGTATAATTCTTCAAATAGTTTAATTGGTCTCCATCCTTGACCTTAAGTCTAATTCTAGAGTTTTAGCCTCTATCTTATGTCATGCAGTAGTCATAATTAGCTTAGTAAGGCCATTGTTTAACTAAAACAAAGTCATGGTCCAATGATATAGAAGTAAATTAATTCCTTATTATTGTGAGTTAGAGACCAAATTAAACTATAATTGCTATATTTTATAATATGCACTATCCTACTTTTAACTATTTTAAGTAATGAGGTACTCTCTCTCTCTCTCTCTTTAAACTATTGTAAAAGGTGAATAGATAACCTTAATAGCATATCATTTTAGTATCAATTATGCTATTTGTGAATAACCATAATATGTTGGGATGATGTACCCCTTACACATATAAATATTTTCCTTAATATTAGAGGGAAGAGGGCTATCTTGTAGGGCGAGGTAGTAATATTTTATCTTACACTTACGCATAAGACTGTTTGATAAGTAGGCTCAATCCTTATTAGTTGTTATAAATTATCTAATGTTTAAATGAGTAGCATGACTAAACCTCATCAATTTATGTTACTACTTAAATTAATGTCATGCTGGTTAAGTTTGAAAGATCTCTTATTTTGGATCTAATTATAAAGTATATGATTATTTGTTCCCTACCTTGGTCCAAGAGGGAGTCCTTCCAAAAAAATGTGTATCATTCCAAAGAGTGGACCCTATGATAAAAATGATTATAATGTCTCTTTGTTAAATTAGTCCTATAAGTAATAAGACATCCCTAGATGAAGTGAGTCATAGGACTCTAGTTTTGGCATATCTCATTATAAGATATTTTTTCTATTTGTAGATTCAAGCCAAATATAAGAGTCACCTTCTATTGTAATACAAGATGGTTGGATTAAAGTACTCTATGAGGGAATAGATATATGGTTGTATACCCCCAATACACATTTTTATCCTCTCCTTCTAAGGTGATTATAGCTACTTCAACTTGATGTCAGTCAATTAGCATGCTTTACATGAATAATGATTTGGTCATATCCTAAAGTTATCTAACTATCACCTAGGCATGCAAGTGATAGATGCCAAAAGCAACTCATGAGGCTTGGAAGGATTTTTCTAGTAGTATGTAGGCCTTAGAGCTAGTAGCATGCAAGTAATGGTTGTCATTTTCTACCACTTTGTAGTCCTATGGAATACAAGGAATATAAATAACAAAATATGAATAGGTAATTAAGATACTAGGCTAATCCATGTGTATGAACTGTTGCATCTCCTTTCTTGTGTGGTTGTGTTCTAGACTAGTAAGGAGAAAATACCTTAGTATGGTCCAATTATTAGCAAGTAGCTAGATTGATCACTAAACAGTTGGAAATGATAACCTCTCCCTCAATAGGCCATAAAATGCATTTGGGTGGGGCGGATAAGGAATTATCCATATGGTTGGGATTAAATTGCACCCTAACCTAAACTATCAATGATGCAAAAGGCTAAGTAATTGACATGTCTTAAGCTAGACAACCAAAGGTATGGTTTCTTTAGTTGTGGGTAATTATTTTACATTAAATGAATGTGGTTGTTGTCACATGAAATTACACCCTATTAAACATGGGCTCAACATTCCAATGACACAATGAAAATGACCTCAAGGTGTGGGACCTTGCAAGATGAGGTCAAATCTTTGAAGAAGGATGGTTTCCTTTTCTAACCCAAGTGTAGACGTGTTGGTCGAACCCAACACATGAAAACCTACCACTGGCCCTACTCTAACAACTCACAATGGAAAAGGGAGAGAAGGAAAACATGAAAGGGAAAAGGGAGGTGGTATACCAAAATAAAATTTATTTCCTCTTGCTTCAAAAAAATAATATATCAATGAGAAGGCCAAAAAAACTTACACAATTCTCTTTTTTGTGAAATTCCAAGGATATAATGAAGGTTAGGGCTTGTAAAGGTGTTGAAAGGAAGGATATTCATAGATCAACAACTAAAAATATTATAACACACTCACATATGGATGGGAAGTTATAAAAGGATATTTAAACATGAAGGTAAATAAGTTCACACAATACATTCAAGAGAGAAAAGGCAAAAATATGTTAATTTCATTAATATAAAGGCATAGAAGCCAATTTTATAGTTGTAGAATTCAAGAACTATAGTGTCTGTTATGCCCTAAATTTTACTCAACCCAAACCATACACAACTACCAAAATTTATTTTCAACTTGCTAATGCTACTAAGGTAAATTCAATTTTTAAAGTTAACCTACAATTGATGACATCAAGTTTACAATGTCATCACATCGCTTAAACTATCCTAGTTTGCATTTTTCTCTAAGTGTCAAATTTAGATGTTCAAACTTTTCATAAGTATCCTAAAGTATAACAATTGATCACCTTTTAAGTTTGATGAACTACTAACAATTACCAATTTTTCCTTTTTTTATCTACATTTATTTTCCTAATTTAGCTAGAAAGAGAAATATTATTATTGCACAATAATATCTTGTCTATAAAGAGTTTTGAAATGAAAGACCTATGTTTTAATAAATAATCTTAACCCAAAATAATCATGCTTCAAAATAAAATTAAAAGTAAATGAAAACAACTTTACAAAAACATTCATGCTCCTAACATAATTAAAAGTACATAAAAATAGTTTTTCATAGCTCCGCACTAAATAAAAGAAAACATAAGATTTAACTCAATTCTTTTAAAACTTAAATGATAGGTTAAACATTTTTTTTATCCTAAGTAGAATGTTAGTAATTGGCATATATTTGTTGGTCTATATCTAGTAGTTACTTGTTTAGATTTAAATGTATTAAAGTACTTACTATGTTTTAGTTCATGGTCTAAATTTAGTCCATTATCACAATGTTTAGATTAAATAAAAACTCCACTTGGTTATTACTCTCTAATAAAGGTTCAAGGTGCCGAACAATTCTTTATTGGATTATTTTGGAACTTAAGAGTTTTATTCCAATCAAATTTCAAGAAGTTTTTTATATTCTTCTTATGTTAATTTTATCTACCCACTTAGCTTATCCATTAAGATAGATATTTAGATTTAATTTAATTCAAGTATGCTATTATAACTTTATGTAAATTGGCAAAATGTTCAAATGTATTTTCTAAAAAATTGATAAATAAAAACTGGTAATATCTATTTGTATCTTTGATTGATTTTTTTTCTCCAAGATTTACTTCCTAACTACTAACCAACTTAATTGGTTTTAATTGTTCCTATACATATTAAATTGCTTAATTTAAATAATAGTAAATATTCAAGTTCAATGGTTGTGTTTCTATAATTCGAAAGTTGATAATTTAAATAGTTTACTATTGAAATTAATTCTAAATTCTCTTATATAAGTTTTAAATGAACATTTCCTTGTAGGAATTAATGTTTAATATTTATTTTTATATTGATCTATTATTGAAAATTTAATTGGAGTTTCTTATAGAGTCATCAACTTGAAAAAGTTTCTTAAAATTTAACCATTACAATATTCTACCTCTTTAAATATATATAAATAGATGTTATATAGTAAATCAATTATTTAACCAATATCAATCACCTTCCTTTAAGAGTTTTATGATCAACTCATTAAAAGAATTTCTTGTTCCAACACTTTTATTTCCTGTAGTTTTTTATAAGGAAAAACATGTTTTGAAGGGATCCTGAAACCCTTTACAATGAGAGTAGGCTGCAAAAGATAAAGCAACTAACACCACACAACCCCAAAAAGCAAAAGATAGTTGTTGCAAGATGAGCCTAGACACACAAACAACTAAACCAACAACAAAATGTTAACAAGAAAACCAAACCAACATAAACTAAAGTAGATGATCTAAATCTTTGGCTGCCTCCAGATTACTAGAGATAACATTATTGCATGTAGGGCCAACAACCAAGGTTCAAACCCTGCGGAGTCTTTCCCTACCATGTCAACAATTGAGATTGATTTTCCTTGGTGTTAAGGGGTGACCCTTTGGTGAAATGGTGGGGCTTCTTTCCTATATAGCCAACAACCAAAGGCTCATACCCTTAATATCATAATTTTTAGGGGTGACCCTTTGGTGAAGTGGTGGGGCTTATTTCCTGTAGGGCCAACAACCAAGGTTCAAACCCCATGGGGTCTTTCCTTATCGTGTCAACAATTGAGATTTATTTTCCTTGGTGTTAAAGGGTGACCCTTTGGTGAAATGGTGGGGCTTCTTGCCTATAGAGCCAACAACCAAAGGCTCATACCCTTAATATCATATTTTTTGGGGGTGACCCTTTGGTGAAGAGGTGGGGCTTCTTTCCTGTAGGGCCAAAAACCAAGGTTCAAACCCTGCGGGGTCTTTCCTTATTGCGTCAACAATTGAGACTGATTTTCCTTGGTATTAAGGGGTGATCCTTTGGTGAAATGGTGGGCATTCTTGCTTGTAAATCCAACAACCAAAGAATCACACCCTTAATATCAAAATTTTTATGGGGGACGACCATTTGGTGAAGTGGTGGGGCTTATTGCCTGTAGGGCCAACAACCAAGGTTCAAACTTTGGGGGTCTTTCCCTACTGCGTCAACAATTGAGACTGATTTTCCTTGGTGTTAAGGGGTGATCCTTTGGTGAAATGGTGGGGCTTTTTGCCTGTAGAGCCAACAACCAAAGACTAATACCCTTAATATCACAACTTTTACTTCCTGTAGTTATTAAACAATACAACTAAACTTTTCCCCTTTAAATTACTTATAGTTTTAATATTTAATTAACTTTTCTTAAATTTATGAATATTTAATCTACTAACATATTAAAGAGTTTCTTTATTTGTAGTAATCATGAAATCAATCTTTTAAGTATTAACTACTTCACAATTAGATTTCTTTCTTTATATATTTTCTTATTCAGACTACAAAGTTCAGTTGCCAATTTTTTTTAATTAGTTTTGTTTTGCAAGTTGAATGGAAAAATTAGATGCATCTATAATTTTTTTTTAATATTGAACAAAGCTGATTAAATTACAAGAATGGAACTACAAAAGTAGCTAGATAGAATAGTAAAACACCAAAACAAGTCCATATCCAAGCCACAAGGCTACAAACAAAACTCTTACATAGTTGTACAACAAATTTACCAAGGCTGATTTCCACAAGGCTACAAACAAAACTCTTACATAAGTTGTACAACATATTTACCAAGGCTGAGCTTACTATCAAGCTAAAAGTGCATGACTTGATCTTTGATCTGTAGAAGGCGAAACTTGATATGCTCATTCTTCTTGCACAAAACATGGAGCTGCAAGAAAAAAACAAGCCACCTGAAGAAATATATCAAAATAAATCCTTACAAATTCCAATTGATCTTAGAGGGTTACTTTATTTGTTTTTGTATCAGATCTTTTAATGCATTTTCTAGTTGCTACTAATTTCTTACTCTCTGTATTGGGTTTTTTATGATCTCAAAATTTACTTCTAACTGTTATACCAACCCAGTTGACCATGCATCTTAATTCCTTCCTATAGATTTGTGAAGCCGATTGAAAAATAATAATGGCGATTTAAATGTTTTGAAAAGCTGAATGTTCAAAGGAAAGGGCGACTGGTGGAGGGGTGATACATCATAGGCCACATACCCCACCTTGTGGGTGTTGTGCCCATGGTGCCAGCCTTTGGGCCACCTGTGATGGCAACCTAAAATGGTCGACCATCATAGTCAACATTCTCTATGCCTTACTAAAAAATAAAATCCTCTTTTAATTTGTTTCGAAACTAATTTGTTTCAGATTAAAATTGCTTATCATCATTTCATCATCATTTTATATTTGCCTTTGCAAGTTGGGTTTCAAGAAATTTAAATATTAATTCTAAATCTACAACTAAATTCTTGTGTTTGAACATTTATATGCATTGTATTTGTATAAATATAAGTAATTGATTTCTTTATAGATACATAATGGTTTCAAACCATCTATTGGTTTCCTACAACAAATGGAAAACTGAACTTCTTTTCCTCTTTTAAAAAAATTGTATCAATCCTTAGAATTCTTCTTGACAATAAATTGCATGAAAAATAATCTTTCCTACTTTCAATTTTGATTGCAATAGTTGCTCAAACTTATAAGATTTTATATAACTACAAGCATATACAAGATTTTTTTTTTGTGCTTTTGTAACAATTACAAAAAAAAAATCATTTCTATTATCCTTTTAAAGAGACATTTACAAATCAACTAATAAAACAAAATACATTTTCTTAACTATCTTCACAATGAGGTAAACTTTTCTTTTCTTTCCTTAAATGGATACATAGTTTTCATGCTTGGAAACAACTTATCAACACAATTTACAACTCTAACACTTTTACAAATGATCTACAACATTTGATACACAAAATACATTATGAAACAAAGATGTCTTTCTTGAAATCCAATAACAACATTTACTTTTCTTTCCAAAAGAATTGAACAACTCTAAAACATCTTCAATCTCCATCCAAAAACTTGAAAAATGAGCAAGAGAGGAAGAACAACAACAAACCAATGGACTCTCCACCCATCCATAGGGTTGTGAGACAACCCACCCCTGAGCATGGGGAACATTTAGCCACTTGGGTAACTTTTTACCACACAACAAGATCACTATACACATATATACACTTATGTGGCTCACACATTAAACATTACAAACTACCCAAAATTACATTTCTAACACATTAGAATTCCAAAGGGAATCCACAATATCACTATTAGCCACTTGGGTAAATTTTTACCACACAACAAGATCACTATTACACAAACACTATACACATATGTACACTTATGTGGCTCACACATTAAACATTACAAACTACCCAAAATTACATTTCTAACACATTGGATTTCCAAAGGGAATCCACATAGGGGGAGTAGGGGTTCTACCAATTAAGGGGAAGATATATATATGCAACACAATATCCCAAAATCTAATATCCACATCAAACTCCATACACCATAATGCACCAACAACACACTCATTTTCCCTCCAAAATAAAGCCAATATGTATGTAGACATGGGATACTCATATCCCTAAGTAAACATGGGTACTCATACCCTAATATAAAGATGCCCTTTAGTGGGAGCTGCACCCACTCAACCCCTTGCACATGGAGGAACAAAATTGACCTCTTTGCAAGAAGGGGGTCAACTCCCCTATAAAACATATGAAATAAAAACAACACATAATACAAGAAAACACATTCACAAAACCCCAACAAATCCCCTGGAACAAGAACATGTGATATTTGCATTTAATCAATAAATAAGAGCATCCTACCTCAAATCACAATATCCTACTAATGGTAGAATCTTTGGATGAGAATCCTCCTCCTTCGAGACTTCACCTTTCTCTCCTCTTCCCAACATACTATCCCTCTCTCTCTCTCCTCAAGAACTCAAAAATAAGATCACAAAATCACAAGAAGAAAAAATGAGCAAGTAACTCTCCCCACTCCATGAAGGAAGATTTTTAAAGAGAAGGAAGGAGTAACTTCCTACCACAACTAACTCAACCACCCAACCACCCTCCCATTTCCCAAACATAAAATACAACCTAGACCTCCTAAAAACACTTGAAAATCACAAGGTTCAAACTTACACAAGAACATAATCACATAACACTAAAAATCACATTTTTAATATCATGGCCAATATACCTTAGGACTCCATGCCTAGGTTTGACATCACACTAGAAGACATAAAGTGGCTAAATGACCCCATCATCCATTGGCATAATAATCCATCTGTAAAACTTAACAAAAGTGTTAGTACAATATCGCCAAAATAAATCCATCATAAATAACATATTATCTTAAATCCATTAACAACCATAAAATAACATATATAATTCATCATTCATAAATACATCAATCAAATAATCTCATCAAAGGATATAATATGAAATCAAATAATAAAATATAACATCCATATGTTATATCAAATACCATCCACAATAAATGAATGTGCACCATCCATAAGTACTTAGTATCACAATCATCAAAATATCTCTAGGAACATCAAGGATCTTAAAGAACAAGAGTACATAGAATAGGGGTCTCACAGTTTCTAGTAGAGAAAATATTAGGATCTTGAGGATAAACCACCAAAATAGATACAATTTTTGCCTTTGTAGTTTAGGCATAACTGGATTATCTAGCACAAAACCTAATTCAACTAGGGTTAGCAACCAAGGAGAAAATCTGATCTGATCAGATGTAGAGTATATGACTGCTCAAAAACTGCACGAAAAGTCCACCAGAAAGGCCTTTATGTGCATGCCATAATGTATCATAAATGATTCTGCAAATACAAAGAATAAAACCCCCATGAAATTTTCCACAGAATCCAGCCATGAATGGTCTGTAATAGGATGAATGGCTTTGTAACATGCGAGGAAGCATGCCACCATTATTGCATTGAATGAGGCATGGAAATCCACACAAAATTAGCTTTTTAGGTTAAAATTGTGATTTGGTAGCTGGAAGAAATGCTCAGTCATTACTGACGACCTCGCGAAAGAACAATGCTAGTCATTGAAAGATTTGAATTTGGGTAATTGATTTTCAAGAAATCAATGCTTCAGATGTCTTGACTGAGTTTGAATCCTTTTGAAAAGTCTCAGCCAATCAGGACGTGCCATGTCAGAGTCAAAGATACACGTCATCAGAGTGGTATCGCGAAGAAAAGTCATCACCGAGGTCGTTGATGTTAGCAGAGGACACGCGTCGCTCATCCACTCTTTCACTGCTTGAAATCAGGCCCGAATGAAACAAGAGATACCATGTGGCATGATCCCTTGCTTTCGCAGATCAAAAAATTGACTATCTAAAAATTGACTTCCATCTTATTTTCAAAGTAAGAAGTGCCCCATTGAAATGAAATGTGTAGAATCATGAAATATTAAATAAAATTATTAGGCATTTATAAATAATGAATCTTTGAACCCATTCATGTTCATGCAAACCAAGGATTACACAACACTAGATACTGATATCCAAACAAGTTAAAGATTTGTATTGCTTCTGGATTCGATTGTGTAAGGAGTTTTTAAAACTCCTTACACAATCGAATCCAGAAGCAATACAAATCTATGATATGGATTGTGGAAACCTACTATCTTTAAAGTAAGTTAAAGATGTTACTCCCACAAGAGATCGAGTAACTTCACCCACCATAAAAATGGGTCCCTCTCATCATTCCTCCAAGGAAAGTTTTCTCACCAATCCTTTCATCAATCACATCTCTAACCTTGACCATCCACCTCCTCTATCCATCACCCTAGATCAAAAAATTCATATATTTTTTACATCTTACATAATGGTGAATCTATTGACACCTTCATGGGACTTCAATATAATATTTGGAGGTCCGATCATAAAATGGGCTTCAAAATAGACTTAGATGCATCAACATATCCTAAGGAACTCAACTAAATGCATAAAATCCCCACACCCAAAAAATTGAAATCCTGAACATTTCAAAGGCCAAAGCCCCAAAAATCTACATGGATCCTAACATCTCATACACCTAATCTTGGTATCCTAAATCCAACAATCCCAAATCCTAATAAATCCCCATATCCAAAATCCCCTAAATATGAATTTCATATGGATTTTGAAATTGAGTCTTCCAAATCCAAAAACTACATTCCCAAAGGTCCTACAATTGGGAAATCCACTTGTCCCCCAAGTCCACCACTTCCCAATTCAAGCAATTTGAATATCTAAACAAAAATATAACAAGACAAAACACAAAACTCGTTTGACTCCCAAAATATAGAAATGTGGATACTCACTCCAAAATCTAAAATCCCACCATTCATGAGTATAAAAATATATGATTCACTAAGCCAACAAGTCCCAACATTCTAAAAATCAATAGCCACCATCATATCCAACAAAATAAGCCACCTTCAAACCCAACATGGTGTGTGAATGCATTGGTCTCACTTCCCATTGGTCCCATGAAATTTATGCATATGTTAATATTCACATACTTCCATCCACCCTTCTTACCTATCCCAATCTATTATACCACACATCTCCATCACCATAGCTCTCTAATCCAAACTTTTGCATAACCACAACTCCTTCATCAAACCTACCTTCAACTTTAATTTACTTGACACTATCCCAAGAGAATCCAACCCAAAAATCATCAAAATACCATAGATGACATCTATTGAGTGGAACACTAGCAACATGATCCACCTAAAGTGGTCGTGTGTATAATTGAATATTATCAACCTACGATTTAAAAAAATGTATGAATCCAAACATTGAAAATCAAAAATCAAAAAGTAAAGAGAAAAAAATTCAATGATAACAACCATTTGTATAATACATTGGGAAGGTACTATGATGAAAACCTATTTGTAGGAATCATGCATAAATTCGACACCCATTTGTACCCTAAACTTGGGGGCAAACTTCTCCTACCCACTATCCCATTAGTCATTCATGATTGTCATCTTACTATCTATATCATGCCAGTATATCATTCATATCCATTACATCTACATCGTCATACCATCATAGGTATCCTCATTCCCACCTTTGATCTTGACAATTATGTGGATAAGATCTTTAAACATGTTCCAATAATCCATTACTCAGTTCAAGAATAAGTCTCATAAGCAACACACAACTAAATGTGGTATATCATTCCTATGCGATGTAGTCCTTGGAAGTTGCGTCCTATATCCCTTCCCCATTTCCATATCACATACAATCACTCATATATATCCATTATTATATCCTTTCACCCCTTTGAAAATACTCTCCATTTGTATCATATATGGTTCTCTTCTTCAACAATTCAAGCATCGAGCGATCCTAAATTATAAACCTAAATTTTGACACAAGATCCCTAATCCTACATTCCAAATCAAACTTTAAATATTTGGACCCCCTACAAATTATCTAATTTACATGGCCAGTTCCTCCAAATTCCATCCATATCTAATCCATCAAGTTGAAGCTCCTAATTATCCACACACCACACCAACAACATTATAGAACAATCTTGCTAAATTTAGCCAACTAGCCCAATGCATATCTATAAAGTAGCTATAAGATTCGTCCTTGGTCTTATTGAAATCCAAACCTTTTTAAATCAATCAAATACCCTCATAAACATTCCCAATACTCATGTTGTTCTTGGGATATATCATTACCACATCAACTTGATGTTATCATACTTGTCAAATCAATCAATTGTTGCAATTTAGCTTGATTAGGGGTAAAGTCTTGTGTGCCTTATCTTTTTATATTTTATACATTGTTGCTTGTGTGTGTTCCATTGGTTGCTTGCATTTGTGATTCAATCTTGGGGGCACATCATGAGAAATGTCATCATGGTCCTCCATATCATGGTGCATTTTGTTACTTTCCTACTTGGATATTTTTCTTTTACAACACATAGCAAATGTTTCGTAATGATCTTCCATACCATGATGTATCCTATTATATGCTATAATAAATCAAGTTACTCAAAAATTTAAAATTTAGTTGAATCTTCATAACTTTAATCATTACATCATCCACACACATCTTCATTTACTCTTACTAACTATTCATAAATAGCATTCATCCTTTGATTTTAACCCATATAATTTTTCCCAAATTCTTTCATTTTATTTCAAGTGTTCATCCATCTTTCTCATCACCACATGCCTTCTTGAGGGGTATCTATGTAATAATCATGTTGCTTGGTGCATCCTCTTACATCCATTCTTTAATTTCTTCTACTTTCTTTGAAAAGCTACTACTTCTTTTAGATGCAACACTATTTCAAAGAGGGGAAATATAGACACCTAGATTCTACCACCTTAAATTTGTCATAAACTCATGTTGTTGACTCATTTATTCATTTCAACTAATTAATTCTATCATTATTCTTTTTTCAATCAACTAACTTCATTAGCTTTATTATCTAATCATGTCATTGATTATTCAACTTCACCATGTTAATTGACTTGTCAATTAAAATTAATTAATCTTTTTAACCTTATATCACCCCATGACTAGTTATTTAATCATTCATTATTAATTAATTAATTATATCCTAATTAATTATCCATACACATATATTCAATTAAAATAAATAAATATACTAATTATCCCCACCCATGTTTCACTTATGTCAATTAGTCAATTTTACCTTTCACTCATCAATCAAATTAGTTAGTTGAAAAATCAAATTAGTTGACTAAACAATCTACTTAGTTCACTAATGAATCAAGCTAGTTAATTGGATAGTTAGGTTATTTGACTAATTAAATTGAGTTAACTAGTCAATGAAATGAGTTATTTAAATCAAATCTCTATTCCTCGAGATTGATTAAATCAATCTTTGCCGTTCATTTTTCTCTAATTTTTTTTAAACTCACCACTTATTTGAGGAATTGAGAACTCCCAAAAACATTCTATGATCTATAAATCTAAATATCTCAATCATGTTGTCATTATACCATCAAAAATATTGCACAACACTGAGCATCCACAATCATATCTAAGTGCAAGAAATCCACTTCATGCTCCATTTAAGGTTTGCACAGTTTTATAATAGAAATTTTTATTATTGTTTTATTGTTTTATTTTATTTAGTTTTTAGTTTCACTACATTCAACATATACTACAAGAAATTAACCAAACACAAAAGAAAATATTACAAACTAGACATATTCACATAAATACAAATGAAATAGTCATTCTATTCAAGTAAAGGTTAATGAAACAAATTAATGACTATCATTCTAACTTCACAATGAATTTTAAAAATAGCTAACTACCCTTACCCATTAGGGCTTTGAAATTAAAATAATTCAAAAATAGGTGGACTAATGCCTTAGCGAGGTATAAAGACCTCACCTTCCATTTATAGACATGTAAAAGAGTGCAATAAAGAAATGTTTTCTCAAACACTGAACAACAAATAAATAGTTCCCAACAAAATACATGAGAAAGCAAGAATGAGGCACCATGGCATGTAGAAGGCCATGCCAACCCCAAAAGATAGGGGGCACCATCATTAGACCCCCTACACCCTAAACCCTAAATCCCCAAATAACTAATACATAATAGAGAAGAAACAGACAAAAACAAAATTCTTAGAGGGTCATTGCTTTAGTGAGGTATGACAACCTCACTTTCGATTTATATCCAAACAAAGGAGTGGAATGAAAAAATTCCTTCTTAAACACTAAATAAAAATAAGCAATGGCTAAAACAATATAAGACAAATAATAAATGAGTAATAAAACAAAAACCTAGTGGGTCATTGCCTTAGTGAGATATGATGACTTCACCTTCCATATACAACTAGATGGAGTGAAATGAAGAAATGCCTTCTCAAATAATAAACAAATAAATATTGGCCTAAATAATACATGTCAGAGAAGAAATGAGAAAAAAACTAGGTGGGTCATTGCCTTAGTGAGGTGCAATGACTTCACCTTCTATAGTAGACAAAGGAGTGAAATGAAGAAAATCCTTCTCAAGCACTAAATTTAGCTAATAATCAATATCATAATGAACACATAATAGAGAAGAATGAGTATACCACTAGAAAACCAAGTGGGTCATTGTCTTAGTGAGGCATGATGACCTCGCCTTCCATTTAAATGTCTTCTCAAATAATAAACAACAAATATGCAATGGCCTAAACAATACATAATAGAGAAGAAATGACTAAAAAAACTAGTTGATCATTGCCTTAATGAGGTTTAAAGACCTCACCTTCCTTTTCAAGCTAGACAAGTGATGGTATTGAATATGATCCTCAAACATACCTCCACATCCTCTTGACATTCTCTTCACATGGAAGTCCAAGTTTTCTCCATTGAATCCTTTGAAAGGTATGGAGAAAATGAGATGTGAAGTTAATAACTACACGTGGAAAATGCAATGTTTTTAGGAAGAAGACAATTAGTAGTGAAGTGATGTGTATTATTTAATGTTGCATGTTGCAACATTGAAGATGGCATTAGTTTGTATTTGCATGCCATCCCATACTTGCATACATAGAAGCATAGTTACTAAATACAAAGGGATGGGGGTTAGTTGTGGAGTGGTGTTGGATAAATGTGTAATTTTGCATGGTGTGAACACATTGATGGGAAAATATCATCGATTTCTAATGATCTACCATCACGGGTCCATGTGCACCACCATCAATCAACCATAATTTTGAGAAAAAAACAGGGGTGTCTACTTGTCGACCTCCTCCATGTATATGATGAGTCAGACACCCCTCAAACTTTTTTTGTTAAATTATCCATTTCGCTTCACATGTGGCTATTTTTATTTATTTTTTCCTCCATAATATGTAGAGGTTCATATCAACTTTGAAAATTAGGGTGTGCCACTATCAAACCCTCTCCCCTAAATATCATGTTATGTATACTTGATTTTCAATTGCTTGATAAATTCAAAAGATAGCTTTTGATCTTTTGAAATCAAATGTGCATTTTTTTGAATTGATGTTTTGGATCGCTTAGTGATCCATCATCAAGAAGATGAGGGTGAAGAATTACAGTCTTAAAAAAAGGAAGGGGTGCATATGACTAGAGAACTAGAAAATGAGAGACAATTATGAGTAAGGGGGATCGAGGAAAGAGAAGGAAATGAATAAAAAAACATCAAAAAATAAACATAATAAGAAATAAAATTTATATGTGAATTTATATACATGTATGAAATAAGAGGATTAAATGTGAATATATCTCTACTTAAATGTATCCACATATATAAATATATGCTATTCTAATTGAATGTCTAGATATTTATATAAAATCTTGTGTAAATATACCAAAATATATATTATGTATTATGTCTATATACAAATATAATTATAAGATATATATATATATATATATATATATATATATATATATATTTGCATATCTCCATACACGGGTGTATATATATATATATACCTGTGTATGGAGATACGTAAATGTATGCTATCAGGATTCGATCTCCACTAAAGTTCATTAAGCAATGTTTTTGTCGCTCCCCTTCCAAAATTTCCTCACCGTACGCACCGCCAAATAGGCCTTATCTTGAACCCTAAGTAGACTTAAGTTGCTGAATGATCTTAGAAATAGCCAAACTGACGTTAGGGTTCTCCATTTTTTCAACCCTAAGCTTCCTGCTCTTATCTTGATTCTCATCTCATTCCGTTTTACAACATACAATGGCTTTGACATTTTCTGGTTTCGTTGTATCTCCAGGCAGATACCCATCTCCATGCTTCCATTTCCCAAAACTTTCACTAAGGATATCATGTAATGTCATACCCATTTCCCAGGTGAAGCAGCAGGAGTGGAGGCTAAAAGAGAGCGCCGCCACAGTGCCATGAAGCTATTCTTACTTGATGAATGTGGGCTTTCTCCCTCGGAGCTGCCAACAGTAATGAGCAAGTATCCCCAACTCTTCAGATGCAAATCCACGGACAGGGTTCAACAGGCATTTCAGCTATTCAGAGACTCTGGATTCACTCCTGACCAGGTTAGGAAAACAATTCTCAGAAACCCATCTGTTTTTGTATGCCCTGTTGATGAGCAGTTGAAGCCTAAGATTGATCTGTTGAAAAAATTAGGGTTGAGGAACAACAATTCTGTCAGAAACCCATATCCCACCCCTGTTGAAAGTTCTGTCCAGAAGTTTAGACAAAAACTTAGAGTCCCAAAACCGATTTACTTCTCAAATTGTTTGGGTCTAAGGAGCGGCTGTGTAAAGCTATCAGGATAAGACCTGAGCTTCTGCTCTATGGTTTTCAGACATTAGAGGAGAAAATAAAAATTATGGAAAACATAGGCTTGCTAGAACACCAGATCCATGAACTTCTTGGAAAGAATCCTGTGTTCCTCTTTTTGTCTAGAGGTAAGATAGAGAATAATATGGAATTCGTGACAGGTACCTTGGGTTTACACCCAAGCATTGTGGTTAGGTATCCTCCGTTGCTAAACTTGAGCGTGCAGAAGAGATTGAAACCACGCTATAAGGTGATTAAATATCTAAATGCATTGACATCTCCCAAGTACCATAATGCCAGTCTTATTTCTTTGTTTTATTGGAGCGAGCTGGATTTCACCTTGAAATTTCTGAAGGGCAGTAATGAGCTCATAAGTTTATATGAAGGTTACAAGAACTCTTTGGATGTTGAAATCACTTGAAGGCTGTCAACTCTCCAAGGATGATCTTTAGGAATTGAATAGTCATATGTAAAACATCTGATGTCTAGAGCAATGGAAATTTCTTCTTTCAATGAATGTGTTCTTATCCACTAAATTTACCGTTCATAAATATTTTGTCTTAATTTACAAGAATTTTGTTATTTTCTTTCATTTTCCCCTGTATTTAAAGAGGGAAAAATATAATAACTAGCAATCGTACCTTCATGTGCAATGGGTATGCCGAAGATTTGTGGAGATCAATATTTTAGTTTATGGTATTCTATTTGAAAGATAGAAATTGTAAAATGTGAAGTTTCAACTTTTTTAAATAAATGAAGTTATGCACATATATTTTATTGTCACATATCATTTTAACTAACAAAATATGATTTTGAACTACAAGTCATAATCTAAAAGTAGCACAGGGTATTTTTGCAAAGTACAATAATCAGTATAATGGCAGAAAATTGTGAGGAAATTCTCATTGTATAATTCATAAGCTTTGTAAAGAACAACATATTAAGTAACATCCAATCCCTTGGCTTTATGATATTTTGTCTTTAAAGTACAAGAACCATTATAATTGGTACTTTTGCAAAGGACAATAACCAGGAAAATGGCAGAAAAATGCGAGGAAATATTAATTGTAGAATTCATAAGCTCTGTAAAGAACAATGTATTAAGATTAACAAATGAAGATGATTTGATCTGTACTGTAGACATGGTGAAAATAGCTCTGGCAACCATTGCATTTGCGGCTTCAGCAGCAGCTGCTATACATTCAATAGTAAATAATGTTGTGAGGAAAACTGTCAGCAAAATAGCCTCGAGAAGAAGGAAAAGAAAGTTAACCAAAAATTTATACTGCGAAATGAACATTAAATTAATGCCATTCATTTAGTAGATAACAACAGAACTGTAATAATGAAATAAAACACAACAAAACTGATATGGCCGTGTAGAGATTCCCATAAAATATTTCACAGAAATAATGGCAATCACATGAAAGGCAGCAGTAAAGGACATATAACTTAAAAGTTGCTTTATGAGATGCAAATCAAATAAAACAATTTATATCATAAACTGTACCTGATACTACTCTATGCATTTACAGAGTGATTATACATGCTGATAGACTGCTGAAATTCAAATTAAGAAGATTTAAAATACTAAATTGAGGAAATGCTAACATCATGCATCAAATAAGCGGTAAATCTTGGTAATCAACATGAAAGCTGGGTTAAGTAAAATGTCTGAGAACGAGGGATTTCTTTACAGATAGTGGTTAAACTGACCAAACATAGTTTTCTATAGGATCAGAAGCACAGCGAAGGAGAATAGAATAGCTTGGTAATCAGCATGAATACTGGATTGAATATAATATTAGTCAAAAGGAAGTTTCTTTAAACATGCTGATTGAAATGAGAAAACATGTCTTTATACAGGGTTATTAGCACCGACAAAAACTAAAAGGATTAACTTGTAGAGAATACAAGGAAAACAGTATAAACAAAGCCCATCTATGCTACAAAATGGAGGATGTATGAAATGGACACTCTAGAAGGTAATTGGTCATATTCTAATACAGTAAGCTCGTAGATGGATATCTCAGAATTTGATTTGTTTTAAATGTTAGTGAGGCAGGGCTGGAAAATAGCAGGCCTGTGGAAGTATGAGGAATTAATAAAATATTTCGAACAAATAAGCTTGATGGTCCCATCTTGAGTCATTGGCCTCAACATTCCCTAATACCATTGATCAAAAGCTAAATGAATAGAGAGTGTCGATTTGTTTTAAATGATGAGGAGTTTGAATAACAAAACCATTTATAGTGTAAATTCCTTCATGATAGCTTTATGTGCATTTTCACAAGATTGGAGCACTAGTACTCAATCGTATGCAAGAGGAAAGAAAGAAGGCTACCAAATACCAAACACCTATGCCAAAGTTGCAACACAATGTGAAGTTGTTTATAGATATGGTAGTTGCAAATATTCAAAAGTTTGATCAGAAGTTAAGGCATGAGAAAAAGTCTAGCAATATACTAGAAAGAGGTGCAGCTTCAAAAAGAGGGTTGTGGCATAAGCAACAGCTAAAGAAGATAAGAGGGAGGTATTATGGGAGTATCGAATAGAGCCCACGCTTAGCAAATCGGGTGTCCTGGGCAAAAACCCGCGTGCCCCTAATGTATGAAAAACCAATAAACCCTAATTCTTTTAACCCAAAACACCAGTAAACCCTGCGAGTATTTTATGGCTCATCTGGGCATGAATTTTACTATCATCGCAGAGAAATTTTCACAGGATAATTATGCGTCATTGTTAGAGAGAGTTTTCACAGGATAATCTGTGTTACAGTCAGGAGATGAAGAGACACAGTAATTAATTATCTACCAAGCATCCCTATTTTCGTCCCTAAAAATTCCCCTCCTCACTTTAATGTATACTGTGGAAATTTATATATAAAAGAAATGCCCTAAAATTGTACTGCTCTACCTGTATTATATATAGCCCACTTTCAGAAATTGCAAGGACAGTCAGAGGAAAAGACTCGAATAAGGAGATTGGAGAGAAGACGAAAAGAGATAACTATAAAAACCCATGTCAGACGTCATGTGTAGCCACTCCCCTCTTCATTGCTCCGTAGCTAATTATAGCGCGTTGCCCACTTCCCCGCCTATTTTAGCCCTGCCCCTAGTTTAGAGGAGATGACAGGACTCCTCCGTCCCTCCTTTCTTTCCTTCTAATGGAAGCCTGGTTTAAAGCGCTTCACGTTATTCGATGCAGGCTGAGAAGCAAACCGGTCACAGAGAAGGGGTGGCAAGAAAACGGTGGCGAGAATAATCCTTTAAATTACAACCTTATCCTTGTTCAAACAACATTTTCAACATACAGAAAAATGGTGTACAAAGGACTGCAGCGGCTACCAACAAACAATTACCTAGAACAACTTTATAGATATAAAAAACATAGAAATAAATGATCCAACCGTCTACAAGACCCCAAAGAAGGTGATTGAAATGAAGGCAAGTGACGTACCTGAAGATTCTGGACAATTTCTGTCTATTTGTGAGCGAGCCCTAATGAATGAGTTATTTTGTTAAAATAAAGTAAACCAAATGCAATCTACAAAAACTCACAAAACAATTGTTTTAGATTAAGAGGTCAGTTGAAAAATTCTAACAATGTGCAACTTTTGAAATAGAGAAGGAACAAAAAAGAATCGCAGATAATTCAACCAAGGCAAATGGCTTACCTCAAGATTGTGCAAAATGTTCTCAATGCTCTGTTTCTGTCAACAATCAAACTTCATCAACAAGGCAGATATTTTTGACCAACTCCCATCCAGAGTAAATGCATCAAAGAAGGCAAAGGCAGCTGCAACACACAGGGTACACCAACTCCCACCCACAGTAAATGCGCGAACAAGGCAGAAGGCAAAACGACAAGAAATAATGAACGGTGAAGATCTATTCTAGATGGTCTTGCATCCTGTTTTAACCGTGGATAGAGAAAATGGATTGGCAAACTTCATTGAGGGAACACCTTCGGCGTAAATATATAAAATATGAAAAATTATATTATTAAAATAACTAGCAATCACACCTTGGTGTGCAATGGGTACGCTAAATAGGTGGAGAAGGTCAATTAGGGAAAAATTTAGTCTTTTTTTTTTTTACATTCATTTCTGAAGTACATGAGGTTAATTGGTAGGTCATTTAAAATGATGATGTGTGTGTAGCAGAGGGCTCAACGGGACAAATGATAACTTCAAATCAACTATGCATCCACTTAGAGAGACTCAAACAAAAACTTTGAATTAGGAAAATAATTCCAAATACATTACCAACAAGCCCATGTTATGTTTGCAAAGAGAGAGAGAGAGAGAGAGAGAGAGAGAGAGAGAGAGAGAGAGAGAGATGTGGAAGAGATAAATATATAGAGACGAAGAGAAAGTGAGAGGTAGAAAGATAAAGATAGAGATGGGAAGTTATATATAGAGAGAGGTAGAGAGGAGAGATACAAGGGTACAAAGAGATGGAAGAGATAAATATATAGAGAGGAAGAGAGGGGGAGAGCTAGAAAGATAATGATAGAGATGTGAAGTGATATATAGAGAGAGGGGGACAGAGGGTGATGGAGAGATAACAAGATATAAATAGGAGAGATGGAAAAAGAAAAATGGAGAGATAGAGATAGAGAGGAAAACAAATATAGATATAGAGGTTTAAGAAGAGGGGGATAGAGAGATATGAATGTATAAAGAGAGGGAGACATGTTTAGAGATACGAGGGAGAGAGGAACATAGAGGTAGAGATGAAGATTGAATATAGATAAAGGTAGAGGGAGAGATAAAGATAGAGAGAGAGAGAGAGATGGGGAGTTAGAGATACAAGATAGAGATAGAGAGGAAGATAGAGAATGAATATTTGTCCATCTCCTTTTGTCTATTCCTCTCTCTCTGAGACTATCTATCTATCTTAATCTCTCACTTTCTCTCATTCTCTATCTTTTGAGTTTCTCTTTGTTGTTATATAACTACCTCTCTATATTGAATTGTTATTGTAGGCTCAAAATCTACACAATAGCTTCAAACTCAACACACAGTAGGGTGATCCCACAATAGTGGTTTACAATTTTTGGTCAAACTGGACACTGAAATTATTATTTTTAACTAAATCTTCACATTCAGGCACCTATAGCGGCTAAATCGTGAGGAATTTGAAGATGATGCAAACTAGAGTCTCGTCACATTTTGTCTGTAGATTCTAAAAATATTTTTTTCAAAATTTTTGGAATCAGATTGCATTTCTTTTTCCATCTCCCACGAAAAGTGGTTTTTTTCCAAAAAACAACATTTTCAAAAAGTGACGCACACCGTATAATGCATAACTTTTTTTCCATGAAGGATAAAATTCTAATTCTTTCGAATTTAGATTTGTAACTCTGATATCTAGTGCTTCCACTTGGTTAGATAGTTTTTTATTGAATATTTTTTCTTTAATCAAGTTTCAAAATCAAACCAATTACAATTCAGACATAGTAAATATAACGCGTAACTTTTTTTGTATATATCAAAATTCAATTTATTTATTTTTGTTGGATCAAGGACTTCAATATCTGGTGCACTCATATTTTTCAATTTTTTTTTTTGATAATCTGCTATTTTTCCACATGTGCATAACAAACCTTCATTTTCGTGAAGAACCAATGTTTAATAAAACTAAAAAAAAATACATAATAAAATCAAAAGATATTAAAATTATATTTGTTGGATAGCTCATTCCGAGGACTACCTGATTCCAGATGGGTTTCTGAAGACTCCATTTTTATCCTCAACCCGAGCTCTGAAACGTAAAAAAATAGACTTTTTTTGTGGCTCGGGAGGGGGATGAGGGGCAAGGGGGGTTTGGCCGAACCCAAAGGGGTTCGCTCAAACCATGGTTCGACCGAACCCCTTTGCTATGCATTTGAGTTTTTTTTTTGTGGCCAAAATTCAAAGGGGTTCACTCGAACCAATATGTTCGTACGAACCCCCAAAATCATTTTTTTTTGCTTTGGGGTCATTTTTTGTGAGTTTTCCTTCCTCACTTGAATTGTAAACCACTATTGTGGCTTCACCCATTAGTTATCGGTTAGTTTAAAACAAACAAACAAAGTGCTCCTATGAGATGTTCAAACATACTTAAGGATGCAAATAAAATAACAAAAGATGAAGAAAACTAATTGCAAGCATGTAAAAAGCATGTTTATACCTATCCCATAGTGGATTGGTACTACTTTGATGTGAAAAGTAGCCATTTCCCAACCCTTGACACGCTAAATAATGAGAATGCCTTGAAGATGCTATGAATTCAAATGACAATAATGAACTTGTGCCTAAGATTGTGGATCCCAAATCAAAAGAAGAGCCTTCTATTTATAGAAAGGAATGATGGAGAAATGAGAAGAATGGAAGAATGTGGGACAAAAGACAAAACAATGGCAAGATGCCACTTGTCAACATGTCAATGGAGGAAGGAATGAACACATTTTGGTCATTGTGCCCATAAATGATATTAGGTGGAAATTTGATATTTTGAAAGTTGGCTTGTTGAGGAAGAAGAAAGTGTCTTAAATGTCAAGTTGGAGACATGTAAGAGACAAATGTAAGAGGAGTTAATGCCATGTTGGAGGACAAGTCCCTTTTGGGGGGATATTTCAAATTTGAAGCATATTCTATAAAGATGTCATTTTGAATGAAAATAGAAGAAATAATAAATCAAATAAATTGATTTATTGTGCAAGTTGCAAAAGCTAGAGGATTTGAGGATTAGATTTAGAGTTAATTATGATTTAATTAACTTTAGATAGAGATTAGTTGACATGACATTTGATTTAGATTTTTGGATCTATTTAAATCAAATGGGAGGAAATTGATGCATTAATAATTTAAGTAAATAAATTTGATTTATTTAATTAAATGAAGAACATTTGAAGTTAATCAAATAAAATTAATTTATTTAATTAAAGAGATAACTTTAGAGATTAATTAAATAAACTTGATTTATTTAATTACATAGAAGAATATGATTTAATCAAATAGAATGATATATTTAATTAGATAAAGTTGATTTATCTAATTAGAAGGGGAAATATGATTTAATTAAATAAAAATTGATTTATTTAATTAAAAGAGGAAATATGATGAATTTTAATTAGATAACAATTATTTGATTAAAATGGTTAGTAGAGGGATGATTAACGACATATTGAAATTAGTGCATCTAGATCAGATGCATGTATATTTTATGTGTCTACATTTTGCCCCTCTTTGAAGCAATTTTTCTGTTGCGTTAGTTCAAAGAATAATCTTGTCGCAATCAAATTTCAATTTTTTTGGATGCCCCAACAGAAAGAAGTATATTGGTACATTGCCCCCTTGAGAGATCAAACGAAAAGTTCAATTTGAGGGTCGATCTCGCGACAAAGAGGTTCAAGATAGATATATGGATGGTTATGATGATGATGCAAATGAGATGGTTTTAAAATGTTTAGAATAACCAATCTATATTATCCTAAACAACTTAAAATGATGATGCACTGCATTTGAGATGGATGATGTGATGATACCTATATGATTATATAATGGATGTTTTATGCAAATGTATTATTTATGAGATGCTTAGACTAACAAATCTATATTATGCAATGATGAAAATGCATGTGAGATGATTAGTATTTCTTATATGATATGCAATATGTTGATGGTTTGTGGATGCAGGATGGATGCATTGGTGATGATGATTAACTGTCATGGTACCATGTTAGCGCGAAGAGAATAAAGAAGAAATGAGATGAAGACAAGAGGATCTAACAAGTCCATGATCTACAAGACTTTATTAGAGATGATAAATGATGATGCTTATCAGGAATTGGGACTTTAAAAGGGCTTCTTAGCTTATGTTTGATAACACACATAAATACGATGCATCAAGGTATAAAGAACTAGGATGGCATTGTACCTAGTGTGATGGACTTTGAATCGACAATCAGATAGGAATATCCTTGTTCACACCTGACATACAAAAGCTTATTTATAATGCAATTTAGATATTCCAAACATCTCGAACCAAAACACAGAAAGACAAGCCTTCTTATGTGGTCAACAAGACACCTAAAACACCCTCCCTACAAACCAAACAAAGCATGCATGACCAAGGTTATATTACAAGAATATCCAACAAGCACAACAGATAAAAGATAATGATCGTTGCCCCATTCCTTTCTTTCTAAATCCCTTTGTTTGGACACCATCAAGAGATCATTGAAATGAGTGCAATAAGATAAGTCAAAAGACAAAGATCAAATAAACAAACAAGCTAATGCTCGTCAATACCGCTAGCCAAGACTAAGCTACGGTGATGTCTGATGTTGATGTCCATTGTAGGAAGGATGCATCCGGAAATGATGTTATCAAATGATTTTGGGATTGATTAGATGACATGCTATTGATACCAAGAGTTGACCAAATTGTTTACTTACTGACCTAGACTTGAGACTTTAACATTTTGAGTTTTCACTTGTAACCTGCTAGATTTGTTTTCGACTATTTCACCAAAGGTTGAGGACGATGATTGTTTATTATGAGTGAATGTTTATTTCGGGTGAAAGCGAGATGGGGATGGATGAATATTTTCAAATATTTGGATGTTTTTGATGTTTTGAAATGTTTTTGAGTTTTTTTCGAGATGTTTTACAAATGTTTTGATTTTCAAAATTTTCAATGTTTTGGGGTTTTCTGAGATTTTGACCAAGAGAGTAACCTAAGGACCTATCCTAGGGGTCTTAGGGGTTGATCAATAGATTAGTCTTTCCTATGTTATACACGCAGAGACCATGTAATTCAACTGACACAGACTCGATTATTGATGAGATATGAACAAATGGATTGTCAGTTTATTATGATAGACTCCTAAAGGACTGACCTAAGTGTCTCGGGGGATGATCAAAGATCAACCTTGCCTACGTTCAAAGCTCAGAGATGACATACTTCTACAAAATGACTCTATTTTTTACTTTTTTGAATGACTTTTTGACTTGTTTTTTTGGATTTTGATATGTTTTGAATGTTTTGAGATTTTCTAATTTTATGAATGTTTTTGGATTTTTGGATTTTCTGATGTTTTTGGATTTTTGGATTTTTGGATGTTTTTGGATTTTTTTATTTTAAGGAAGACTTCAAGAATATACACGAATCCGATCCAATGCAAGAACATTCCCTCGGCGTGATGCAATAACTACTCCGATATAGGCATGACAAATTGACCTTAGAATGGGCTAAGTAGTACTAGGAGGGATCATGATACAAACACAAAACCAAGCTATGATACATACATAGATGATGTGATGGAGGCGTGATGGATGGATGGATGATGTAGAACAAGCCATGAAGATCCTGGTGGATGGAAAGTGCTTATTTACACAAGGCACATGTTTGCCAGGTTTTCACCAAGGTACTTGCCCAAAACGCCACCGAAGTGGTTTTCACTAGAGGACAATTTTTTTCTTTACTGTTTTTAATCCTTTTTCTATTTTTCTTGGATTTTTATATTTTTTTGTATTTTTAGTTTTATACCTTGAAAGATTAGGCATAATTTTTTTTGAGATGGGAGTTGTTCATGGGCTCTTGCAAAGGATCCCCTTCTGGTGTTGATAATTGATATGCCCCTAACTTGTAGCTCGTTGTGATGATGAAGGGTCCCAACCAATTGGGTTCAAATTTACCTTTGCTATATGGATTTGGAACGCTCTTCTAATTCTCCTTCAACACAAATTCTCCTACATGGAATGTCCAACTCCTCCTCTTCTTGTTATAACTTCGCTACGGTTGGTTCTAGTACACTTGCAAATGGTTTAAGGCATCCATGTGCCGCTCGTCCAATAGTTCTAGCTCGTTTAATCTTGACACCCAATATTTTTCATCCATGATAAGATTTTGCAGTGATAATCTTAGTGACGGGAGCTTGATTTCAATGGGGAGTATGGCTTTTGACTCATAGACCAGAGAGAAGGGGGTGGCACCCGTTGGTGTGCGAATACTTGTTCGATAGGCCCATAGGGCGGGATTCAATTGGAGATGCCAATCATGACCAACTTCATTGATCGTTTTCTTGAGGATCTTTAAGATGGTCTTATTTGTAGCCTCAACTTGGTCATTTCCTTGGGGATAGTATGGGGTGGAAAAGCGACATTGGATATTAAACTTGTGACATAGGTTGCGAACATCTTGATTCTTGAAAGATGTCCCATTATCTGAGATAATGGCTTGAGAGACACCCTAGCGGAAAATTAGGTAGTTCAAGATGAACTTTGATATCTTCTTTCCTATGATATAGGTCATGGGGATGGCTTCTACCAACTTCATGAAGTATTCAGTGGCAGTGATAAACTTATGTCCACTGGATGAGGTGGGGGTAATTTTTCCAATGAGATCGAGCCCCCACTGCAAAAAGGGTCAAGGTGTCACAATCAGGTGGAGCTCTTGAGCTGGGGCATGGATGAGATCCCCATACTACTGACATTGTAGACACCTTCTAACATAGTCATGTGCTTCTTTTTCCATTGTAGGCCAATAGTACCCCATCCTTAGCAATTTCTTACCCAAGGTCATACCACTTAAATGTGAACCACAAATATCGTTATGTACCTCAATTAAGGCAGTCAATGCCTCCTCAACGTTTAAGCAACGTAACAAGGTTCTTTCAATGCTTCCATGGTAAAGGGTATCTCCTAGGATGACAAAACGGGATGAATTTTTGACAAAGGCTCTTTTGAGGTTTGGGGTTATGTTGGTAGGGAGGACTCCTATTCTTAGGTAAGTGTATATATCATGTTACCAGGGATCACCAAGACCAATGATTTCACACACAAATTCGGACTTCGGTACCTCAAATGCGGGCATGAGAAGCTACTCTACAAGGAATTCTTGATTTGGAATGTTGTGTGGGATATCTAGGAGTGATCCAACTATAGCCATTGCATCCACTGCTCTGTTGTTTGCTCTTGGTAGCTGCTCAAATGTGGTATCAATGAAGGACTCCTTGAGGCTTTCCACCAATTTCTTGTATGGAGTTAGCTTGTCGTCCTTTGTTTGATCTCATTGTTAACCTGGTTGACTATGAGCTGTGAATCTCCATAGACCTTAAGTGCCATTATCTGCCATTATACCACAATTCTTAACCCTATGACAAGAGCCTCATATTTTGCGATGTTATTTGTGCAAGAGAATGACAACTTGTATGATTTTGGTATATAGTCCCCTTGTGGGGTGATGAAGATCCCTACTCCCGACCCATGTTGTGTGTAGGATCCATCAAAGTACATTTTCCAGTGATTCGCTACACTTAAGTTGAAGATTGATTCATGGATTATCTGGTATATAGTTGATCTGCCTTGTCCTTTTGCTTGTCCTTTGATGGTACGATCATAACCCACTTAGTTGTCCATCTTGTAAGAGTTGCTTTGGAGAGCAAGTACTTAAGGGGGTATATCTTTGTGATAAGCTTTATTTGATGGGATAACATGTAATGTCTAAACTTTTGTGCTGTAAATACAACTGCTAGACATGCTTTCTTAATGGGTCTATAGTTCAGTTCATGGCCCACCATAGTTCTATTGATATAATAGATGGATCTCTCTTTTCCATTTTCATCATGCTGTGCCAAGAGAGTGCTAAGAGTTGCCGCTGTTGCTGATATGTATAAAATTAAAGGTTTTCCTAGAATTGGCAGCATGAGGACTGGCAATGTGAGTAAGTACTCCTTGATCTTGTTGAAGGCCCGATCACACTTCTGTCCCATTTGTATGCTATCCCCTTGTGGAGTAGGTGAGAATAGGGGACAACCTTTTTTGCTAGTTGTGCTATGAATCGGCAGATGGAATGGAGTCTTCCTTGTAGGCCTCTTAGTTGTTTCAATGTTTTTAGTGCATCCCTTTCAAGAATTTCCTTAACCTTAGCAGGATCAATCTCAATTCCTCTCTTAGACACGATATACCCGAGGAGCTTTCCTGACTGTACTCTGAAGACACACTTCTTTGGATTGAGTCTGACTTGTATTCCTCTAACCTATCAAAGATGGAGCCCAATGTGGCTATGCAATCTCGTCTTTTCTTGGATTTGACCAATATATCATCCACGTAATCTTCCACAGTTTTATGAATCATATCGTGAAAGATTAGTGTCATGGCCCTTTGATAGGTAGCTCACGCATCCTTCAACCCAAACGACATCATATTCCAGCAATATGTCCCCCATGGGAAAGTGAAGGCCATTTTATGTTGGTCATCTTTTGCTATCATGATCTGGTTGTAGTATGAGAATCCATCCATCAATGATAGCATCTCATGTCCTACCGTCATATCCACAATCATGTCGATATTTGGAACCAGAAAGTCATCTTTGGGACACACTTTGTTTAGATCTCTAAAGTTTGTGCAGATGCAGATGCCCCTAGTGGGCTTTGAAATAGGTACAAGGTTTGAGGCCCACTCTGGATAATTGATCGACCGAATGAACCTTGCATCTAGGAGCTTTTACAATTCCATTTTAACCAATAATGCTATATGAGGATGCATCTTTCTTAGCTTTTGTCTCACAGGTTTTGCTTCGATATATATAGCTAGGTGGTGAACCACGACTTCTGGATCAAGCCCAAGCATGTCGACATAGGTCCATGCAAAGTTTATCTTTCTTTCCCTTAGGAAAGTAGCCAACAGTTCTTGTTCTTTTGTCAAGAGGGATTCTGCATAAAATGTTATGTGTGGTATTTCCTCTATTCCCAAGTTGACCGGATTGCACGTCTCTGCTAAGACCGCTGACTTCTCCTGATGAATGGAACTGAGGGGAAGATTGAATCATTCATCCTTTGGCACCTCAGAGAGGTTTTCACCATTGGATGTGTCCTTTATTTTTATTGTTTTTGGGTTAGAGAGCGCCACGGTGTGGTTTTCACTCAAAGACTTAGAGATTATTCTCAAATTTTCATTTTTGCGACTGAAGGATTCAATCGTTTCCCCGTAATAGGCATTTGTGTCCAATATGATGTCAAACCCGACCTTGTGATCTCCATATGGTATTGTGTCCCACAGTTCCATGAATTTCGAAAGCGCCTCATCATTTTTGAAAGTGTCCATAATCGGTGGTCCTCGTTGGTTGTAATCGATGAGTTGGGGATATACTAAGTTTATTTCATGGGCTTGATGGTCTGAATCAAAAGACAAGGTACTAATCATGAGCAAGGAGGAATCTTTGAAAAGCATAGGTAAGTCTATTATGGGATCTTCATCACTACTACACACATCAGTTATGTCAAAGGTAAAGTTGTTTATGATTCAACCTATGGATACGAGTAATTGAAGGGAAGATGCAGATAGTTGAGGAGTTTTGACCTTCTTAACCAGGGCACCTTTTCCAAGTATGGTCACCTTCAGAGGGGTACATTCGAGGCCAAGATTTCTTATTTGCTTCTCAACGACAAGGGGTTCAAACATGTCATTGTCATTCTGACCGAGTTTCTTGTTTCTATCATAGGCCATACCGAGCATCATTTGTAGCCCTTTGTTGCTCTCATCCATTAGAAGATTAGGCATGGGCCTTTCATCTTGATATAGGAGATTGGATATGTCTCTTTCATCTACTATTTCTCGACTTAGATCCCCCCAACTTTTGAATCTAGAAGGGTCCGCTTTGAAGGTGTGGGATGATGTTTCAGCTGGTTGGGGTTGCCCGTGAGTCCTAGGAGATTGAGGTAACTCCCCAATGAAAAAAACACTTTTCTTCATTATGTAATCCCCACACCCATTGTCTTGGATAATGACCTTGATGTCGGATATATCAGGAATGACAGGTTTCTTTGTCTCAGAAGTGGAGGCGAATGTATTTGGGTCTACATATAGAGTGGTAGGGCCTTCATCATTCTTTGGGACTTGGGGGATTTTATAGTATTTTTCTTCCAAGCTCTTGTAGTAGGAAAAGGGTTCGAGATCACCATGGACCGTGACCTCTTGATTTTGATATGAGAATTTGACACACTAATGGAAGGTTGAAGAAACTGCTTGCATCCAATGGATCCATGGATGTCCCAGGAGAATGTTATAAGGTAAATCAAGGTCAAGGACTTGGCATGTGGTTTCCATAATGGTTAGCCCTACTTGAATAGGGAGCTAGATAGTGCCTTGAGACACTCTTTCCTAATCATCATATGCTCTGATAGTGATGCCTTTACCTTTTTCAATGGCATCCTCTGAGAATCCTAGATTCTTTATTAGCTTGAGGGAACATATGTTTAGGCCTGCACTTCCATCCACCAAGACCCTTTTGGCTTAGTTTTTATGAACCAAGATTGCAAGGTGAAGTGCACAATTGTGAGATGGTTGGGTGTGGAAGTCCTAATCGAAGAACGTTAGGAGACTTGGGGTAGTGATATTTCCGACCATAGCTTGGAACTAGTCAACATCTAGATCCACGTAGATGGTAGATGAAGCCAACGCTTCCTCTAAGATTTTTCTATGTGCCGGCGATATCTTTAGCAACTCCATGGTGGAGATTTGAGTGGGGTTTTTTTCAGTTGGTCTAGGACATTGTAGCCATTAGGAATGGATCTCGGATTGGAGGTGGATGCCCTAGGTGGCTGTGATGGTCCAACAATGGTGACTTTGTCGCCACGTGTGGTAACTCCAAAATCATCTTTGGCTCCTTTGATGCTAACAAAAGTTACCATTTCATCTAGAGATGCGACAAAATGGCCATACACATGGTTTACATTGGCATACTTGGTCTTTCCATGGTTGTTCCCTTGGTTATGATACGACATCAGATTCATGTATATTTTTAGGTCCTGACTTCCAGCTGGTTGTTCAACATTTATTATCTTGTCATCGATGAGGTCTTGGATCAGATTTTTCAACCTCATACAACTGGTTGTTGTGTGCCCCTTGATTTTGTGGAAATCACAAAGGTGATTCTCATTATACCACTATGGTTTCACTTGGGGTTCCTGATAGTTATCATAAGTGGGAATTTGGATGAGATTTTCGTTTATTAGTTTCTTCATGATCGCTTCAATTGGTTCCCCAAGGGCAGTGTACTTTCGCTTGGGGGGATTTCTGTTTTGTGGGGGTGGCCCCCCTTGATTATTTAGATTGTTGATTTGATTGTTGGGTGGTTGTTGTGATACCGTGTTATCTTGCGTGTTATTTCAATTGTTGTTTTGTGGTTGTTGGTATGTCTGGGTGTTTTGCTTCGGAGCACTGATTATGACCTTCCTGTCCACCACACCATCATTAGTGACATTTTTGTTTCTCACCCACATGCAGGGTTTCTCATTGTAACTGGTGGATGAGCGATTGTTGATTTTCTTGATATGTGGGTGTTCCCCCTTGTGCAATAAGGGCTCGTTCGATGTTGAGCGCCTTGGGGATTAGTTGGTCATAAGTGGTGATACATTGCATCTTATGATGGAATGCCAAGGTTTTCTCAAGATTGGTAATGATGGTGCAAACTTGTTGTTCTTCTGACATGGCCCATTTGCTCCTGTTGGCCCTAGATTGCCATCTTTGCAAGAAGGAAGCGAATGATTCCCCCTTAACTTGTTTAAGAGTCTATAGTTACTCTAGACTGACATTCATATCGATATTGAATGCATAGTTTTTTATGAATGTGTCTACAATCTCTTGGAACTTTTTGGTGCCACGAGGAAGGCGAGAGAAACACTCCATGGCAGGACTAGCCAAACTTTGAGGAAATAGCTATATCAAATATGTATCATCATATGCGACCTCTATGCAATGTACTTGGAATTCCCTAATGTGATCTTTAGGGTTTCCCATCCCACAATATTTGTCGAATTTAGGGATTTCAAGCCCCTTGGGGAACGGTACCATCGCAAGGCTCCTGTCGAACAAATAGGGACACAAGTTGCTTAGTGTCTTCGTTGATTTCACTAATTGGAGATCGAACACTTGCTATGAGAGTAGTTTGATTTGTGCTATCACGTTGTCTTGAGGATCAGGAGGTGGAGTGAATGTGTTTTGAAGTGGTTGAGGTGTTTGAGTGATGGGTGGAGTGTTGGGTATGTTGGTGGGAGTTTTTTGCAAGCTTTGTTGTGTGATCAAGGCTTGCTGATATGCTTGCATTTGTTGTTGTGCCAACAACACTTGTTGTTGGTCCTGTTGTTGTTGCACCAATAATGCTTGTTGTTGGTCTTGCTGGTGTTGTGCCAACAATGCTTGTTGTTGGGCTAGTAATTGGACTGCTTCTTGTTGTGCTTGGTACTGTTGTAGGGCTTGCTGATATGCTTGTTGTTGGGCTACTTGTAGTTGTGTTTGTATTGAGCTTGCGCTTGCGCTTGAGCCTGAGCTTGTGCTTGTTGGGAAGCTTATGAAACCTATGCGGCTTGTGTTGCTTGTGCAACCTGCACAACTTGAGTGGCTTGCTATTGTTGTAATAAGGCATGGGCTTGAGCAGCCTGTTGTGCCTGTTGTGCTTGTTGTGCAGCTTGAGCTGCTTGTGCTTGCTGAGCAGCTTGTTGTGTAGCTTCCGTGTTTTATTCTTGTTGGGCTTGAAATTGTTGAAGTGCCTTTTGATAGGCATGTTGTGCTTCTTGCAACATGATGCTATATTGATTGGCCATATTTTGCATTGGTGGCAGTGGTGGTGGCAGATTTGGAATGGTGTTCGTCGTTGTGATGAGAGGTACCATTGTATTGATGGTGGGGACTTTTGTAGTGGATGGTGCAATTGATATGCTTGGTCCTTGGGAGACCACATTTATGGATGGTGTGGTGATTGCTTGTGTTGCCTAGATGGTTGCCATCTATTGTTGCGATATCAATGGCAAGATTGAAGGATTCAGTATGATGTTTTGATTTATTATCGGGGGGTTGTTTTGAATTTGTTGATTAAGTGGTGTTAAAGGAGGCAACCCTAAACTGAGGGGTGGTGTGGATGTCAATAGAAAAGGTGGAAATGGTGGAAAAAGAGGTGGTGTGTTCCCTTGGTGAAATGATGATGATGAGGGGTCAAAGATGCCCCTTGGTCCAAATAGGCCACCTTCTCCTTGCAAGGTCATAGGGAGAGAGGTTTGTGTGTTGAGAGGTGTTGCGTGAAAAGATGATGATGGGCCATTGGGGTTCTGAAAGGTGAGTGGAACATATGGGTGTAGCGGATTCAACGGGACAGATTGACCCAAGATGGTGTTTGCATCCAAATCTTGGTTGTTCACAAGGGGGTGTGTTTGTAGTGCGTGAAGTAATGAGCTCCCCTTGTTAACAATAGGTTGAGTTGGAGCAATGGATGGATGTGATTTGTGGGATGCTTTGAGTGATGCTTTGAAATGGAGGTGTGGATGAGATTGGGGGTGTGGATGAAATTGGGAGCATAATCCCAAGGGACTTCTCCACAAGAGTGCTTAAATCATAGGCGAAAGGGAGTTTAGCTCCTTCTTTCACTAATTCAAGCATGTACTGTGAGGGATTGAGTTTCATCATGACGTTGACAATTTTGTGTCTCGGGATTTTGGACCATTTCAATAATCTCATCTTGAGTCATCCATAAAACATTGTTGGTGATGTCCTCCACTTGGGCACCTTCCTCTTGATGATCTTGTGGAAGTGGAGGAAGATTGGGCATGGGATTGTTAGACCCAACGTGATTCTTTTCAGGAGCAGTTTGAATTAAGTCACTCAAAGTGGATGTTTCTTTGTTTATTTCCATATCCTTCTTGTGTTGAGATCTAGTTTGGACCATAAAATGAAGATCAATTTTCAGGAATGGGAGGTGAACCTTTAATTTCTTGGATTGATCTAAACTTTAGGTACAAAAAATAAAGTCTAAGATTTTAAGGATTAAAGGATGGTGATGGTGATAATGAAAATATGGAGGGTTGGTGAGTGATTGGAACTCTTTAGGAAACCTTGAGGAGGATGCTAAACTTTAGGACTCTTGGATTGATGTTTGATTTGATTTTGGATTTTGACTTTGATTTTGGATTGATTTGATTTGATTTTGATTGGATTTGGTTTGGATAGTGGACTCATAAACTCTAAGAGGTTAGATGTTGTCCTAGATCAAACTTGTCCACAAGATGATAATTTGGCTATGTTTGCAAAGAAGGATTCATCTATACACACCTAATCAAACAAGATGACTTGGATTTTGATTTTAAAGGATTTTCCCAAAGTTTAGCACAAAATATTTTTTCAAGATTTCCAAGAGTTGTTTGTGAGGTGATTTTGACTTGATGTTTGAAGGATGGATGAGAGTGTTTTGATTTTGATCCTAAGAGACTTAGAGAGACTTTGTTTACTAGACCAAGGTGTTGAAGAACATGCTAATACTTCCTATGTGAGATACTCAAACCATTGAAAGAGACTTGGATTTTGACAATAGTAAAATGAGTACAAATTTGGATTGTTCCTTGATGCATGTTTGTAAAAGTTGAAGGTCAATCTTTCTCTAAATTTGTAAAGCATAGACAAATGTTTCTCGCGAGCTTTTTGACTAAGACCTTTGGACTTTAGTTTTCGGATTTTGATCTTTCGAGAAATCATTTGGAAGAACAGATGTGTGGGGTTCATTTGTTTCTTAGCTTTTCTTAATGACTTCTTTTTACCACAAAAAATTCTTAATTAGGTTTTCAAACTAGATGTCTAATGTCCTAATTTCTTCTCATCCCACAAAGTCCATTATGTGGAAATCAAAGAAATCAAGGAAAAGTTCCCTATTGTTGACTTTAATGAGAGCAAATTGTGATGTAAATTCAAATGCTTAGAAGCCTCTAAGGATAGAATCCCTAGGGCAAGCAATAACACTTGGATTTTGTCAAAGGTATTTGCTTCCTCTAAAGGGTTTGAAATTTGATGATCATGTTGAATGTTTGTTTTCCAATGTTTTAGATCCAAGCAAAGTGTTTTGATTTCAAGAACATGCACAACCCTATGGACAATTAAGAGATGATATTTGTTGAGTTCCCACTTAGATAAATCCAGCTATGCCTACTCTTAGCGGATGATTAGATGCTTGACCACACTGGCTCCCCTCCACGACACACACTTCTTGGGTCAGCTAAGCATCATTACCCATGAAACTCCCATGGAATACCTCTCATCTCTACTAAGAGCCGTAAAAATGTGGGACGGCTTAAGAACAACTGTTCTTGCACCAACAAATAGATAAGGATTTGGCCTTCTAAACAAGAGGTTCTAGTATAGGCATTCCATTCATGGGGGATCATCTATACAACAAGAGACCATTGCTACCCTTCTTGTTAGAACAATCCTCATGATACTTGAACTTTCCTCAAGTACCCACACTTATATACCAGTTGGAAGTCACTTGGCTTTAGTGTGTTCTCAGTTGGGTTGTTCCCTGGGGTGATTACTTTTTCCCACTGGGCAGGACCTCTAAGGGTAAACAAAAGCAAGCAAGTACATCTGTAGTTCGATCAATCTTCGTTTAGAAACAAAGAGAGAACACACGCGATATACTCAACTCACACTTGCAAACTTTGTTTAATTTTAGAAACCCAAATTGAAGTGTGGAGGCAATCTTTTTGACATCTTAATATCACAAAAAGACTTTTGATTCTCAAGATCACTGTGAAGTGCAAGAGAAGTGCATATGCCTTTTTAAATTATATTACTTTGTGAAAAAGATTACAAAACACCAAATGCACATGCTCATTTTAAATTCCAAAAGCAAAATTGAGTTCTTTTTAAGCACCAACTTTGAAGTGTGAGATTTGTTTGTTCAAATTTTTAGAACCCAAATTGAAATTTAGTAAGTGTCTAATGTTTTTTTTAACCCTTTGTAGCAAAAATGAAAGCTTTTGTAGGTTGTTTTTAGAGCCCAAAAAGAAGTGAGTTGGCCTAAAACAGAAAACGAAAGCAGAAAATGGAAGCTCTAAGCATTTAAAAAAACGCTTTGTCAACTTCAAATCTAATGCTCAATTCCCTTCAACTCCAAGATTCTTCAAAGATCATTTCTTATGTTTCAATGTTGCAAGACCCTTGTGCAAACGAAATCCCTCTTTCTTCCTATAAGATAAAAAATACAATTATATGAGGGTCAAATCTGACTAATTAAAATTGTTTCAAACAATAGATTGATTTCAAATGAAAAAAGACTTAATGATTTTGAACCAATATATGCAACATTAATAAGAACCCCGCTTTCCAAAGATTTTAAAGAAAATATTAACCATAAATAGATAGTTTGCTAACAAAGCTCAAAGCCTCTCCTCCTACAATTCAATTTCAACAATCTAGGATTCCATCTTTCAACAATGATTAGATCCTTTAGGCAAAATATTTTTAACCTGTCAGCAAAGACTAATGGATTTAATGGCAACAAACACTATTCATATGAAAAGCTCCTCTATAAATGCAAAAGACTTTGTTTACCATTCTATGCATCCAATCAATCACTAAGAACAATAATATTTGATGCAAAGACAAGCATTCAATCGATAGTTTTAGTTCATAATGCCTTTAATAGATGGATAATGAATAAAGCCTGTTTCAAGAATAAAGCATGATTTAACAAATTTGTAACAATAAATGCTCCAAATTTACACAAAGAAAATATATGGCTCCAGATTTAGAAAACCAATGAATATTAGCATTGCCACAGAGAATTTATTGTTGGCTTTTAACATTGGCATCAACTTGTATTTTGCTTCTCAAGGTTGCACAATAAAATATGGTTTCATTTGTTTTTGGTTTTACGCGTTGGTCATAAGCAAAGAAATTTAAAAGTTTTTGAATGACTCAAAAACAACATTTAATAAGGTACTGGCTTCATGTTTGTTGTCATTGTCATCTTTAATGTCTACCTATGCTGATAAACTTCTGCCAACAACTATGTCTTGTGCTTGTCAGATATCACTTGAATGTTGATAATTTACATTAATACTACGCAAAGAATCAAACATAATGTCACTAACCATCACATTTTTACTCTTGAAATAATCGAGGATCACATATGAAATGTCGCTTAAGTACTAATTGTGTAGAGAGTAAACAAATTAACAATAATTAATGCATCATAAAGAAGTATGATTAAAAAAAAATAACGCATTACCAAGCTCGATTTAAGAAAGGCCTTTCAATAGATCTGTACTCTACATAACAGAAGCAAACAAAAGAAGCCATTCCATTTTGTGTTTAACCATCTGAGACAATAAATTAGCATTAATTTAAACCAAGTCAGCAAAAATATATCCTATTGTTTCAAAACATCAATAACCTAATAATTCAATTCAAAAAACAATGTACAAAATGGATTTGTTGAAAAAGCTTTAGAAACTCTCAAGCTACTACAATCGACAAGTGAAAAATGAATTTAAAAAAGCCTTTAGAAACCTTCAAACTAACACCATTGATAGACTTAAAGGCTGACACCATACAATCTTTAAAGAAAATTTCAAAATAATGCAATTGGCGGGCTTAAAGCCGCACCAACAATGCCATTTCAAAAATACTTTAAAACTAAATGCAATTAGCAGGCGTAAAACTGAATTCCATAGGTGTAAAGCTGATTGCTAAAATTAGAATGCAATGATTGTAAGACCTGCGCAAAGAAGAAGTTTGTTAAAAGAAGAAGACGTAAGAAATTTTTGATCAAATGGTATTCATAGGTGTAAAGTCGAATTCACTTTGAAATCCCCTTTCAGAAACTCATTAATGAGTTAAAATGAGCTGATCTATAGCGTCGAGACTTCAGGTACATCCCATTATAACAGATATATAATAACACATAAGATAGTTTGGATAGCTACAGAGAAGTACTGGGTAAGAGAAATTTGCAACCAAAGTAGAACTAATAAGACTTTCAATCTCCTACTTCCAACATGGATGATTTTTCAAAAGAATAGCATTTCAATAAAATAAGTGCTTAAATCTATGAAAAGTTGTTTCTTTATGATCCAGGTGGATCTCTAGAACCTAAAAATTGAAGTGTTCCAATTTCTCTTGGAAGCAATACCAAGATGGAGAGCTCGAGGAACTAAATCTAGCGCAACTTGAACGGGCAAAAAAGGAGTTTGTTTGCTCAAGTTACGCATAGTCAAAGTTTGGTCAAACTTAGACTAGGAGGCCATTAGAAAGGTGAGAAATTGATCATCTCAAAGTTGATCAGAATCAATGTCAAATCGAAGGGCTCGATGAAACGAACCCAACGATGTTTGTTTCATCGAAATTTGAACCCGTACGTGCGAGATACTGCTAGTCAAAGCTTGATCAAAGCTTGGTCAACTCCGAGGCTTGGTACGAGAAAAAGGATCAAAATTCGACATTGTCAAAAGTGGTTGAAGTTGGTACCATGGCGAAGAGCTTGTCGAGAAATTTCCAACGACATTTGTTTCATGCAAATCGGAGCTCATATGTGCGAGATATGGAAGGTCAAAGCTCATGGTTGACTAGGTTGACCTAAAGGTATAGTGTTGACATTAGCATGATGTCATCATGCTAACTTGGCGGATGAGTCATTGTAGGGACACCATGGTGGATCGATAGTGTCTTGACATGTGGTGATTGTACTGTGATGTGGCAGTACAGTCATCAGATGACATCAACATGTTCGGTGAACGACGTGTCGACACATGTAATCCATACAGAGGATGTGGCACTGACTGTGCATCCATACTGTGATGTGTCATGGTGAACTGGCATGTGGACATGGCAGCTAAGATAGACAACTGACTGGGCAACAACGTGGACAACAACAACGAATCAAATTTTGCCACGTGGCACAACGAGGATGTGCCACATGGCCCCTTGTTTCCTTCTCCGATCAGTTGATTGAATTTTCTATTTCAAAAAAATTATTGGTGGGGTTCGATCTCTCACCCTCCAACCTATGAATCTACTAGCCAGTCGTTGCAGCATGCAACTCGCGCTCAATCTATAATGAGCGGTGGTTTCTTTTTTTGTTTGCTAGTTTTTAAATGGGTTTAAAAATAGTCAGCCGGGGAGTTGAACCCTCGACTAACGGGGTGCTAAAATCATGTGCCACTGCCATGTTATGTGTCGCTTCGAGTATATATGTGGCACAGGTTTCTTTTAATGAGGAACTAAAGTTGAATTGTTAAATGGTTATTAGTTAGGCTTCAAATCAAATAAAAACAAACCTCCCAACTACTAAAGCCCGAGAATGATAAAATGAGGGCTCCCAAAACAAATCAAATGATAATTAAGGGGATATTATTGCTTTTATATGTAAAAGTGGGGGATTTTGTAATCTTTGGTGGTTGTGGCCTAAATGGAAAATTCCCATGTATAAAAGGGGAGCTAAGAGGCCTTTGAAAATTATCATTTTCTGATCATCCCATTCTTTCTCTCTTCCTCCTTGCTTGTAAGCATTTTTGTGGGAGAATTTTGAGAGTTGAATGTTGAGAGGGATATTGTTCTAAGTCTATAGTAGGTCCTTTCAGGGCAGAGTCAGTGTTTTCACTCTTGGTAAATCGTCCTTAGCTTTGAGAGCTTTTGTGAGGTGATTTGAGTGATACTTTTTAGGACTTTGTGGATAGGCTACAAGTCTTTGTAGAGTAGTGTTGCAAGAGGGTCCTTTGGAGATTGTACTACTACTTCAAAGCATTCTAATAGATTGGTCACTTAGTTGAGCTAGACTCGAAGACGTAGTCCACTCAGACGAACTCCGTAATCAAATTTGTGTCTTCTTCTCTCTGTTTTCTCGATGTTATCATTCTCTCGATATATTGTTCATGTTAATCCATTGGTTAATGTCTTTTCACCTTTGTGCATAATCACTTTGCAACGTTTGTTATAGATCCCTTCCACTTTTCGAATCAAGTGGTATCAGAGCCTAGTTTGGCTAGTTTTACAGGAGTGATTGTGAGTTAGTTTGCTATAGGTAGACATTTGGAGTTTGTAGTAGAGATTGCATTAGAGAAGGGTGAATCTTCAAGGCTGACATTGACCACATCCATGGTGGATGATTTCATGTTAATAAAAGCCACTGTTGAAGTACTCTATCGAGACCATCGAGAGAGAATTGATAGGATGCAAGAGTTGGAGGAATCCAATCGATGCCTACAGATAGAGAATGCAAAACTTAAGTGGTTGCTTGAAGAATCCAACACAGAGAAGAAAAAACTACAAGTGTTGTTGTAGGAGGTCTTGGAGGAGAAAAACAGGAGAAGTCCTCCTGTATCAGGGAGTGCACACATATGTGTCTTTTGTCTACATTCTAAGGATACTTCATCCTCGTACTCCCTGCTCACCTTGCCTGATAGTCTGGAAGCAACTTCAGTAGTGAAGTCTGTTGCGGAAGGTCCTAAGTCGAAATTGGCTTGCGATCATGACTGGGCTAATCCACCTGGTGTAACAGAATGTGCTAACTGTCAACATATGGAGTATTTGAAGACCCTCGACATACTTGATAGCAATAGTAGTTATCAGGTGGCATCTCCTGCATCAGACCAGAAGAATCAAATGGAGGATGAGCAAAACTCTTTCAGACACTTTGAGAAGCACACTAAAGGCATTGGAAAGAAGTTGCTTTCCAAAATGGGCTATGGTGGAAAAGGCTTGGGAAACTCTACTCAAGGCATTGTAAATCCTATTGAGGCCAAGAAAAGACCTCGATATAGAGGTTTGGGCTTCGAAGCAACTAGAGAATTGTACAAAACTCGTAACTACTGTACCCATTGCAAAATCAGTGGGAATTGGGATGAGAAATGCTAGAAACTACATCCAAAACTTTGTCAGAGGTCGGTGGTTGCGGAGCTTGACCAACAGGAAGTTGTCGAGACAAAGGCAGAGCCAGTGATTGCTACGATCCCTAAGGCAGTCCAAGAAGAAACTCAACAAAAGACTAAGCAACTAGAGAAAGAAAGTTCCTTCGAACAACTTCATAAGAGCTGGGAATGCTTTGCCTCTAACTAGTTGTGTCAGCTTTGTGTATGTTACTTTCTTTTATAGTGTGGTAATATGTATATTGATACTAGACTAGTGTGGTTTGGAGTATGAAACTCTGAATGAAATTGTTTGTAACCATTTTTTTTATGAAGTTGTATTTCTCTAGAGGTTGAGATTTTGTAAGGCTCTTGAAGCCACATCCCTTGTAATTGGAAAGGAGAATACTTTGTAACTTCTTATTGTAGGTTTTTTTTCAAGAAATTGTACCTACAGATTTCAAGTGTGAAGCTTCTGTTGAAGAGCACTTTCAGACTAAGAGTTGCAGAGAACAGTCAACAATGACTTTGCATGTCCTCGGCTTGAAGACTTAGTCGGGGTCATTTTGAGGATAAGTCTAAACTCAGTTGGAGTTCTTGAAGGATTTTATCAATGACCTTGTTGCTTTAGATGAACAAGACCCAAGCTGTATAGTGTAGCCTTGAATCAGCTATTCTGAAGTACAAGGGTGAAGGAATATTTCAGGCTGAGGGGCAGTTACCATGCTCAATCAGTTGGAGAAGCATCATATTCATGTCAGAAAAGATGGCAAGAGATGTAGAATGTGACCTACCCTGTGAGAAGCATTGAGAGACAGGTTTACCATACTCAGTTTTCTTCTTGCTTTAAGTATGCTAAGTTCCATTTTGAACTGCATCATGATGAGCTGTGAAGTCCTACATTAATGAAATGTAAGACCCCTATAGAGAGAAAATGTGGCAAAAAGGAAGCTCTTGTTGACAGTACATTGCCGAAGTGTAAGACCTCAACAAGTAAATGTGGTAGTGTGTACGTCCTGGTGTTGAGACCGTGTTGAGTGGCATAATGCAAAGTGGAAGATGGTTTCAATAGAACTGTAAACTTTTGGGGACCAAAAGTTCTTCAGTGGGGAGGTTTGATCCAGGTGGATCTCTAGAACCTAAAAATTGAAGTGTTCTAGTTTCTCCCAGAAGCAATGCCAAGACAGAGAGCTCGAGGAACTGAATCCAACACAACTTGAATGAGCAAAAAAGGAGTTTGTTTGCTCAAGTTACGTGTGGTCAAAGTTTGGTCAAACTTGGACCAGGAGGCCATCAAAAAGGCAAAAAATTGATCATCTCAAAGTTGATCGGATACAATGTCAAATTGAAGGGCCGATGAAACGAACCCAACGATGTTCGTTTCTTTGAAATTTGAGCCTGTACGTGCGAGATACCGCTGGTCAAAGCTTGGTCAAAGGCTAGTCAACTCTGGGCCCTAGGATGAGAAAAAGGGTCAAAATTTGACATCGTTAAAAGTGGTCAAAGTTGGTACCATGGTGAAGAGCTCATCGAGAGCTTTCCAATGACATTTGTTTCACGCAAATCAGAGCTTGTATGTGCGAGATATGGAAGGTCAAAGCTCGTGGTTGACTTGGTTGACCTGAAGGTACAGTGTTGACATCAACATGATGTCATCATGCCGACTTGGCAGATGAGTCATCATACAGACACCAAGGTGGACCAATAGCATCTTGACACGTGGCGGTCCTACCATGACGTGGCAGTACAGTCATCGGATGACGTCAACATGTGTCATCTATACATAAGACATGGTGCTGACTATGCATCTGTATTGTGACATGTCATGGTGAATTGGCATGCTGACGTGGATGTGCTTGGTTGGTTGACGTGGCAGCTGACGTAGACAGCTGATTGGGCAGCAACATGGATAACGACAATGAATCAAATTTTTCCATGTGGCACAACAAGGATGTGCCACGTGGCCCCTCGTTTCCTTCTCTGATTGGTTGATTGAATTTTCTATTTCAAAAAAATTATTGGTGGGGTTTGATCCCTCACCTTCCAACCTATGAATTTGTCAGCCAATCATGGCGGCATGCAACCCACGCTCAATCTATAATGAGTGGTGGTTTCTTTTGTTGTTTATTAGTTTTTAATTGGGTTTAAAAATAGCCAGCCAAGGAGTTGAACCAACGACTGACGAGGTGCTAAACTCATGTGCCACCGCCATGTTATGTGTCACTTCGAGTATATATGTGGCACGGGTTTCTTTTAATGAGGAACTAAAGTTGAATTGAAAAATAATAACCATTAAATGGTTATTAGTTAGGCTTGAAATCAAATAAAAACAAACCTCCCAACTACTAAAGCCCGAGAATGATAAAATGAGAGCTCCCAAAACAAATCAAATGATAATTAAGGGGATATTATTGTTTTTATATGTAAAAGTGGGGGATTTTTTAATCTTTGGTGGTTGTGGCCTAAATGGAAAAATCCCATGCATAAAAGGGGAGCTAAGAGGCCTTTGAAAATCATCATTTTCTAATCATTCCATTATTTCTCTCTTCCTCCTTGCTTGTAAACATTTTTGTGGGAGAATTTTGAGAGTTGAATGTTGAGAGGGATATTGTTCTAAGTCTGTAGTAGGTCCTTTCAGGGCAGAGTAAGTGTTTTCACTCTTGGTAAACCATCCTTAGCTTTGAGAGCTTTTGTGAGGTGATTTGAGTGAGATACTTTTTAGGACTTTGTGGATAGGCTATAGGTCTTTGTAGAGCAGTGTTGCAAGAGGCTCCTTTGGAGATTGTACTGCTAATTCAGAGCATTCTAATAGATTGGTCATTCAGTTGAGCTAGACCCGGAGACGTAGTCCACTCGGATAAACTCCGTAATCAAATTTGTGTCTTCTCTCATTTCTCGATGTTATCATTCTCTCAATATATTGTTCTTGTTAATCCATTGGTTAATTTTTTTTCACCTTTGTGCATAATCACTTTGCAACATTTGTTATAGATCCCTTTCGCTTTTTGGATCACTTTATAATGCTCGAATTCATTTATTTCAGCTACCTCTGAAACACAGACCACATGCTTGTCAAAACAACCCCTAATATATACTTTTAATAATATATAAATTATTTTCCATTGAGAATCAACAAAACCGTAACTTAGAAATGATATAAAGATACCAAAGCAAAATTAATGGAAATGGAAGTTATAAATTCAAAGCCCTCCTTCTAGCACTAGATGTAGGCACATAATCTGCACAATAGCTTCAAACTCAACACACATTAGTGATGGGTTAGTTTAAAACAAGCAAACTAAGTGCTCTTGTGAGATGTTCAAACATACTTAAGGATGCAAACTAAACAACAAAAGATGAAAGAAACTAATTGCAAGCATGTAAAAAAATATGTTTATACCCATCCCATAGTGGATTGGTGCTACTTTGATGTGAAAAGTAGCCCTTTCCCAACCCTTGACAAGCTAAATGATGAGAATTCCTTCAAGATGCTATGAATTCAAATGACAATAATGAACTTGTGCCTAAGATTGTGGATCCCAAATCAAAAGAAGAGCCTTCTATTTATAGAAAGGAATGATAGAGAAATGAGAAGAATGGAAGAATGTGGTACAAAAGACAAACCAATGGCAAGATGCCACCTGTCAACATGTCAATGGAGGAAGGAATGGGCACATTTTGGTCATTGTGCCCATAAATGATATTAGGTGGAAATTTGAAATTTTGAAAGTTGGCTTGTTGAGGAAGAAGAAAATGTCGTAAATGTCAAGTTGGAGACATGTAAGAGACAAATGTAAGATGAGTTAATGCCACGTTGGAGGACAAGTCCCTTTTGGGGGGAGATTTCAAATTTGAAGCATATTCCATAAAGATGCCATTTTGAATGAAAATAGAAGAAATAATAAATCAAACAAATTGATTTATTGTGCAAGTTGCAAAAGCTAGAGGATTTGAGGATTAGATTTAGAGTTAATTAGGATTTAATTAACTTTAGATAGAGATTAGTTGACATGACATTTGATTTAGATTTTTGGATCTATTTAAATCAAATGGGAGGAAATTGATTCATTAGTAATTTAATTAAATAAATTTGATTTATTTAATTAAATGAAGAACATTTGAAGTTAATCAAATAAAATTGATTTATTTAATTAAAGAGATAACTTTAGAGATTAATTAAATAAACTTGATTTATTTAATTACATAAAAGAATATGATTTAATCAAATAGAATGATATATTTAATTAGATAAAGTTGATTTATCTAATTAGAAGGGAAAATATGATTTAATTAAATAAAGATTGATTTATTTAATTAATAGAGGAAATATGATGAATTTTATTCAGATAACGATTATTTGATTAAAATGGTTAGTAGAGGGATGATTAAGGATGGATTGAAATTAGTGAATATGGATCATTTGCATGTATATTTTACGTGTCTACAGTTATATATATATACAATTATATTATATATAATTTTAATTGTATTGTACAAAATATATTATATTAGAATAATATAAAATATATATATCATTTGCATTAGATTTGTTCAATATAAATATACATCATTTGCATTATATTAAAATATATGAATTTTTAAGTAGAATAATTTTATATTTGTAGTTAATAATTTTTATTATACAATATAATATATATAATAACAAGTATGATTATATTATATATAATTATTTTTATTATATAAAATATATATGATATGCTAATTATATATTATAATGTATTCGTTAAAATCTACTATATAAACTAACATCTCAAAAGCCAATGGTGAAAACCTATCATGTCTTTTGTCACTATCCCACATTCAAAATATCTGGATAGAGAAATAGAAACAACTCAAAGAAGTATATATATATATATATATATATATATATATATATAGAGAGAGAGAGAGAGAGAGAAATGCATAGCACAAAAACTTCAAACTTGTTTAAGAAATTCATGCAACAATATTAGACACAAACATCTAGAAAATCTACAAAGAACATGGCTATCAAATATTCTAATTAATGAGTTTTGTACATATTATTTTGTTTTCAAAGGAACTCTCCTTGTCCTCAGGCTATGACATGGCCTATCTTTTATACTGAATAATAGGCTAAGTTAAGCCTAAAACTAATCCGAACAAATTCATTCCATTTAGAAAACTAAAATAACAATCCCTACGATTCCTCTAACTTCCTATCTTCTAGTTGAAACAAACTGATTTGGAGGATTGTAATGAACTTACAACCTCACATTATTTTATCTATAAACATTAGAATAAAACCAAACAAATATGATGCATCAAAGAGAGAGAGAGAATAATATGTAGAAATCTAAACATGCCCCTAAATATAAAATATTTGAGATGTTGATATTGTGCAATCCAAATGTTTCTATTAAAAAAATTTAAAATGCATAGCCCAAATTTGAGATTGTGTAAATTGAAGGTCCTATTAATTTAAAATATTATTGGAAATAATTGTTATATCCTATAGAAAAAGAAAAAGAAAATTTATGATTTTCAATGTGTATATATAAAACCCAAACTATATTGATTTAAAAATAATAAGTTAAAATAGATTTATGAAATTTGGGTATAAATTGTGTGGGGGATTTTTCACATTAATATTCAAGAATATATTTAAACTTGAATAATCTATTGCATGATTGCAATCCACAAGTGTCTAATATATTGTCATAATGACATTCCATTATTACAATCTACAAATGTCTAATATATTATAATCATAGATCATGAACTAATATATTATAAATATTAAATGTCTACCACACAATTTATATTAAATTTTTTATATATTCATAAATAACAATATTTTAAACTATAATGGCACGAGCGAGCGATGATGAGCAAAAATCTACAGATGGGCTATGTATCCGATGGGGTGATTATGAAACAGTGGAAGGAGTTGAACCTCCCAGGAAGGACGGTGGCACAATGAACCAACAAAATCCAAGTCATACCCCTCAGTGGGTTTTCAAAAATGGAGGTTGGGAGGACAAATGTCATCCACACTATAGGCATAACCAAATCTATAAGGATCCATATGGAACCCTTCAGCCGGAGAGAGGGCAAGACAGACCTTCAGAGCAAATGAAAAATCCCCCAGGCGACAATTGGAACTCATCAAGAAGAATAGCATATAGGCGTAGGTGTGGGTGGATTCAGGAATGGGATCCAAAAGGCAAACAACCGGCCACCAATCGGAAGACCAAAGGAGGAAACCTTTAGAATCAAACCAACAAAGTATGGCGGGAAAAAGGTCTGCCCAACTCTGGACATAAAGCTTTTGCAAAGACAACTCAACCTCTAGGAGAGGAGTACGAATTTGGAAGAAGAATGAATAAGAGAGACCGAGACCTACTCCAAAGGAAAATAAATCACAAAAATTCCCAATCTCGAACGTATGAGGGCATGAAGATGCAGCTCAAAGGACACATTATTTCAGATGCCAGCAAAACTGATAGAAAAAAGAGTGGCGAGGCTCTCAGAACATGCCCTTTTTGTGAAATGGAATAGCCCAGCCAGCTCAAATGAGGAAATCAAATCCTGGTGATTGAATAAATATCCAGAATGGGTAAGCATCACCCCCCTTCCAAATTCCTTCTTTTTGATAGAATGTATATATTTAAATTTGAAATTGGAAATCTTAGAAGGAGACCCTTTGTTTATGAATGGGCACCGGTTTCACTGCACAAACTGGCAAGCTAGTTTTGACCCAAATTCTAACTTGGATTAAACTAGTAGACCTACCATCAAAATTCTGGAATATTGATGCCATGATAAGATTGGGCAATGCCCTAGGAGTATGTATTGGAGTGGATGAAGACTTCGTCAATGGAATAGGGGGATCGAAACCCTGTGTGTTGGTTGAAATAGATTTAGGGGTTGGGATATATAAAACAATTGAGATACTAACAAAATTTGGAAGCTGACAACAAGAAATTGAAGTTTGGGAGGGATCAAGAAAAAAAAATTGCCTCTTTAGGAAGTCACTCCAGGAGAGCACCTCAAAACAGCTGCTAACAGACAACACAATCAATAACATCCAAGATGATTCAGCGGATGTGCCCCCACTAAATACCAGCTCTGAGGTCAGGAAAATGTGGGGATAGTTGGATTAGCTAGAGAAGAAATCAATGCTCCTCCAAAGGAACACCTATCTTCCTTATCCAAGGAAATTGGAATTCCCACTATCATGGATGACACTCAACTCCTCTAGAAAGATATTCAAAAAAAACTAAAGGAATTATCTATCGGTGGTGCTAGTAGTGATCAGACCCATCAGCCTCATGTCTCTTCATCACAAAAGAATTCCCAAAACTTGCTAGAAAATTCGGGTGCCCCTCTGATTGAAGTGGAAGAAGAGGGTCAACAATCAAATGAGGAAGAAAGTGAGCAATTCTCAGATGGGGAAGGTGAACTCTAGGAGGTTGTAGAGGAAGGAGAATTACTGGAAGTTAGGCAGTTGCAGGAGTCAGAATCAAGGCTTAAAGGTCCTATCATTAAGAAAAATTCAAGCAGGGGAAGAATGTCAAATAAGGCCAAGCTAATGATGGTTGGTAATGCCTCAAGGGAAAAGAAATTGATGATAGGGAAGGAGAGTATCCTTCCCTTAGTAGAATGAGGCTCATAACTTAGAATGTCAGGGGCATTAACGCCCCTGACAAATGGCATATGGTCAAGCACCAAATTGACCAGTCAAGCGCAGATGTAGTGCTCTTGCAAGAAACAAAGTGGAATAAGGAGGAAGGAAGAAGAAGGTTGGACAAATGGAAATAGTGGAAAGGGAAACTATTGGAGGCCTCAAGGGCTTTTGGGGGTTATATGGAACCCTCTTTCAATTGCAGGGGAAGTAGAGGTAGAATCTGAGAATTGGCAAGCGATCAAGCTTAAAGACATAAGAAGAAACCTTTCTTTCTTTTGCATTAATGTCTATGGTCTGGTACCCATATAAGGAAAGAAGAGACTATGGGACAGTATTTCTAGAATAGTAGAAATAAAAAGGGCAGAGAAAGGGATTATAATAAGGGACTTCAATGCCACTCTAAACAATACAGAAAAACAAGGGGGGTTAGGAAAAACTTTGGCTGTTCAAAGAGACTTTCAGGAGTTTATTGATAAAATATCCTCTTGGATATTCAAACAAGGAATGGAATATATACCTAGTCCAATAGGAGGAAAGGCTTCACTAACATTGTAGAAAGGCTTAACAGATTTCTCTTGTGGGGAAATTGGGGTGATTTGGAGGGATCCCATAATGCCCAAATCCTTCCCTTCACTGGTTCTGATTAGTCCAATTATCTTTTGGCCCTGCTGAAGCTCCCAAAGGCTGTCCATTCAAATTTGAATATATGTGGCTAAGAGACAATCAATTACTAGATTTAATTGAAATCTGGTGGAATGAAGTGAATCTCAGTGGAGAACCACAGCTTTTCAAAGTAAGCAAAAAATTGAGTTACATAAAAGTGAAGTTGAAAGAATGGAACAAAAGTCACTTCAAGAATATTTTCTAGGAGAAAGAATGAATAGAACATGAAATATGCACTCTAAATGATCATGTGATAGCCAGGGGCATGGATACTGTAGACTTTGAGAATGAAAAAAGTCTAAAAGAAGAACTAGCAAAAGTTCTCAAATGAGAGGAATGCTATTGGCGCCAAAATCAAGGGAAGTATGGCTAAAAGAAGGGGACAAAAACACAAAGTTTTTCACATATCAACAATAACAAATAACAACATAAAAAGGATCATAGAAATAAAAAAAGCCAATGGTGATACAACTCAATCAACTGAAGAAGTTAATAAAGAGGCTATCAATTTCTTTGAATCCCTGCTAAACAAGGAATACCAAGTTAACAGGGCCGATAGGGACTATTTAGTGGATGCAATCCCATCCATTATCACAGAGGATCAAAACAAACTTCTCTATCAAAAAGTAACCCTAGTAGAAGTTAAAGAGGCAATTTTTCAAATGAATCCAGACAAGGCCCCAGGTCCAGATGGCTTTCCTGCCGGATTCTTTCAAACTTTCTGGGATATAGTTGGGGAAGACCTTGGTGCAACTGTTGAAGAATCCAAAAAGAAAATGACAATGTTAGGGGCAATAAACCACACCTTCTAGCACTAATCCCTAAAAAGAAAGACCCTCAATCTATGAGTGATTTCAGGCCTATTTCCCTTTGCAACACTCTGTACAATAACAAAGATAATTGCTAACAGACTCAAAAATGTGCTACAGGAAGTTATCTCTGAGGAACAAAGTGGCTTTGCTCTAGGTCGATCCATAGTAGAAGGAATTATCATTACTCATGAAACAATTCACACGACCAGGAAAAACAAGGAGGCATGCATGCTTCTAAAGTTAGATATCCTCAAAGCATATGATATGGTAGACAGGGGCTTCCTTCTGGAAGTACTAGGAAAATTTGGTTTCAGCGCAAACTAGAACAATTGGGTCAACAACTGCATTTCAACTCTGAAATTCTTGGTCCTGTTTAATGGCACAACAAATGGTTTCTTCTCATCCTCCAGGTGGCTTAGGCAGGGAGATCCATTGTCCCCATTCTTGTTCATAATCATGGCAGAAGCACTAGGGAGGGGGATCAAAAGGCTCAGAGAGGAAGGTAAATGGAAAGTAAATCATGTTACAAATGGTTTGGACCCCTCAACCCACCTACAATTTGCTGATGACACAGTACTAATGGGTGAAGCAAGTTGAAGGGAAGCAAGAATAATTAAAAATTTCCTAGATACCTACTGCAAAGCATCAGGTCAAAACATCAACTGGGGAAAATATGAGATTTTCTTCTTAAATACACAACCAAGCCTACAAAGAGATATTGCAAGGATCTTGAATTTGAAAGTTTCCTCCCCGCCAGGACATTATCTGGGAATCCCATTGTTTGTAGGCATTAACAAAAATTGCTACTGGGATAATTTAATCAGTAGCTGCAAGAACAAGTTGAGCACTTGGATAGGTAAATGGCTCTCATCAGCTGGTAGACTCTTGCTGGTTAAGTCTATATTATCTGCAATTCCAGTATACTCGATGTCTTGTCTCAAACTTCCTAAAGCAACAAAAGATTCTCTCACTCAAATTTTTAGAAGGTTCTTTTGGAGTGGTACGAGGGAGCATAACAAATTTCCTCTTTTGGCATGGGACAAGATTTTCCTGCCCAAGCAAGCTGGAGGTGTAGGGTTACGTCAATTACCCCTCATGAATCAGACCATGGGAGCCAAATTAGTTTGGGACATCCATACTAAAGGAAACCAAAGATGGGTTAGAATATTGAAAATGAAGTATCTTTACTCAGATGACCCAACAAGAATCCTCACAGTATTGGACCCCCCGAGAGGTTCTGCAATTTGGAACTTCCTGATGGAGTGTAGAGATATTATATCAAATCATGTCACCTGGGAAGTCCGAGATGGAAATAGTGCATCCTTTTGGCATGACTCATGGGGTGGGAATGCACCAATTGGTGACATTCAGGGTTTGGAGGAGATAAAAGAGGAAACCACTAGACTTTGGGGTAATAAGGTTGCCAATTATGGTAAGAAGATCCTGAATCAAGGAAGCACATGTTGGGTTTGGAATGATTTACAATCCATCAATGCCCCACAGACCCAGAAGGAAGCACTGTCCAAAATCCTCAAGGAAAGATTCTTTGTCCCATCTAATGGTAAGGACCAAATCAGGTGGTGTGGGTCTGCTACTGGGACCTATAAGGTGAAGCTAGGATATAAGGCTAAAGAAATAGCAATAGCCCATCAGGATTGGCCAAGTAAACTATTATGGGGAAACAAATTCCTACCAAAGGCAGGAGTTTTTGCATGGCTAGTAGTCCAAAAAAGAATCCTCACAGAGGACAAATTAGCCAAATTCAGAATTCAAGGCCCAAGAAGGTGTTGTCTTTGTAAAGCTCATATGGAAACAACAAATCACTTGCTGTTGTCTGTACTTATGCAATGGAATGTTGGAATCCTATGAGAACCAAGCTTAATATTCAATGTCTGATGCATGATGATCTTGCAACTTGGTTCAAGATGTGGCCTCAAAAAAGTAGCAAAGCAGTTTTTAGAAGCATTTGGAAAATCTCCCTATCCATAGTAATTTGGGAACTGTGGAAGGAAAGGAATCTGAGAATTTTCCAAGGAAAGGAATTGAACAAGGACAGACTATGGGATAAAATCGAGAGAGAAATTATGGAACTAGTCAATGAGGATGCTAGGTGTAAGGAAGATAAGCACAAAGTTTTCACAAGCTGAGATGACACTCTGATCAAATGCTTCCTGGGTCTTAAGCCACCCACCCTAAGTGGCAATAGCTCCCTTCAATCCAAAAAAGAATTAAGAGAGGAGACAATTTGGCAAGCCCTAGATCCAAGGTGGATAAAAATCAATTTCAATGGTGCCACACAAGGCAACCCAGGCCTGGGTGGGGCATGATGCATTGCACGTGACTTTGAAAGCAAGGTTTTAGCAATGAGTTCTGTAATGATGGGTAGGTGCACAAACAATGAGGAAAAATCCAGAGCGGCAACAATTGACTTGCAACTAGGTAAAGAGTTGAAATTCAGCCAGATCCACTTGGAGGGAGACTCACTAATTACTATCAATGCAATCCCCAAAGGATCTACTCCTAACTGGAAATTAAACCATCTGTTGCAGCAGGTCAAGGAATTGTCAGACAAGTTTGCAGTCTTCAAAGTTAGCCATATATATAGGGAGGGTAACACCAAAGTAGATGAGCTGGCAAAAGCAGCCTCAAAATCGGCCAGCTAGGACTTCAGAGGATTAAGGATCAAGAAAGCTCTCTGAGAAGTTTCTGACATCGATCTTTGTATAAGCGGTGCCCAAAAGCCCATGGGAGGAAAGGCCACATTCTTTCGTCATTCTTCACAAGACATGGGTTCTCATCAAAATCATAAATCAAAAAGTTAAATTGTGAAAAAAGACTTCCTTACAAGAATGTGGTTACCGCATTAATGTTCATTCTTGGGAACGAGTACCTTCCACAAGCAAAGTGGTAGTTTGACATGAATGAAGGCAGGGATCGGTCCTTTAGCTATGATGAGTAGCTAAGCCCGTGGTTTACAAAGGAAATCCCAACACATTCCCTCATAATTGCATTTAAGAAATATAGTGTAGAAACTTCCAGAAGGCATGGGGAAAGGAGATCAATGGAGACGCCATTGGCATTCAAAACTGATAGGTAAATGCAGGCTTTCCAAGGGGAGATCACGAACAAATGGTTGCAAGGCCTGCTACAATCCTCCCATCCGCTCATCTTAAAGGCAACTAAGAGAGTGTTGGGTCCAAAATTTCTAAGAGCCCATCATAGAGCGAGAGGCAACACATTGATACCGACAATATTTCTTGTAGTTCTCCTACACATGGGAGTCTCCAAGACGTTGGGCAAAAAACTGACCCAGATGGTTTTTTTGCATGCCTGGCTGGGTGAAATTGATGCATCATTGGACAATGTGGATGATGAAAGGAAAATTCCTATGCTACAGAATTACTACATGACATGCATGAGAGGTCGTGAGGTTATGAAATTTCCACTAATACGCACTAATGATCCAAAAGGCTTTGAAAAACTGTGGGCAGAAAGGGATAGAAATATTTTCTTCCTCCTTAGAGCTGGGAAATTGACTACAAACCTTCCCAGTGGTTGGGTTAGGAGGTATATTGAGGAAAAGGAGCTAGAGGACAAGTTAGTTGTAGATGATGACCAAGAATGGGGGTTGGGTGAAGGGGAAGAGTGGTAGGAGAATGAACAAGATGACCCCGAAGAAAAAGCCAATGGCCCGACACACAGGAACTGCGGTCTAGATTGCCCCGTAATCACCAGCTACAAGGCATACATGAAGCGGTGTGAGTCTAAAGATGAAGACGAGGATATCTGAGCCTCAGGTGTTTGCTTCGATCTAAAGTTTATCAGGGTGGGTGATCCTCTCAATTTTTTAATGTAATTGTTTCCTTCAGTACCATATGGTTAGTGCTTTTTGTGTCAGTCTTGGGTGTGTAGTCTGGATAACACATATCAATGGTGTCTTGTATAGGATGAATTCCTAGTTTTCCATTAATACAAAAAAGGCAACCAAAATTTTGGTTTGCATATCATTAATGGGTAGCTCGGTGGGCTGGTTGGTCAATACTACAGAAAATACCTCCCAACAATTTTTGGTAGAACTCATGTAATATCTTCTGAAAATTAATATAGGGTGTTGCCCCTTGCAACGTTTACTGATCAAAAAATAAAATAAAAATTAAACTATATTAAAAATTGAATTAAAACATTTTCCTTGTATCACAAAATTAGAGTCATGTCTATTTTAAGCCATTCTAACAAATTTTATAAAAAAATATGGAGTAGAACATTTTTCTCATGAAACTAACTGCCTGTCAGGTAACTTTTGTCAGTGAAACATTCAAGGAAAATACTAAACTACATATTGCATCACACAAAATATTTATTAAAGAAATCACAATCAAACAGATACATAAATATATTATAATTAAGGAACTTTTCCCCATTAATTTGATCTAATTGGGAATATCTATGACAAATTGAACATTTTTTCCCTTACTGAAAACTTCACTCTAGTTTATAGCTATGCAACCTCTTAGATTGGGAATCAATTTGAATCTCAAAATTACTATTAATATATCTTGAAATTTAAAACATGAACCTGTTTTGAGGTTTCTTATGAATTTATAATGTAGCTATGTTGAAACAAAGTCTTATATTGATATGTACAATAAACATTTATTCTCTTGCACTGGTAGATTATTCAATAACCCATACAACTCAATGAGCAACTATAGAATGCATAGAGGAATGTAAAGATGATGACAACATAAAGAAGCATCCTAGGAGCATGTATGCTATATTTAACTGCTTTAAACTGTGCAAAGTGCTACAACCTTCTTATCTCTGCCCATTGATGATGATTTGTTTAGTCTTGACTGGTTTACACACACATAACTTTGATAGGGAGAAGAGTTTTAAGACCAAGTCCCATGCAAGGATAAAAAATTACACAAAGCAAAATCTATCCTTTGAATTGAGAAGATGGAGGCATTGTCAATAGCAAGATTTGAATATGTGCACATATTTTTGTCCATAGAATTTGAGTTTTGTAGCAATTCTCCAACCTTTGGAGGATACCATTTTAACGCACTCACCAGTCCACTGCAATCATCCACCAACAAATTTAGTAAATGCATCGATGATTTTGAGATTAGCTCAGAATTTGTGACTTGGAGAAGCAAAGGAGTCCAAAGGAAGTACATTGTCAATTTGAAAGGTGACTTTCTCCAATTGCCCAATTTAGCCCCTACATCCATCTTCTTTCCTTTGGAAGGGCTCCAATTTTGATAAGCCTAGTGGGAGTTTCAAAACTTGGAGCTTGGCTGACATTTTGATGCCATGGTTGCCATTGAAGGAGGGTAAGAGGATGGTAAAGGAGGCACTGTGGAAAATTAATAAGCAGGGCAAGGGCAACAACTTTGAACCCTTTGTAGCAGTGCTAAAGGAGCCAAAGGAAGGTGAACACTAGTCAAAGGGATGAGATCATTTACCTGGACAGAGGGGCAGTTGGTTGTGTTCTTTTAGAATTTTCAACTGTAACGTGCCGGTGGTGGCCACAAGTTTTCATCTAAGTCCACGTCTTGTATGAAATGGACTCTCAAGGAATTTTTGTTTCACAAGGGCAAGAGAGGGTGGGATTTCTTCATGGTGCAAGCCCCTTCAAAGCAACAACTATATATTGGTATTGTAAATAAAATGCAATACAAAATAAATTGAATCTTGAATTGATGCATGCCATTTATAAAATTTGAGCACAATCCAATTTGATCTTAATTGGAAGATCTGGAAGATGTAGGTCATTCTAGGTACAAACATGTAAGGTACAGATTTAGTTGTTCAAACATTTATCAGGTTGAATACATTTTTACACTATTCCTGGTGACTAAAAAAAACAAAAACTGGTATGAGACAAATATTCTGGCTATTATTTCACAGAACCCTCATACTAATAAATCCTATGGCTAATAAGCAAAATATGTTACCTCAATGCTATTTTAGATAATGTACGTAAGTAAAATAATGGTGGGATTCCATGGAGGACACTACTATGCATATTCTATTGGTGTAGGCCATCCCAAGCATGTTATTTTAAAAGTGAAGTTGAAACTTTAAAATTCGCTTCATGCCACATTTTTAAGGAGTAAGGTTTTAAATTTGCTACTAGCACCTGAAGGCTACAAATTTATAGTTGCAACAGAGGGATTTAGGAGCCTTATATGTCATTTGGCTAACATTTAATTGGTGTGAATTTTTACAAACTTTAAAAAATATTAACTTATAGATTTTTGCATTTCTCAATAGCTTTAAAATCACAAGTAGCCATACAAATATGGTAGCTCATGGGACAATTTTCTGCAGTTTCCTCCTAAATTTCCATGTAATAGCCCTTTAAAATTTGCTTAACACCTCCTCAAAGAGATCATTAAATTAGAATATTAACATCCAAAACTTGGAACTGCACTCAACAAAATGATATTAATCCCCATATGGAAGGATTTAAATATCAAGAATCCTTCAAACTCTGGATACTTATAAAATTTTCAAAAACATTGAAAATACAAGGACTTATGGGATACATAAGATTAAAAAGAACTGTGCCGCTACATATAAATCTAGTGCCAAGTAGTGTAACAGATCTTTTTTATTATCTGTGTTAATTTTGGTAGCTCGGACAGTTGTTATCTCCATTCCCAAGATTATTTAATTATTTATTTAATTTTTCTAGAGACTTCTAGAAGGAGTGAGTTGTCTAGAAAATTATGTAATTAATTGATTGATTCCTCTAGAGACTTCTAGAATCCAGTTAGTTAGGGTTGTTAGAGTCTAATTAATCTTAGCCATTGATTGAGATTAAATCATGGCCATTGGTTTTCCAATGAGAAAAGTATAAAAGGGGATCAATGGGCATTTGGAGAACACACACAAGAGAAAGACTTGCAGTGATAGCAAGTAGATTTGCAGTGAGAGAAAATAGTCTTGCAATGATAGCAAGGGCACAGTGATAGCATTGGGGACAAAAGTAGAGGAATTTCAACGGGAGAAATTGAGGGAAGAATTTCCAGAGAAGAATATTGTCGGAGCTCCGCCAGTAAGAGGCAAGCAATTTATGTATCTCTTAATTTGCTGAAGTTTAATAAAATTCCTCATCTGTAGTACTGGTTTTCCCTTCAGGGTTTTTCCAAGGACAATTTGTCCAAAATTATTGTGTTAATTATTGTGCATGATTTCTTTTATATTCTTGTGGTTTTATTTGTGAAGTTGCAGTTGTGTTATTTTTCAATATTTGTTGTGAATTAATTTTCAGAGTCAAATAATCTATATTAGATAGGAGATTAATAATTAGTAACTACAATAGAATTTTCACATGGTATCAAAGCTTATCTGAGGCAAGACAAGGCTCAACATAGGAAGGAAAAATTGAGGGTTTATAAAACCCAGTGCTACCTCTTCAGAATTATTTTATTATTATTATTATTTTATTTTGAGATGGCCTCAACAAGTTTAAGAGATCATGATAGATTGGATGGAGCCTCAAATTTTGGTGTCTGGAAAGCCAAAATTTCTTTATTGTTGGAAGAGAATGGTATCAAGGAATATGTGACCAGTGTTGTAGCTGTACCTACAAATCCAGCACAACTCTTAGCATATAAGAAGGAAGATGCCAAGGCAAGGAGGCTGATTCTTGATGGTGTCAAGGACCATATTGTTCCACATATTGCAGAGTTGGATACTATGAAAAAGATGTGGGATGCCATTCTGAATCTATACCAGAATGCTACCACTAACCAGAAGCTGATTCTCAAAGAAAAGCTGAGGAATACTCGGATGAACAAGGGAGAAGACATTACAAGTTACCTCACCAGACTCAGACTTGTCAAAGATGAGTTGGCAGTTGTTGGAGATAAACTAGATGATGACGAGCTAGTGTGGATATCCCTAAATGGGTTTACTAAGCAGTGGGATGTCTTTGTTCAAGTTATTAATGGATGAGACACCTTATCAAGTTGGGATCGACTATGGAGTGACTTCACTCAGGAGGAGCTTAGACTTAGTCTTGTCAGTGGAACCAACAATAAGAGTCAGAAAAGTGAGGCAGAATAGGAAAACATTTCCCTAGCAGGCAAGGGGAAAGCGAAGAAGGGGTCTTGCAATGGATCAAATCCACAAAGTGAGAAGGACTTATCTAAAGTCAAGTGCTATGGTTGTCACGACTTTGGCCACTATTTCAGCGATTTCTCACAAAGGAAGAAGAATGAAAAGAAAGGAAAGAAGCAGATGACAGCTTCAACAAGTGCAAATGAGCTCTCTAGCAGAATGGAGGATGAGTTTGCACTCATAGCTTGTATGGTTAGCTCAACCTCATAGGGTGTCTGGTATATAGATAGTGGGGTGTCATTTCATATGACAAGAGTTAGAGAGTACTTCTCCAATTATAAGGAGGACATCAAAATTCAAATTTATATGGGGAACATGTCCAAGCTCAATCCAGTTGGGAAAGGGACTGTTCTATTTCAGAGGGAGAATGGCAAGCCGATTCCCATTCATGATGTGTTGCATGTGCCAGGCTTGGGTATGAATTTGATTTATGTGTTTTTCCTTCAGGATAAAGGTTACAATGTACTCTTTAGAGGGGTGAATGTGTTAATCAAGCACATGGATTGGAAATCATCCGTAGCTATTGGAGTTAGGAGCAACCAACTTTACATGTTGCAATTTGATACTCATAAGGCACTGATAGAAAACAATAATTCTAGAGATCAAGGAGAGCTATGGCATAGGTGGATGGGCCATATACATCATGGAGCACTTAAATTGATTTGTGAGATAGTGATAGGTGTTCTAGAGGTGAGCACAAAGCATGATGATGCATGTAAGGGATGTGTATTGGGGAAGTTTGTGAAAGAAACTTTTCCAAGGAGTGACACTAGATCCAAGGGTGTTATTCATCTAGTACATTCAGATATATGTGGACCAATGTCAACAAAGTCTCTTAGAGGATACAAGTACTTTGTTACTTTTATTGATGATTTCTCTAGGAAAACCTGGATATACTTCATAAAGACCAAGGATGAGGTTTTCAGTCACTTCCAAGAGTTCAAAGCTCTTGTGGAGAATTTGATAGGGAGGAAGATAAAGGTTCTTCAATCAGACAATGGAGGCAAGTACAAAGGGAAAGAGTTTCAGGAGTTCTGTACCAGGGAAGGAATCAAGAGAGAGTGGACTATTCCTTACAACCCACAGCAAAATGGGGTTGCTGAGAGGAAGAATCAGTCTATATTGGAAATTGCAAGGGCTATGTTGTATGAATAGGATATGCCACGTTACTTATGGGCAGAGGCATGCAGTACAATAGTATACATACAAAACAAGGTTCCACATAAGGTATTGGGCAAGATGACAGCAGAAGAGGAATTCTCAGGGAAGAAGCCATATGTCAGCCACTTCAGAATATTTGGGAGTTTGGCATATTGTCACATTCCAGGGCCTACATGTTCCAAGTTAGATCAAACTACAGAAAGAGGGTACTTTGTTGGGTACAGTGAAACCTCAAAGCAATATCAGATATTTATTCCAGGGGCCAAGAGGATTATAGTCAGGCCTGATGTCAAATTCATGGAGGACAAGGCATTTAGGAGGTCTAGAGATTTTCCAGCAGATGATCATAGTGGGAAGCCAACAGAAGCTCCAAGGATTGTGCAACTGGATTAGGGGCAGCGAAGCTCGAGTATAATTATTAGTACAAGTACAAGCTCAAGTGCTGAGAGTTCATAGAGTATGGAGCAACAGATGCAGCAGATCCAAGAGATGCATCAAGGAGACATGGAGGTTGATACTTCATCCTCTATAGTTGGTAGCGAAAACCAATAGACACATAGGGATAGTCAGGAGTTTGTGGGAGCTCCTAGGATGAGTAGTAGTCAACAGAGACAACCAACCAGGTATAATGACTATATGGCATTAGTTATTCAGTTGGTAGATAGCGAGCCTTCCAGCTATCAGGAGGCCACACAGCAGCAGGTGTGGCAAAATGCGATGGTTGAGGAATATACCTGAATAGTGCAGAATGATGTGTGGGAGGTTGTTCCTAGACCAACAAATAGGGCAATAGTTGGATCACGCTAGATCTATAAGATCAAGCACGGTGTAGATGGTAGCATCGAGAAATAAAAGGCAAGGTTTGTGGCCAAGGGGTTCTCTCAGAAGGAGGGAATTGACTATGAGGAGACATTCACTCCAGTGGCCAGGTATACTTGTATATGAGTCATGATCTCACTTGCAGCATAGATGGGATGGTAGATCCATCAGATGGATGTCAAGATGATGTTTCTTAATGGTGAATTGAAAGAGGAGGTATACATAGAACAACCAGAGGGATTTGTAGCACACAACAGTGAAACCCACGTGTGCAAATTGAGAGCTTTGTACATACTCAAGCAAGCTCCCAAGGTGTGGTATGAGCGCATTGATAGATACTTTCAGGGAATGGGCTTTGTGAAGAGTGAAGCAGATGCTAACCTCTACTACTTGGTGGTTAGAGGTGAGGTTCTCATTCTTGTTCTATATGTGGATGACTTGTTTTTAAAAGGCTCACCGAGGCTCATAGAGGAGTGCAAGAGGGACCTTGCAGTAGAGTTCAAGATGAAGGATTTGGGGATTATGCACTACTTTCTAGGCATGAAAGTATGACAGAAAGATGGAGAGATTTTCCTTGGACAAGTGAAATACTGCATTGAAATCTTGAGGAGGTTCCAGATGGAGAATTGCAGAGCCATGTCTACTTCTATGATCATGAATTGGAAGAAGGTAGACACATCTAGGGAGAAGGATGTAGACCCCACCTTATATAGGCAGTTGATTGGATCTCTCATGTATTTGGTCAACACCAGGCCAAATATATCCTTTGCAGTAAACTCTCTTAGTTAGTTAATGGTTGAGCCGAAGAGAGTGCATTGGACAACGACAAAGCATGTGTTGTGGTATTTGCGTGGTACAATCGAGTATGGGATCATATATGCTTGAGGTGATGGTATCAGGTTGATAGGATATACTGATGCAGATTGGGCAGGAAGTACAATGGACAAGAAAAGCACTTCAGGGTGTTGCTTTAGTTTGGGATCAGGAGTTGTCTCTTAGTACAACAAGAAGCAAAAGTCTGTGGCTGAGTTTTGCAAAGGCAAAATATATAGCAGCTAGCATGGCAACGTGTGGGGAAATATGGCTTTGGAAATTGCTGGTAGCCTTGTTTGGTCAGAGGATTGAGACTACGGTGATAGACTACGACAATCAAAGTTGCATCAAATTGTCTGAGAATCCAGTGTTTCATGATAGGTCTAAGCATACAGACATCAGATATCATTTCATCAAGGATTATGTACATCGTAGGATTGTTCAACTACAGTATATACCTACAAATCAGCAGGTAGCAGACATTTTGACTAAGGCATTAGGGAAGGAGAAATTCATCTTCTTTAGAGATAGGTTGGGTGTCATATAGAACACTTTCCTCGCTAAGAGGGAGTGTTAATTTTGGTAGCTCGGATAGTTGTTATCTCCATTCCCAAGATTGTTTAATTATTTATTTAATTTTTCTGGAGACTTCTAGAAGGATTAAGTTTTCCAGATAATTATGTAATTAATTGATTCCTCTAGAGATTTATAGAATCTAGTTAGTTAGGGTTGTTAGAGTCTAATTAATCTTAGCCATTGATTGAGATTAAATCATGGCCATTAGTTTTCTAAAGAGAAATGTATAAAAAGGGATCAATGGGAATTTGGAGAACACACACAAGAGAAAGACTTCTAGTGATAGCAAGTAGATTTGCAGTGAGAGAAAATATTCTTGTAGTGATAGCAAGGGTGCAGTGATAGCGTTGGGGACAACAACAGAGGAATTTCAAAAGGAGAAATTGAGGGAAGAATTTTCAGAGAAGAATATTGTTGAAGCTCTTCCAGTAAGAGGCAGGTAGTTTATGTATCTCTTAATTTGCTAAAGTTTAATAAAATTCCTCATCTGTAGTACTGGTTTTCCCTTCGGGGTTTTTCAAGGGACAATTTCTCCAAAAATATTGTGTTAATTATTGTGCATGATTTCTTCTCTATTCCTGTGGTTTTATTTGTGAAGTTGCAATTGTGTTATTTTTTAATATTTGCTATGAATTAATTTTTGGAGTCAAATAATCTAAATTAGATAGGATATTAATAATCAGTAACTACAATAGAATTTTCACAATCCAAACTATTCTTATAGATTATTAAAATCATATCCAATAGATTCTCTTTATGCAAAAGATGTACTATTTTTAACTACTTTTTCATGTTGTCCCTTCATTTTATTATCACCAATAGGCCTTGATACATGCAAGGCATATCCAAAATTCATATTACAACTCAAGACCATGACAGTCAAAATTTCATATGTAAACATAATTAGATCACATAACGATTAAATTAATTCACGGAGCTGCACATGGAGAAAGAAGAAAACATTTTTGAGTAAAGAAACAATCAAATCATTACCCATTCACACTAAAGAAACCAGAGCCAAATTTGTGACAAAATCATAAACATGTCAGTAGAAGGCACTAGTTAATGCATACCAGAGATGCAAAAAAGTAGGAAACCAACTTCCCCATTGCATTGAAGGTCAAATTTTTCTAGAAAAAGTAGAACTAGTGGAAAAAATATGGAAGGAGTTTGGCCTTGTGGTTCTAATTTACACTACACAAATTAAACTTATTATCTCTGCTTCAGAGGTATCGATGATGTACAACACTCCATTTCCTAAAACAACCCAAAATTACATCATAGTAATTTCTCCCCAACTTCAGCTCCACGAACTTAAGAAGATTCATCCATCACATACAATATAAACACCCCCGATGGATGCAATCTTTTACAATAGAATTGAGAAATAATCAGCCCTTTTTGAACACCTCTCAAAGAACACTTGACAGACATGTTTTCCCATATACCAACCAAACCCATGATGGTAAGAAGGAGTATTTGCAACATTCAAACTAGACCCACTATAGTTAAAAGTACCTTTTTCCCATATACCAACTGAATCCATCATGGTAAAGAGTATTTTCTTTTGATGAGAAAAATACCCATTTTGGTTTAAAAGTTAAAACTGATACAACATGACCTAGATTTCCCCTGCCAGATTACCTCATCATGGTAAAATTGTGTCTGCCCACATGATTATATTAAAATAAACTAAAGACAAAACAAAAAAGTAAGCAGTTTGGTACCAAACTTCTACCATTGGCCCTTGTGGGGTTGATGTTGATGTGGTTGTTGTGTTCCACCAGAGGGGTTACTGGTACTAGCCCCCCAATGCTATTGGAGGTGATCATATTATAAGGCATCATATGACCATACATGACTCCACTAGAGGTATTTCCATAAGCCACCGCTTGTCGTTGCATAAATTAAGGCACATACTAGACCTTGGGAAAAGCACTACTATAACTTCAACTATAATTGGGGCTAAAATTAGCATTAGGGTTTGTAAATCCATTGGTGTCCTTGGACTGGTGATCTCCTTGCTTGGCCATAGACACCTTCTCTCCCTCCATCTCTCTATAATTATGCAGTAAAGCTTCAAAGGTTCTATGCACTCTTCAAACCCCAGGGTGCTCATGGCCCGCTTTATGTCTGTAAAAGAAATTAACTAGCACTTGCACCCATAGGAGGTTCAAGGGAGACACCGATAGGAAATTAAAGAAAAAGCGTTAATGAATTGTTTTAATATGTAGTTGGTTGTATTAAAATATATCTATATAGATGTATGCATTGTATAATACAAGTAGGTACAATATTTTGTTGAATTTGTTTCTATAAAGGAAATCCCTTTAAACAATCTGTAGCAAGTTTGCATAAGTCAAATTTACATAAGAGCATCTATTTTGTCTTTTTTAAAGACATGGAATGTTTAAGAAGTGAAAGACAATGTTGATTAGATTTCTTTGAGCAAGTAGTTTCAAGTTTGTAGCACAACGTGTAGAAGATATCTTTTATTTTCTTCACCAACAATCGACCACCTATAGAAGACAAAATGTGTAACTGATTAGTTTTAGTATTGTTACTCTATTAAAAAAGGGGATAAAAATTTAAACTGTAGAACTTTGAAAGAGTGTATAATTAATTGTACATACCTTTAATGTCATACTAAATAGAAATGTAGGCACATGTGAAATCTTGAACTACACTTGGTGGAGTTCGATTCCAATTGGTAGAGGGAGATGAGTCAAGTGGAGGGTTGGGTGAATTATCACTATTGGATATCTCAATGATGTCAATAGGTTGACCAGGGTTTGCCATTCTTGGATGAAATAAATTTGAAATTATACCTAATCTTAACTAATAGCAATATGTAAAAATAAAATATAACCTATCTTTCATTTAATTGCAATGACATTTAATAATGAGGACAAAAATAAAATCCATAATATAACTATAAATATTAACACTTACAAAATAGTTAACATATGAAAAAATGTTAAAGAATTAAGCAGAGGTTTGTCATAGCTCAACTAAATTATTCTTTGCAACTTTTGCAATTGAACTTTCATATAGTTTAGAATTTGACACTTGTGTGTATAATTATGATTTCCAACCTGAGAGTTTTCTCTTCTTGTCTACCAATAAATCTTGTGAAAGAAACTACAATCTCTACTTGCAGTAATTTTGTAAAACATATTTTAGAAGTCACTACTGGTAGTTTGTTCAAATCTAAGGGTTCACCATGCCTAAACATTGAATTTTCATCTAGGGAACTATATTCATTCCCTAGGAACTTGACAATATCTATAGTGGAAAGAGAGAAGAAAGATGGAGCACTCATTTGACTGCTGCACATGAAACTTATGACAAAACATAGGTATATTGTGGAGAGGAAGAGCAAGCACATAAAGTATTCAATAGAATGTCTTAGAAAAAATCCACTAAATTCTGGTATATCAATCATAAAGAAAATATTGAGGCACTTGAATATTAAAAAAATATAAACCTACCAAATGATCTTTGGTCCAGTCATTTTTGTCATTTGGTCTTTTAGATCATTTTCATCTCTTGATGCTTTTATTAGTTGTTGTTGGTTGTTTTCTTGTATTTATCTCTACTAGGTAAGATATATCAGTAGTAATTTGTGAAACTTAGTGGCCCCATTGACACAGTGAAAGTTGTTCAAGATCAACATGCTATAGTCCAAAATGCCCAAATGGGTGGTGGAGAATGCATAGGCTTCAAACTCTAAAGAACCTCCAACTTCTTGTTGTCCTGCTTTCTCTAGTCATTATTTCCTTGGTAGGTGAGAGTAATGGAGTAATGGTTGTGATACATTTCCATATCTTTGAGAAACTAAGGGAATTTGATAAATTTAATAATGATAAAGAACAATTTTTGAGGAGCAAGTAGAAAACAAAGTAGTGGTTGTATAAGTCAAGCTACATTTTTGTTCCATGTTTATTGAAGATTTTTTGTGTGTATTGCTCCATATAAAACTTTTGTGGTTTGTATTTACATGATGATTTAGTTAATATCTTAGAAATATAAAGTTTATAGGCATGCAGGGGTATATAAAAAAGTTGCAATACCTGTTATATTTCATTTTAATCAAACATTGAGAAATACAATTATTTGGAAATTTGAATTTTGAATTATGCAGTTACCATTTGGATCAATAAGGGTTCAAAAATAGCATAGGATGTATGTATGCTTGGTACATTTATTTGACTTGAAAACAAGATTACTCACCCAGAGATAACTGGGCAATAAGCAACTTCAATCTCTAATGTTTAAATTATATAAAATACAAATATGAAAGATTAGAAATAGCCAAATCTCAACTTCCAAAAGCATTCAACAGAATAAGATTAAATCATCAGCCAAATTGGTGGCCAAATAGGGGAGATTCAATTCTAGGTATCAGATTGCCTATTAAGTGACATAAAACTAGAGACATGATTAAGACAACAAAAATTACTGTAAATTCCAATAATTAAATGGACAAATGCTATATGGTATACTTCAAATAAAAACAAACCCAAACTAGGGACCCTTATCCTACTAAATAAATCGCTAAGTTGAAAATATGAGAGATAAATGGACAAAAGAAGAGGGAGTGGCATAACCCCTAGTTGCACAATAAAACATTACAACACACCTCAAACTAATCAGAAAAGTGGCCTACAAGTATGCAACAAATTAATCAAGAATGTACTACTACTACACTATCCTACTTTAAATTAGACAAAAAACAATAAAACATTATAAATGGCAGAAATCTCTTCAAATATGACTCCCAACAACAAAATTTTATTGAATCGGTAGTCTTGTAAGAGAATTCTTAGGTTAAATAACAATAATAACAAACAAAGGATTGAAATTATGCATAAAAAAAACTCAGCAACTGGAACTAATAAAAAGAAGAAATAATAAAAAAAAAGGAAAACATTACAACCATCAATTGCCAACGACACATCTGCCTCAATCATATGAGGTAATTATTTCAAACTTTAAATAATGAACGATTATTGGATACACACATAAAATAGAGGATTCTGCGCGCTTGTAGAGATGACACAAAATAACAATTTTAGCCTCATGGCCACTTGGATACTGGAGTGAAAAAATCTATAGCACTTGTAATTTTCTAGTCATATTATATATACTTAACATACTATCATACCAAGAGTTACTAATTCTAGTGGTAGTTGTTTTAAAGCAGGCATTCCACAAGGCACATGAAATAGACACATTTCAAACAAGTGGAATTAGATCACTAAGGATTTATTTCTTTCTCCTACAAATCAACAACATTCCAATTCTAACCTCAATTTCAATAAAAAATTAGTAATTCTTACAGTTTGTTAAACTGCTGCTCAAATTGATTTGAGTATAAACGTTGATCTCTGCTAAATTCATTGGCCTTCCATTAATTTTTCCTTGTGTTATTTTGTACACTACTTCTATAACCTTGTCTATTAGTTTTTTTCGATCAAAAATGTAAACAAGCAAAAGATACAACACAAAAGACAATGAACATAGTGATTACCCTAGGAAAACCTTCCTACTCGAGGGAGAAAAACCCAACAAAGAATATACTCTTATATATTAGAAGAATAAGTGCATAAATTGCATACAAATCAGGCCCTACAGAAGGCCGAGTCTAATGCAATGAATGGAGACACTTCTCCTTGAAGCGAAATACAAATGATGACACTTCTTAGAATTGAATCTGCTAATAGGGGGTGAACTATTGCTGCTGTTGAGGATGCAAATTGGAGAGTGAATGAATTGATGATAAAATGAGAGGACTCCATCCTCTATAAATACCAAACTAGATAGCCTTCTCTCTAGGGCCGACCTAGAAAAAATATATTTTATTTGTAAAAGATGAAGGTTGACCTGCCTTGAGAAAGATATAATTAGGAGAAAATATCCCCCCTGCTACAACACTAACACTCCCTCTTAGCTAGGGAGGTATTTTTCCAGGTATCCTTGTCATGGAGTGTTTCAACATGACGCCCACAATGGCTCTACCCATTTGTGGAAAACCACATCTCAGTCTCAGAGATGTACAAGAGTTCATCATGGAGTCTCTCAACATGATGTCCAAAATGGCTACACCCATTTGTGGAAAACACATCTCAGTCTCAGAGATGTACAAGGGTTCATCATGGAGTATCTCAATGTGATGTTGTCATGGAGTCTCTCAACATGACGTCCACAATGGCTACTCCCATGTGTGGAAAGAAACACATCTCAGTCTCAAAGATGTACAAGGGTTCATCATGGAGTCTCTCAACATGATGTCATCATGGAGTCTCTCAACATGACGTCTGCAATGGCTACTCCTAGGTGTGGAAAGAAACACATCTCAATCTCAGAGATGTACAAGGGTTCATCACGAAGTCTCTCAATGTGATGTCGTCATGATGTCTCATCTGTATCTCAGAGATGAACAAGGTCTTTCACCTCATATTTCTCCATCTTAGAGAAATAAACACTACAAGGGCTTTCACCTCATATTTCTCCATCTCAGAGAAATATACACTACAAGGGATTTCACCTCATATTTCTCCATCTCAGAGAAATATACATTACAACAAATCTTCATGATGATGTGACTCCCTCTGAAGCTCCAAGTACTTGTGTCAACCTCTTGACCTCCTCATCCAAGATTTCCTACAATGCTTGCCTTAGAGGAACGGTTTCCAATGCACACCTCTGACACTACCGAATTGAGAGAGTTCAAGACTGTCCTTCTTGACCTCATCCTAGATCACCCTATTCTGAATAGTTTTACGGAGCTGCCAATGTCAAATCCAGATTGACTATCTTGTGCAATTTTGTTCTCTACAATTGAAGAGGTCTTCCAAGGAATTTAGCACTTGGCCTTGCAACACTGCAACCCACTTAGCTGACATCTTCACTTCTTCTCAGTGAGTCACATAACTCCCTCTTGATCCTTGCCTTAGAGATTGCAAAGAAATCCTCTGGAAGTGAACTCCCCTCCATTGACTAATCTCAGAATCTTAATCCTTTTCCCGGACATGTTCTCAACTCATGCCTTGAATTCTCAGAATTTAACTCCCTATGAATGTCATTTCCTCCTCTTCAAAGTAGGTGAATGCAATGACAATCTATATAGGTTCTCCATTGTTTAGTGTCTTCATCTTTCTCCATCTTCTTTGCTAATGCGAATTCTCCATTCAAGGGTGACCCAACCTTGTCCCCTTGAGAGATGTCTCTAGTTGAAGAATCATGAGAGTTATGTGCCACCAACTCAGTCCCAAGGCTACAAGCTATGTCTCTATGTTTGTTCATTTCTCTAGCTGGCATGACTTCCTCACAGGATGCCTCAAGCTCTTCCTCCCTTTGAATTCCTTATGCAATCTTGGATAATTAATCCATCATCCTTTTGCTCCTCAACCCATCCTGCATTTTAAAGAGATTAATAATAGTTCATGAAATCAAACTACCCCTAATACAAATGAAGCATGTAGTCATATAGCAAATATCGTTACAACAATTAAAGGAATAATAGAAATTATCTTGTTGAAATCATAATCTCCTTAAGTGCTACACTTGAACCCTTTTCAAGTTTTCTCTTATCTTTCCTTTAGATTTGCTCTTTATTTCACATTAATTCCTTTGTTGTTGTGCAATCCCTTATAGAATCTCTATTGAGCCTGTGGTTCTTACTAAGCCATTATGAATTCTCATCATCAAAAAATTAACCCGTATTTTCCACCTATGAAATCTTTTTAGCTCATCAATGCTATGCATGGCATTATGCTGATCGTTCCTATGAGAGATAATTTATTTTGCAACTAAAGACAACTCTGCTCAGGCTGGAAGCCCCACTAATATACAGATTAATGAATGCAAGTATTACAATATGAAATCATGGCTAAGACAATGATTAGTTACAACTATAGCAACAATGCAAATACTCTAAAGTATGAAAGGTTTCAACTAGAAAGGAAACCTGGATATGTCACCCCAAATTGTGGTGATGGTCTAATATAGATTATGTCTCCTTCAATACAAAGTTTCTCTTGCTTGGAGGACAACAACCTAATGGAGGAAGGACTGCAAATTAGCCCAAAACTATTGTTCATCAGTGACACCTATAATCCCCAAGACGCCTTGATCACTTGTTGTGCCAAAGAGGCTACAAATGACCTTTTGATTGCAACGCTTGCCTTACTCCAGAAATCATGATTTTCCTAGTTGTATTGATGCTCCACTAATGGAGAATTCGATACCTTCTTTTCACGGGAAATTCAATCTCCATCTTGGCAGAATTTGCACCCCTTCGAACTAAGAATGAAATTTTGTCTTGACTGCTTAAAAAAATATGATCAGATCTTTTCTTAGACCCGCTCTGATACCATGTTAGTTTTTTTAGATTAGAAATGTAAACAAGTAGAAGATACAACACATAAGACAATGAACACAGTGATTACCCTGAGAAAACCCTCCTACTTGAGGGAGAAAAACCCAACAAAGAATACACTCTTATATATCAAAAGAATAAGTGCAGAAATTGCATACAAATCAGGCCCTACACAAGACTGAGTCTAATACAATGAATGGAGACACTTCTCCTTGAAGCAAAATACAAATGCTGACACTTCTTAGAATTGAATCTGCTGCTAGGAGGCGAACTACTGCTACTACCAAGGATGTGAATTAGAGAGTGAATGAATTAATGATAAAATGAGAGGACTCCATCCTCTATAAATATTGTTAATAAATATTTAACTAGCTCCCTTTGAGTGTATTTTCCTCTATACTTCGGCTTGTGCATCACAAGTAATCAACTCAGCCTTTTATCTAGGTTCTGCTCTGCTGCTCCAAGTGTCTACTCGTTGCAACCCTGAGTCTCTGCATTCCTTTGCATTCCAGGAAACTTCGCTATGCTTCCACGTGTTGTGGTTGTGGGATACTTGTGATCATGCTTTCTTGCTGCCTTATTGGGCTCCGCTCGGGTGCCACAAAGCCCTTGTTCCTAAAAAGGTTTTGGTGGGTCCCACAGTTGCTATCTGCGGTGTACACTTAATATGTGTCAGCTATTCGCAAATCTTTCAGCGTAGAGATGAAGTAGCAACCACAAGTAGCGAAACGCTACCACACGTCTCTTTCTCGCCCAGTTGGTGATCGTTCCCTCCTTTATTGATGAAGTACTCTGCCCATTCGACACATGTAGCATTAACTCAAGTCCTTAGCAGTGAAAGAGAGAGGTTCATATGGGCAACAAAAGGATGCCATGTGCCTAGCTGGCAGATCTCATATTCGGGTGATAGACCAAACAAGCCTAATGATGCTATTAGCCACTGCGTGTCATAATCATTCGCACAGGATGGTGACACTTGTTTGATTAGGCCTTGACGGGACCACCGCCATCATTTGCAGAAGATGCACCTGTGCCTAGAATCACTGGATGCTTGGTTCCAGATCGATTATGTTGCAATAGCTTTGGGAATATTTTGATTCTTGCATCATTGCCAAGGGATTACAAAATCTTTTCTGTTGCTACTCTCCAAAGCGGTGGGGGTTTTCCCTGCTATATATATTTTTCTCTGTTGTGAGAAAATGGTCCGAAATTTGAAGGAAAACACTAGTTTTAGTAAAAAGACGCCAAGCCTTTATTGTTGTTTTATTTTATTGCAAAAACTCTCAGACTATGCCTATTGTTCGGCCTTTCTATTTTTCATGCTATTTGATCAAACTGTAAACTATGCTTTTATTGTCTGGAAATTTCATTTAAGAACTTCTATATATGTTGAATGCAAGTTTGCTGACCTAGACCATGTCTAATGACTCTTCTTGACAGTAGGAATGTATGCAATATTATTTTATGTCAATGAATGGATTGTCTATGCTGTAATCTTAAGTTTATGATGTTCTGGAACACTACAACACCATTCAGGTCATTAGATTTATGATTTATCATGCCTATCATTAAGTCTTGGTGTATTGCCTTAGGTTAGACTTTATTTTATTATATTTGTTTTTGTTTCCCTTTCGAACCCCCCATTATAGAAGAAGTCAGCTTCTCTGAAAATCTAGAGGTCACTCAGTTTAGTGCAAAAGGTCCCCCATAAACTGAGTTTCCCATAAGACACTGTTACCTCATCAAATTTTGCGTCAACAGTTTGTTCTTTTTCTGGCATGCCCAGTGGGACTGAGCTTAAATGAATTTGTGTTTTAGAAGGGTGTATGAGCCATCGGCCTGTAACTAGATCCCAAACCGTAGGCAACCCCAATTTAATAGTACCCCCACTAGGAACAATGAGAGTCGCAAATCAGTTGGTAACTGTTCCATTCCCGCCACCCATTCCTCTCACCATGTTGTCAATCACCAACAGAAATTACATGGCATGGGATGTCAGAAGTCCCCTAGCAGCCCTGGTAGCACCCGCTGTCTGGGGCGCTATCCCAGTTTCAGCTATGAAAGCTATACCCAAGTTTACCAGAGACGACTCAAGAACACCAACAAAACATTTGTAGGATGTGGTAGACGTATGTCTAGTACATGAGATTACAGCACAGAATGTAACTCTGAGGCTTCTCGTCGCATCTTTTAAAGGCAAGGCGCTGGATTGGTACCGAACATTATCACCTAGTACTATTCGCACTTGGGACGAGCTCGGAGATTCGTTCTATGAGAGGTTCTCAAATGACGGAGATCGTTCTTCACTGTATTATCAAGTATTTGTCATAAGACGAGCCCCCCAGGAGGCTTTGACGGACTTTAATGCCCAATTTCACACAAATTGGCAGAGGATTCTTATTACTATATGCCCGACTCCCGAGTTGGCATTCATATTTTATCTAAAGTCCATCAATTCTAACATTTCTATGATGATCAAGTCTTTGGGAGGAGCTACTGTACCAGATGCTTACGGTGTCGCTATCAAAGCCAAGAATCATTTAATAGATTGCAAAAAATTGCCTCCTCGACCTATTATGTCGATATTCTCTGAAATATTGATCCCCGCGCAAGAACTTGCATCAACTAGCATTCCTGTAACTACCCAGTCGATGTATACATATGCGGCAACCCCACAAAATGTAGCCTCTACATAAGTTTCTTCCAAGGATGAAATGAGCAACCTCAAAGAGATGTTGCGAACCATGGAAAATGATATAACAACTCTTAAGCAGAACCAATCAACACCTCTGAAGCCTGCATATCAAAACTATCAAGGCGAGCGGTCCTCATATCAGCAGAATCAGTACCAAGACATGCCTCGCACTAATCCACCAGCTCCAACCGCAAACTAAATGGTGTCAGTGCCTACTCCACTGGCGAGCGCGTCACCAAGCTCGAGTAGGGAATTAACCGCAGGGAAGAACAACCTTATTGATGATATCAATCTGTGGTGCTTCCCTTGCAACAATGCACATATGCCCCAGAACTGTCCGCGTGGCAACTTGCAACAAAAGGTAGCAGAGCAATGCAGCCAAGGCGCGACAACAAATCACGGGGGTTATATATATGTCTCACCATAGATGGAGAGTGTGGTTCTTACCGCACAAATGCAAGGAATGTCTTTAGAACAAGAATCTAATATTGCTCCTAATCACGCGCTTTTCTCCTGGATGGAGGAAGAAGAAACAATGTTTGTTAATGACACGTTCATACCCAAAATGTGCAATCTGATTATAATATGCAATCAAAGAGGAGATTTACCAGTGAGTCAGTTGTTTCACATCTAGCCATCCCACAACTCAAAGGTGTTTTCAATCATATTCTTGGTACTTCCACCTCCCTGCTACCATCCCAACCACGAAAGGAAATTATTACACCAAGAGTCAAGCAACAGAAACCTCCAAGCTTGTCACCTTTTAATGTGGTTGAACAATTGAAGAATTCATCTGCTAATGTATCTCTATGGGACATTCTAGCTATCCCAGGGAAGAACAACCTCTGAAGCCTACATATCAAAACTATCAAGGCAAGCGGTCCTCATATCAGCAGAATCAGTACCAAGACATGCCTCGCACTAATCCACCAGCTCCACCCAAACTAAATGGTGTCAGTGCCTACTCCACTGACGAGCGCGTCACCAAACTCGAGTAGGGAATTAACCGTAGGGAAGAATAACCTTATTGATGATATCAATCTGTGGTGCTTCCCTTGCAACAATGCACATATGCCCCAGAACTGTCCGCGTGGCAACTTGCAACAAAAAGTAGCGAAGCAATGCAGCCAAGGCGTGACAACAAATCACGGGGGTTATATATATGTCTCACCATAGATGGAGAGTGTGGTTCTTACCGCACAAATGCAAGGAATGTCTTTAGAACAAGAATTTGATATTGCTCTGATCACGCGCTTTTCTCCTGGATGGAGGAAGAAGAAACAATGTTTGTTAATGACACGTTCATACCCAAAATGTGCAATTTGATTATAATATGCGATCAAAGAGGAGATTTACCAGTGAGTCAGTTGTTTCACATCTATCTAGCCCGCAACTCAAAGGTGTTTTCGATCATATTCTTGGTACTTCCACCTCCCTGCTACCATCCCAACCACGAAAGGAAATTATTACACCAAGAGTCAAGCAGCAGAAACCTCCAAGCTTGTCACCTTTTAATGTGGTTGAACAATTGAAGAATTCATCTGCTAATGTATCTCTATGGGACATTCTAGCTATCCCAGAGCAAAAGACACTATTACAAAAAGCGCTTCAAGAAGAGGTCAATACAGTGCCAACATAGCAATTTTCCAATGCAGAGGTTGTCAATCAAATACCATCGGCTAAAGTCTTTACAAACAATACAAAGGAATCCCCTGCCAAGGTTAGGGATAAGTTAAAACCCCAACCCTTCTTCTTGACTCTGATTATAGGAAAGAATTTATTGCACAATGCTATGATTTATTTTGGCGCTAGTACCATGGTTATGCCTAAACAGATAGCCAAAAATTTAGGACTCAGCTATGAACCTATGAAAAGGGGGGTAATACAGCTTGATGGGAACAAAGTTGAAACCATAGGTGTCATCAGAGCACTTCCTTTAACTCTATTTGCTTGCCCTAGTATCACGGTGTTGCAAGACACCGTGATCATAGATGTTCCTTCTATGTTTGGTCTTTGTCTATCCCGAGAATTTACTTCAAAGGTGGGTGGATACCTGTCCTTGGATTGGTCACATCTGATACTCAGAACCAAGCATGGCACAAAAATGAAGAAGAATCGGAGTCTTTGCATTCTGAACATGTAACGGAGGAAGCCTTGATCAATTTTGAAGTCGCCCATACCTCTATCACCAAGCAAGAAATGTATTGCATTGAATTACTGGAGGAAGAAAAGGTGAGCGGAGACCAAAATGACAAACAAGTTGCTCTTTTGAGTGAACACATGGACAATGATCCTTTTGGCAATTATCATGCTACAGGATTGGGCACCTATGTAATTTATGATGAAGACCAAGTATTCCCAAAGGTTGCCAAAGAGTCCGAAGGAAGCCAAGCAAGCGAGCTATGGACACTATACTTTGATGGAGCAAGAAGCAAAGTGGGTGCTGGAGCGGGGAGATATCTAATATCCCCATAAAATGAAAAATTGTTAAGCTCTTTCCATTTTCATTTCGCCTGCTCAAACAATGAGGCTGAATATAAAGGATTAATTCAAGGTTTAAGCCTTGCGGAATGAATGGGCATAAAGCAATTAATGGTGTTCAGAGATTCTAAAATAGTAGTCAACCAATTTTGAGGAGTTTCCGTGGCAAAGAATGTCTGCATGAGATCCTATCGACACTGAGTTTGGGACCTGGTTGAGGGTTTTGAAGCCTTCAACATCCAGACTATTCCCTGAGGAAAAAATAGCGATGCAGATTGCATGATCATGATTGTGCTTAGTTTGATCCTGCCTTTGACCTTATACATAACGAACATTCAGTACGAGTACTAGTCTGACCGACGATTCTTGACAATGATTAGATTTGGAAAGTTTTTGAAAGTGATGAACAAATCACCTCGTTCATCCAACAGTTAGGAGAATTCGTCGATCAACTTCAACCAAAGATCGCCGAAGCTTATGAAGGACAAATTATACAGCTCAAATCTAACAAGCTTTCGAAAGGATTAGTTACTCTCAAATTTTTTTCGATTGTGATAATGCAAGAAATAATAGATGAAAGTTCATAGCAGACAAAAGTGATTACATAGACCTTCAGGTCTCAGATGGCAGGAATCTTTGAGTTGGGAAAAATGTCCCACACCATGATAAAGAAAGACTCATTAGTTTCTGCGAAAAATATGTAGTGGCCTGGTCCTATGATGATTTGGAAGGGTACGATCCTGATATCATTCAGCACACTATTGAGCTAACAGAAGGTGCAAAACCAGTCTGACAAAAACAGAGGCCAGTAAACCCTAAAATTGAAGCTCTAATGGCACAAAAGTTAACTAAGCTCATTGAGTCACGCATTGTCTTCCCAATCAAGCATAGTACTTGGGTATCAAATCTGGTCCCAGTCTGAAAGAAGAAAAGAGATATCCATTTGTGTGTGGACTTTCGAGACCTAAACAGAGCATCCCTAAATGACCATTATCCACTACCTTCAATGGAGTCAATCCTACAAACAGTTGCAGGATCAAAAATGTTTTCTCTGTTGGATGGTTTCTCCGACTATAATTAGATCCGAGTTAAGGAAGAAGATCAACACAAGACTACGTTCACCACAAAGTGGGGAACATTTGCATATGCTAAAATTCCTTTTGGTTTATCCAATGTAGGGGCAACATTCCAGCGAGCGATGGACACCGCATTCAACGAACTAATCAATAAGTTTATTTTAATTTACTTGGATGATCTTACTGTGTTTTCTAAATCTAAGGATGATTATTTTGATCACTTAGAATTAGTTTTTCAAAAGTTCTAGGAGTTCGAGGTTTCCCTAAATCCAAAGAAATGAGTATTCGGAGTACCTCAAGGCAAGTTGTTAGGACATGTATCTAAGGAAGGGATTTCAATTGACCCCAAATGGGTAAAATCCATCAAGGAACTCCCCCTTCCGGTGAATAAGAAAGGTGTTTAGTCTTTCCTAGGCAAAGTAAATTTTGTTAGCAAGTTTATTTCTGACTTTGCGGGAATAATTAAGCTGATCACCCTGATGGTTAAGAAGGATTAGGCATTCAAGTGGACGACCGAAGCTCGGGATGCCTTTGAAAAAGTTAAAGAAGCTATTTCCACTGCTCCGGTACTAGTTAACTCATATCTATCTAAGGATTTTATAATGTATGCATTTAGTAGAAATTCCAGTATCGCTACTATCCTAACCCAAAAAGATGATGAAGGAAAAAGAGAACATCCAGTGGCGTTCTACTCCCAGAACCTGAAGGAATATGAGGTGAATTATAATTTCGTCAAAAGGTAGGCCTTTGCAATAGTGATGGGACTTAAAAAGTTTTGCCATTTAATTTCCTGCAACAAGGTGTTCGTTTATGTCGCACATTCTAATGTGCGTGAATATATCATGGAAGGGGAGATCACAGAAAAAAGAGCTAATTGGATCACTAAGATCCTTGAATATGATGTTGAGGTCAAACCTACTAACACTGTTAGAGGAAGAGGATTGTGTGAATACATGGCACAAAACGAGGAGATACCTGCCATAGGGGAGCAACCAGAGCTTGTCCTGATAAATGAACCAAAATCAGAGGGTTGCTGGTTGACTGATAGAATAAGGTTTATGCAAATAGGAGCATATCCGCCAGGTCTCTCATCCCAAAAAAGGAGATACTATCGGCTACAAAATTTTGGATATTCGCTAGTAGAGGGAGTCATTTTCAAAAGAAATTTCAATGGTCTTCTCATGCGATGTGTTACTTCAGAGCAAGCGAAGAGGATTCTTGACGTGTTCCACAATAGCGCTACGGGCAGAAACTTCTCTGCTAAGACCACCACCATTAAAATCATGTGTGCTGGTTACTGTTGGCCTAATATTTTTAATGACTCCCACTCTGGTAAAATATTACAAAAAATGCCAATTCTTTACTAACAGAAGGAAGAATTCTGCAATGCCTCTCAAACCCATAGTGGTAGATGAACCGTTTGCACAATGGGGCCTAGACTTCATCAGAATGATTAACCCAACTTCTAGTGCCAGGCACAAGTGGATTCTGACCACTATAGATTATTTCACAAGATGGGCAGAGTTCGTTTTGCTTAAAAGCACAACAGAAACAGAGATTGTAGATTTCCTCGAGGAGCTGGTGACAAGGTTCAGTCCTCTAAAGACTATCATTTTTTATAATTCTAGAGCTTTTCTAGGCACAAAGGTATGTTGCTTTGCATTAACTAATGGCATATTCCTCAAGACATCATCAAATTATTACTCGCAGGGAAACGACCTAACAGAATCAACAAACAAGAGCCTAGTCCAGCTCCTTAAAAGAATTGTTTTGAAACACCAGAGGGAATTGCATAAAAACCTTCGAGCAACACTCTAGGAAAACCCTAAGCAAGTCCTTAAGACTTCGCCTTATGAGTTGGTATACGGGAAAGAGGCATTGTTACCTATATCTATGGAGATTCTGACACTCCAATTGTTGAAATCCCTCAAAATAGAACAAAATGGCGCCATGGAAGTTTGACTTCTCGAACTATTAGAAGTGCAGGAAAAAAGGGAGAATTCCCTAATAGCCATGACAAACCGTCAACAAGTGGTCAAGCTATGGTTTGACAAGAAGGCTTCCGACCAAGGTCTAAAGTGTAGAGACTTAGTACTGAAATATGATAAAAGGGCTGCTAAGCCAGGTCAACATGGTAAATTTGATAGCCTATGGAAGGGTCCCTTTAAAATAATTCGATGCAAGGAGCATAACGCATTCGAGTTAGAAAATATGGAACAGAAACCCTTAGGAATCCCGGTTAATGGGATTCATCTTAAGTTGTTCCATTAGGTGCCGAGTTCTATTTTTGTACATATGTGAATAGTGCTTTTATTTTATTTCCCTTTCTTTGGTCGGTCTTTTTTGAAATTGGTTTGTGTCTCTGCGGAATTAACCCATTATTACAGAGGATGGAATAGTAGGATTGTTTTACATAAAACATACCCAGGTGCAAAGAAATAAACACATACGCTATAGAAGAGCCCATAAAACCGAAATACAGAATGAAAGAAAGAGCCATGGATTTTTTTATATAAAGATATATATCTATTTATATATATTCTTTGGTTTTTACATTGCAAAATGGATGGGGAAGCCATAATCCAAAAAGTATGCAACTATTCAAGCTATTCTTTTATGTATGCATAAGTGATAGCCTTTTTCAGGCTTATATACAAAACTGTTGGACAGGTGGTCTATGTAACAGCAGGAAATAAAGGAAAATGAGAGGCATTTTTAGGGGCAGAGAGGGTTTTCATCTAAGGGCACAAGAGGAAGCAATTGACGCATAATTGGCAGCATCTACCTCTTCCTCATCAGTAGGTTCTTCAGTAGCAGAAGCAGCATCATTCGGCACAATCGCCATTGGCGGGGGAAACACCAGGTTCCTGAAGTTGGTATACCAATCTACATCATAAAACGGTATCACATTGTAACTGCGGAACAAGAAGTGAAAGGCATGGGTAACCCTCTATCAATGCTCATCGTGTGTCTGAAGGCGGAATCCATTGAGAAACGACAGCCATACAACTACTGCTTCTTCCTCGATATAGCGACGGAGGTCGCTGGCTGATGGCAGACCTACCCCATATGCGGCATGAGCAACAACTTCACCAAGGCCATTAAGGTACTTTTTGGGAAGCATTTCCTTGACCAACTTCAGGATGAGAGGCCTGGGGATGCCAATGTCTAACATAGACGCTACAAAGTGGGAACATATATTAGTATTTACACAATACTTGTCCTCATATTCTATGCAGTCTTTACCTAGAACCCACTTTATGGCTACCAAGACCAGGGAATGCTTATTCTTAGTCATTCTTTTCAGCCGCCTAGTAGAAACCTCCCCTAGAAATGTTGTCTGTGACTTATAAGAAGTTATCCGAACATGGGTATCCATGATTCTGACACTACACTTACACCTTCTAACCAATGTTGAAACTTACCTACCACCTAGCCTATGAGAAAACTTGCTTAAAACTCTGCTCACAACCTATCACTGCTGAAATGCTAAGTATGATTTCCTCATTACTTACTGGCCTATTTATAGAAAAAATGACAAGACGCATGCTAATCCATTTCAATAAAATGTGATGATAACTAGATTCCAACTTGAAAGGCGTGCTTGCGTTTGCTCACATTTCTAGGCCAGTTGCATCTGCGGAGGTATGATTCAATGCGTGCTAGATTAATAGGAGCTAATTAATTAGCTTTAAAAAGGTGGCGCTCATCGACAGTAAGCCGCATTGCTGTAGGCTATTGTGATATCTCACAGGCGTTTCCCAGAGCCCAAGGCAATATCCATATCTTTTCAGGCCATGATCATTTGCTTTGGCGTAATCATTCTAGCCAGGATATTAATTACCAGCACATACTAACACAAGGTTAGAAAGAAAATTACCAACTCAAGTTTCAAGGGAATCACAACACATCACACGGTTGTCGAATGCAATAATAAACTCCTGCCACCTCAAAATGGCAAGTAGTTCATTTTGCATGAATTGCAAAATTAACGGTACATGTTGACTTAAATGCAAAAAGCATGCTTTCGTCTACCACCTTGAGAAAAGATAGCCAAATATTGCATGAAAAGGCTTATGATTCAAAGTCTTTTCACAAATGCCAAAGCTAAAGGTGCAGAGTTTTTTTTAGCGTATCCAGAGCCTAAAAATTGCAGAGTCCAGAACTTGCAGAGGTTTTCATCCAAAGAGAAATGTCGGAGAGTTTATCTTAGCCAATACAAGAGGAAATTAGCCAGGAGCTGTTTACAGCCATATGGTCATCAGAGGATGTATATTTCTATGAGGATTTGGCATATGCTACGCTTGGTATACCAAGCAAGCCGAAGAGGGCGTATACAGAAGAGCTGAAAAAGCCCAAGGATTGCAAAAACAAGAAAAGGGTTGAAGAGAAATGGGATAATATCTATGACACACGGCTCACAAAAAACCCTAAATCCTTAAGGGAAGCAGTCTGCGCAAGGTTGACGACACCAAAGGCAGACAAATCTACAATAATTAAAACTTGGTACAATGGTCTTCCACAATACATGGTCCCGTTGGTGCACTACTGCCCGGAGATAGTTGACGCTGCCATCCATCGTTATAACCCTAACACCCACTGCATTGAGGGCTGAAAATTAAGGGTTCACATCACCCCACAAGCCATCTCACATATGCTATGTATCCCAGACCCAAGTAAAAGAAGAGAGAACATTGAGTCCTTTACCCTAGCAAAGGAGAAAAAACATGGAGGGCGATGAAAAATAACTCAGAGTTTTTGTTGGAGGAGACTGGTAAGAAAGGCATCCCAGCCGCTAAAATACCAAGTATTCTGTTGTCACACGGTGCATTACATGAGGATTTGTAGGATTCCATGTCTATGCTAGCTTTTGTGTGCGGTCGAGACTCTGATGAAATGGTGAAAATTTTTCAACCGAGATCGACATTCCAATTCCGCAAGCAACATGATACCTTCTGGTATGATTTTGTTGAGTTCATGGTAGATGAAATGATACGAAAAATAAAGAATTACCCAGTGGAGGGAAAGTTTAGATTTCTTTCTTTCCTGGTTCACATATTTTTACATCAAAACCCTGATTTATTCGCCCGATATTTTGAATTATCAATTTTTGATGAGCGGGGTAAGAGGAAGCCAGTGTCCACGTGGATGCCTTTTCTTTCAGTATCATATGATTATTATGCATTTTTAGACTATTTTATAACTTCGGTATTGCATGATTTAATCGGAGAAGGTGACATAATCTGGCTCGACAGGGAACAAACCAGATATATGCAGAGTTTCACTCTTGCCTATGACTAGTTCTTAGGAATAGATTTCATGATTCTTCGGATGCGGGGCTTCACTGGTCAACCTTTCCTGCTCCCAACCTATGTCACAGATAGGGCGCTTGCACTGGAAATGTATCGACAGGTGTGTATCATTGATTTTACCTTCTGTAGTAGCAAAAGTGTCAAGAAAAAGGATTCTTCTCTTGTTCGAAGAATTTCAAGTCGGTAACTCTGTTAAAGAAACAATGGGACTAGTTATTGGAAGATAAACTAGCTTATTTAGGGTTGGTGCTGGTAAATGATAAGTGGGATTACAACCCTTTCAATGACTTATCAAATCCGCACATGAAAGTTACACATGTTCCCCGACCTTACTAGGAGAAGCGGCGTAACCCGTGGGCAGACAAGGATGAAAATTTTGTTGAATTGGCGCGTATTCCTACGCAAGATACTAGAGGGCCATAGCACAAGTTTTACTTTGTTGTGGCAGTGGCCAAAGATAATGTCCACATGGAGTACACCATGTACAATAGGTTGAAGAAGGATGAGGAGTGGGCTGCTGAAAAAATAGAGGCTTTCTGGAAGTATCGCCAGGAGACAAGGCAATTAGATGCCCCTTACGATAATCTGAAGGATGACAAGGAATTTGAAAGATGGTGGAATGAGGGCCACCCCAGCCCGAGCTCTAGTATTACTAAGAGCGAAGACCCAAGAGGCAAGTCTGAAGAGCAGGAAGAGGAAGCGGCGACATCTGTCTCCTCTGCACTGAAGGAGAAAGGCCCCAGACAACCTGCCTATGTGGCCACAAATGTGCGCTTTAATATATCAAGGGCCTCGCATACACTCACTTGGGCCGCTAAGCCAACCAGGTTATCACTGCGTAAAACAACAATAGCTTCCGAAGCTCAAGAGACCCCACCTACAAAATGACAGTGCACAAAGAGCGTTATCAGAGAAGGTCCACAAGAACCCGCCGGAAGAAAAGTGCTTGCAGCCAGCCAGGAGCCTAAGGCTGAGGAGGAGTCGTTGACAATTCTAAAGCCGCCATCGACTAGTCAATAGGTAAAATTCGCTCCTTCTTCCCTTTCTTATCATTCCTTGGTATCTTCCCCTACCTCAACAATGATTCCGACCATGAGTATTGGCCCTTTGCCTTCCACTTTTAATCCAACATATTCAGGAGGTTTCACCCAATTTTCATAGACCACTCCACTCGACCTTACTCCTTTGCAGACCCTTACACCCGCTGCTGCCGCTCAGGCTCTCCTTGCCTCACTTTCTGAAAATGTACCCCCTACGAGTACGCCTTCTTCCACTATTACTGCGGATCCTCTTCCATTGCAACATGCTAACACCATATTAACAACTCATCTACCATCCCAACCTATGAGTCCTGCGGCTGATTCACCAATTCGGTCATTACAAGTGACTAGCCCTTCTGTTGGGCCTTAAACCAAACTTTGGAACGTGCCCCACTTCTCCTCGCAAACTGTCACTCTCTAGAAGAAACAAATGCCCATGCCTATAAGGGTTACATATCCCTATGCCCTGCCTTCTGGTGCTCCTTTTGCAGGCGGACTAGTTTCATCGCCAGCCGAATTTATGGCATAGATTGATTGCGGAAAGGAGGCATGCGCAAGTAGAATGCGAAAGCGCGGGGAAAAAGATGATAGCGCTTCTGCTGAGCCAAAAATATAGACTCTTTATGATGAGGCCCGGAAGGAATTGAAGTTTGCAACCATGTACCCGAGGGTAACCAAGCCTCAAGGGGAAATGCACTTGGAAGATTATGAGATATATGCGGTAGGGCTCGACATGAAGGTGGACCAACCATAGGATAAGGTTGAAATCATGGAGGAAACACAACGGGTAGTCACTTTTGACTTCCTTAAAACTAGTCGCTAGCTAAAGAAGAAAGATGAGCAGCCTAAAGCAGCAAGAGAAAGGGTTAGTTTTTTGGAGAAAAAAAAGAAATCCTTGGAGGCAGATGTTGCCCGTATGACAGAAAGGGTGTTGGCAGCAAAGGATGAGAGGAATAGACTACAAGGTGAACTTGTGAAGACTTAGGCTACTGACCCTACCATGATAAACGAGCTACAGTCTAAGAATCAAGAGACGGAAAAGAATCTGCGACTGAAGAATGAAGAGCTAGAGCAACTTCGCCTTGAGTATAGTCAAGGAATGGCGCAGAGGAATGAAGCTTTGGAGTACCAACAGGCTCAATATGAGCAGAAAATATAAGAAACGGAGGCTGAATTTAAGGGCCTAAAGGCTCAAATAGAAGAAATCCAAGAGACAAAGTCTTCTCTGGACATACACTTAGAAAATCATTCCCGAGCCGAGGAGAATTGAAATAAAGAAATGAGTAGCTTTATGGAACAGCTAGCGTCTGAGAAAAAGAAAAAGGCAGAATTGGCTGAGTCCATTATTTCAAGAGACGTGGAGATTGCTTCTCTTAAAATCTCTCTCCTATCTCCCCCTACACAGCCAGATATCATTCTGTTCGTTAGGCAGTTGTACATCTCTCATTGGGAAAAAATTAAAGCCTTTTGCCTAACATTGTAGCCTACCCTCTGATTCATCGCCAAGGCATCAAAGCTAAGCCAGAAGGCTCATGATACAATTCAGCAGTTCCCACGGTTCATCTTGGAGAAGGTTCCAAAAGAAAAATATCTACTCATTGAGCTATACTCAGTCTCTAATGAAAACCTTGCCAGAGCGGGTATTGAAGATCGGGATGCTGCTGTGCAAATAGCAAATAAGTTCATCCATTGCCACTCCGCCTTCCAGCGCACTAAAGAAATCACAACTATTCTAAGCAAGACACTGGACAACATATGAAGGAGTTTCTCTGAGTTAAGCAAGATGGGTTTGTCCCCATTCCTTGAAGATGGCTCTATTGCCACGACCGAGCATATTACAGAAAAGATAGAAGAGAAGGAAAATGATTTGGAGGCTTTTAGGGATTTCAGTCATCCTCCCATGACGAACGACATTGAGGGAGTGACTCATCCACTTACATAGCTACTATTTCATTGTGAAGCAGGGGTCAGTTTACACAATGCTCTGCCTCACAAAGAAACTATTGATCTAAGTGGAGAGCAGGAGAATTTACGCAACATGGTGAAGCCATCTGAGGATGAATGGTCGCCTCTGTAGGTGGCTCTTTCCAATCTCTGACTCCATTATCTAATGAAATGGCACTCTGGCCTATAAACCAGAGAAATTTTGGGTTCTTCATTCCTTAGTTGAAACGCCCCTGATAGTCGCCAAAAGCTGTTAATTAATATTTAACTACTCCCTTCGGGTGTATTTTCCTCTATGCTTCGGCCCATGCATCAAAAGTAATAAAATTGGCCTTTTATCTAGGTTTTGCTCTGCCGCTCCACGTGTCTACTCCTCGCAACCCCGAGTCTTTGCATTCCTTTGCATTCCAGGAAACTTCGCTATGCTTCCACATGTTGTGGCTGTGAGATACTTTTGATCATGCTTTCTTGCTGCCTCATTGGGCTCCGCTCAGGTGCCACGAAGCCCTCATTCCTAAAAAGGTTTTGGCGGGCCCCACAGTTGCTATCTGCAATGTACACTTGATATGTGTCGGCTATTCACAAATCTTTCAGAGTAGAGATGAAGCAGTAACCGCGGGCAACGAAATGTTGCCACATGTCTCTTTTGCACTTAGTTGGTGATCGTTCCCTCCTTTATTGATGAATTTCTCTGCCCATTTGACACTTATAGCATTAATGTAGGTCCTCAATGGAAAAAGAGAGAGGTTCATACGGGCAGTGAAAGGCTACCACGTGCCTAGCCGATGGATCTCATATTCGAGCGATAGACTAGACGAGCCTAATGATGCTATTGGCCACTGTGTGTCATAATCATTCACACAAGATGGTGACACTTGTCTAATTAGGCCTTGTCGGGACCACCGCCATCATTTACAGAAGATGCACCTGTGCCTGGAATGATCGGATGCTTGGTTCCAGATCAATTATGTTGCAATGGATTTGGGAATATTCTGATTCTTGCATCATTGCCAGGGGATTGCGAAATCTTTTTTGTTGCTGCTCTCCGAAGCGGTGGGGGTTTTTCCCTGCTATATATATTTTTCTCTGTTGTGAGAAAAGGGTCCAGAATTTGAAGGAAAATGTTGGTTTTAGTAAAAAGACGCCAGGCCTTTATTGTTGTTTTATTTTATTGCAAAAACTCTTAGACTGTGCCTATTGTTTGGCCTTTCTGTTTTTCATGCTATTTGATCAAACTGTAAACTATGCTTTTATTGTCTAGATATTTCATTTAAGAAATTCTATATACATTGAATACAAGTTTGCTGGCCTATACCATGTCTAATGACTCTTCTTGGCAGTAGGAATGTATGCAACATTATTTTATTTCAATGAATGGATTGTCTATGTTGTAATCTTAAGTTTCTGATGTTCTGGAACACTACAACACCATTCAGGCCCTTAGATCTATGATTTATCATGCCTATCATTAAGTCTTGGAACATCACCTTAGGTTAGACTTTATTTTATTATATTTTTTTCCCTTTCCCTTTCCAACCCCCCATTATAGAAGTAGGCTTCTCTAAAAATCTGGAGGTCACTCAGTTTAGCACAAAAGGTCCCCCATAAACTGAGTTTCCCATAAGACACTATTACCTTGTCAAATTTTGGCATCAACAAATACCAAACTAGGTGGCCTTCTCTCTAGGGCTGACCTAGAACAAATATATTTTATTTATAAAAGATGAAGGCTGACCTACCTTGAGTAAGATATAATTAGGAGAAAATATCTCCCGCTACTACAACACTAACACTGCCAAGCCTGATTGTTCTAATTATTCAACCTAAAACTCATTATAACACACTGCAAATATACTACCTTCATAAACTGTTGAGTTTGTACAATAGAGAGGAATCAAAGACAAATATTTAATCACATTACACTTAGAAAGCTGAATGCTAAAGATATAATATAACATAATTCCAACCCTAAAATATGCAAAAGTTTTGGGATTGTGCTTTCAAGCTCAACCACCCTTTTTTTTTGTTAATGGTACATGATCAGTGGTTCAATGTTCAATCCCTAGCCTAAAATCTAATGCAATATTTCTTATTTCTTTATCTTCCAGATTATTTATCAACAGTACACAAATCATTAATCCTATCTAGAAGAGCTATCAAAAGCATATAATATATAGTAATTAATAAAGTATGACTAAGTAACTATACAAAAATTTGAACTCCAAATTGACAAGAAGGTTGCCAGTTAGAAACAAATTTGATTGCAATGCACATCCATCCAAAAGAAAATATTTTCTAACAATGTAGAATTGTAAATCATAAGCATCATTTCACGTCCAAAAATTTCAAACAAAAAGCAAAGTATTTTCATATAAGAATTCAAAATGTTGTAATACCTATTCAAATAATAGAGTGTTCATTTCTTTCCAGTTGCATTTAGAGGAAACATAGATCCCGCTCTAGCAAATGATGAAGTGTATTTAAATATACTCTATATTACATAATTTAATGAAAGAGTTACATCATTCTAGCAATCGGAATACACAAAAATTCTCAACCTAGAAAAGCTAGCCAAGCTAATATCTGGGTTGTGCCCTAGAAGATATAGATTCAACATCCTTACAAAATTGCTAGATTCACAGTCTACAGCTTGAACCACTCAGATCAGTAGATTCACTAATGATAGCAGGAGATGCTCCAAGGCTCCACAGTAGAAACACCAATAAGTAATAATAAGGGTAATGGGTAGGTAGAGAAAACACTGAGCTCTAAGAATATATTTACAAAGTAAAATCTTCAAAAACCAATAGAAATTACCCAAAGCTCATTGGTGATGCAAAATTTAAAATAAAAAAATCCATGCTGATAGTTTATCCAACTATCATCTCATTTATAGAGGTCATTGGTTGAGTTCTTTGCAAATGCTAGTTAGACTAGACCGTTAAACACATGCTTGAGTAGTTTGAACAATTTATAAGGAATATTAAAAAGTGAAAGGTTGCACAAGAGTTTGAGCTTGGGGGACAAAGAATAGCAAATATGAAATCAAATGATTTTAAACCCTTCCCCGTCCCCAGCCCCTAGTATGATGGGCCATTAGTATTTTTGGTAATGGAAAATTTGGCCACTTATAGGGTAATTTTGTGTTTGCAAACCAATGCACATTTTTGTCTGGATTAAAGAGGGATTAAATTTGTCAGTAGAAGAGGAAATTTAGGACAATCAGAAAAGGGATTAAATTTGTCATAGAGAAGATTTCATAAAATGTCTGGTTTCATAGCCTTTCAACACATAATGGCATAATAGGAATGCACTAAAATCTTAAGCATATGAGATCAACACCTTCAAACAATAGTATTTGATTACTATATCTTAAACCACTTATTCTAACAGTCTAGAAAATTAAAAATACTAAGACTAAATTTCATCAAATTGAACAAATCTTTACATTATTGGAATTTCTACAAGTAATACGTTAATCAACATATTAGATACCGTCTTTTTTGTTTCACAGATCATTAGTAGTCTTTTCCATAGATTTCTACATTCTTTATGCCATTATAGCCAAACTTGGAAGCAACACAATTATAAATTTTGGTGAGTAATGCTGAAAAGAACTATAAAATAAATCCACAAAAAATTATACATATATTTGTTGTCATTATCTAATATGCAGAAAACCCTGTGCTAGGAAAATACAAAACTGTAAGCAAATATAACATGATACATGACGAGAATCAATGAATAGTACCATCTGAAGCTCGCTATATCTCTATAGGTCCTTGCACTCACAACTCCAAATATTATACATAATTTTGAACAACACAGTCTATTTATACAAATTGGAGGCGGTGATGGAGGGCGGCTGAAGGGAAAAGACAACATTAATATCAACATTCTTCCTGACAGAGAAGATATCTGCTAGATTTATTCATAATGAGATTGACAGAGAAGATATCTACTAGATTTATTCATAATGAGATTAGACTAAGAAATTAATTTGGATGGTAGAGTGTTTGAATGGTGGAGTGTATTCTTAAAATTGCATTCAATGAGGGCATGATGATAAGCAACTGGATAAATTCAGCCAGATTTCCCAGCATATAAGGGCGCTGATAAAATGTCTAGTTTTGTTTTAATTTGGATTTAGCAACCATGAATATTGATAGCTCTATTTAACAGTTTTAGAGTAATCATCATACTTCCTGGAATCGATATCAAGGATTAACTCTCATTCTGATTGTCGATGAAGATGACAGATATTCATGGCTGTCAAATCTGTGCTTTATCATGTAGGTATTTGCTAGCCTGGAGAGGGTTGCAGCCAGAGGGGATCAAATGGTATATCAGGTCGTCAAATGGTATGCAGGGTGTGTGAGACAGGATTGTCGATGGCTTGTGGATTGGCAAGTCCACAATAAAATCCTATTGGCTAAAAATGGTGCTTCCAAATTCTTTCGTATACTTATGTGGACTGCATTGAAAGGTGTTTCGACATGTCTGACAAATTTAGAATGAGCTTATATATAACAAATTCAATAAAATTATGTTGAATAAGTAATTTTGGCCTGAGTGTGGAGAAGCATTGATCAAAAGATCTAGGATCGAAACTATCTTATTTGTATTCCTCTTGTGTTTTAGTAAGTTTTCCCTCACCATCCCTGCTCGTTGTGTCAAGCTCTCCATTGCTTGGGGAACCCCCATTTTCTTGAATGAAATTTACACCAAAATCCTCAGTTGTTTCCCTCTACTAGAAAACCAACAGTTGTAGTTGAGGTGTGGTATAAATGATTAGATTCCACTTTCCTCCACATTAAGGTAAGGTCTCATGGAGGGGGACTTCTTAAAAAAATTTAGTTGTCGTCTATGAGTTTAATAATGTAGTTCAATTTAAATGTTTAAGCTTCAAGGAATGCACTGTAATACTTTGATTAAAAAATAATAAATAAAAATATTTTTTTCACATAATTTTTTTTTTTGGGTAGAAATTTAAAATTTCAATGATTGACAAGCCTTTTTGAGGGTTATGATTCATTACTAATAAAGTATGCTCTTGCAAACTCCTTGTGGAATATAAATTTTTAAATTTCTAATTATTTATTTACACAATGAACCCTTTACACTAACAAATTACGTGTCATTTCTTTTTAATTTAATTCTTTACTATTTATTTAACTATTATAATTTCTAAATTAAAAGTTTTTCTCATTTAAGTTAAAAAAATTGATTGACTCCTATTGGGTACCATTGCTTAGAGATTTTAGTACACTTCACTCCATGGAGCCATAACCTAATAAGTTCTTACATTTCCCACTTCAATGTCCTATGCAACATATTAACCTTAAATACACAACTCTAATAACAATTCCCCTTGCATTGGAGTTTTCATCCATTTATATTATCTATATCATCAATTTAGTGTTTAGAGATTTTTTTGCAATTTATCCTAAGAAATTGTTAACTGTTGGCTATGTTGCACATCTCATCGAAAGTGAGGAACCCTTCTCATGAGGAACCCACTCAATTGGTAGGTGGGCAACACTTAAAAGAGGGTTGAAAAATGAAAACATATTTATTTTATAACAAGATTGTCATAGATATGGGATGACATTAGAACATGAAGACTCAAACTATAACAAAATACATATAAATTGTGAAGACATTTAAAAAATGAATAACATAAACACCTTATTTGAAGAGACAAGAATGATCAAAATTTTACTTTTTAATTCATTGTAAAAAATCTGACATAAAAGAATAATTATTTTATACATTTACATCTTGAAACTAATTGTAATGGTGCTACTTTATTAATACCCTTAATTCCATGAACCACTTTAATCTCCTATCAATATTTAAGTCTTTCACTATATTCATTCATTGTTACAGTGTGAAAGGAGAACTATGCATATTTTGTCCTGTCCTTGACATGATTTAGGGGGTAGACATTTCTACACATGTAGTTATCCTCCCAAAAATAAATAATAAAAAAATCTAAAATATTTATTTCTAAGTTGTGAATCTTCTATTCTTCGATTGATCCTTTCTTGGAGACATTAGGCACAATGTTGGAGGTAATATTTTAATATGTGCATTTATAATGGTAAGTGACATGATATTTTATGGAATTGGGCTCGCCCTTATACTACAAGCTACAAAAAATTGATAAATAAATCTAATAAATTAAATTTATCATAAGATTGAACTTGTTTAGATGACCCAATTTAAATCTACAATTTCGAATAATAACTATTTTTATTGATAATTTATAGTAATTTGTATGTACACTTAATAAAAATAAGACATTCTATTTATTATATTTAATAAAATTATAAATTCTCTAGATCAATTTTTTTTTTGGCATAACATATATATTAATCACCATCGATACAATTTATTATCTATTCTAGATGTACACTCACATATATGTGCCCATGTACACACACATATACATATACATACTAAGAAGTATCAATATTTATATATTTTATCTAATTAAGAGTTATTTTATTTACTACATGCACACATTGACAGATTAATTTTAATGTTTAGTTAAAATTATTTTATTTAAATATCTACATTGTTTAGTTTTATTTGATTAGTTATTTTAATTTTTTGTGTAAATTTTAATTTTACTTTTGAAAAACTACCATTCATTATTTTAGTAATTATTTTGTTTTGTTTTTACTTTGAAAACTATAGCTGACAAATATTATATACTTATAAGATACTTTTTAATAGTTTTAATTAAATTTAAATATGATGGTTTTATTTTAGCTTTTATGGAAATGGTCACAACATTATATTTCACACCCTACTTCCATTATTAAACGTCTCTTGGAATAATTGACATTCTACAATGATAGACAAGGCATAGTGTTGTGTCATGACCATGTACATAAAAACCAAAACATAGAGTTGTTGTGTTCCACGTTGTGTGGTATCTCTTCAACTTATTTGCTCATCCCTTTGCATAAATATGCCATCTAAGGATCACAAAAAGACACTAAAACTAATTCAAAGGCAATGGAAATGCATTAAAGCATTGCCAAGGGTGTACATGAGTTCTTGAGGTCAAAGATGACTCTAACAATAGAGAGCAACAGTGAAACATAATGAATAATCAAGTAATTCTCATTAACGTAGGCTACAAAGAATTTCAAGAATGCTTGCAAAATCTACAATGCAGTTGAAAAATCAGATGGAGCAACATGATTGCCAAGATGATAGTGGAGGCAACGAAGTATATATTCACTCTTCTGCACTTTCCTACATCAAGGTACCCAGGCTAAATCCTTGTGTCTATCTCTGTTTTTATACGTATTGATTCACTTTCTTGTTTAATTCCATTCCATGAATTCACTTCATTATATCAAGCAATTAAGAAAGCATTAGAATGATATGTTCAGCTAAAGACACTATAGCACTTGTTCATGGTAAAAGATAAATACAAATCTCAAATAAGTTGCATAAGAATGCTTACATCCTGGAAGCTTTCTGGCTTGTTAGAAGGAATATTTTGTTGCACAATACATTTTAACTCTGGTTTTAATAGGTACCAAAACGTTATCAGAATTCCATTTAAGTATTACTAGAAAAAGAATAAATGGAGTTTTAATTTTTTATACCAATGGGAGGTTGAAAACACCTAAATGGAAGATCCCTAGATTGGCAAAGCAAAATTCGAACCATGATTTGAGATTGAATTTCCCTCTACATGATAATTTATATTTATTATCTTGCTTTATAATTTTTTTTATTTCACATAATACCTTAGTGATTGTGGCTTATCTCCATGGCAATTTTGTATGTTTCAAACCAAAAAGAAAAGTACCAATAGGAAATGGTGTCACTTAAAGTTCCTTGTTCTATGGGATCTCTTCTTCAACTTATTTGCTCATCCCTTTGCACAAAAATTATGTCTAAGGGTCACAAAAGGACACTAAAAATAATTCAAGGCAATGGAGATGCATTGAAGCATTGCTAAGGGTGATTTATGAGAGTTCTTGAGGTCAAAGATGACTGTAACAGTAGAGAGCAGCAGTGAAATATATTGAATAAGCAAGTAATTCTCATCAAGGTAGGCTATAGAGAATTGTAGGGATGTTTGCAAAAGTTGGAATGCATTTGAAAACTTAGATGGAGCAACATGATTGTCAAGATGATAGTGAAGGAAAGGAAGTATATATTCACTCTTTTAGACTTATCCTACATCGAGGTTATCCAAGCTAAATCCTTGTGTCTATCTCTGTTTATATATGTGTTGATTCACTTGCTTGCTTACTCCCATTCCATGAAACTACTTCATTGTCTCAAGCAATTAAGAAAGAAAAAGAATGATATGTTCAGCTGAAGACAACATAGCATTTGCTCATGATAATAGATAAATACACTTCTCAAATAAGTTGTATAAGAAAACTTACATCCTGGAAGCTTTTTGGCTTGTTAGAAGGAATATTAAATTGTTGCACAATACATTTTAGCTCTAGTTTCAATAGATACTAAAATGTTATTAGACTTCCATTTAGTATTACTGGTAAAAGAATAAATGGAATTTTAATTTTTTTATACCAATTGAAGCTTGATTTCCATATAATAGGCCATAACAAAAGCTCCCTCAAAGCTTGCAATGCTCTATGATTTCCTACAATCACTTGTTTTGCCTTCCATTCAACATCATCTCCTACTATTATCATTACATACCTTATACAAGTGAAATGGTTCGGTAACATTACAATTTGTTTAGTAATCCATGAATAACAACAATAATAATAGCTAACTTGCATTCTGCCTCACCCCATTGGGCAGTAGAGACTGGGGCTCATGGGGATCCTCTTCTCACAAGTCCTCTACACAGTCAGCTTCTAGTAGTTTTTGTATTTCACAAGCTTCTTTTCAAACACTCCATTCAACTATCACTGAAAAAGTGGAGGGAGGCCATTTTACACTACGATGCCCTTGAGGTCTGATGGCTCTCTTTGTTTGATGGAGCTTCTAAGCAGGTCCCAAACATAAGGTAAGGAGAGCATAGCCAAGATAACCAATTTTTGTCTGAGCTACTTTCTAACAAGAGTTATAGATGAATGCTTGCAGTCAGTTTTATTGGCATTATGCACAACTAACACACACATGTTTTTAGTTTTGTCTTTTCGTACTATAGGCTTTCAAAATTAGAAGCTACTCAGATGACATGACTCAAAATACTTGATGATATGGTCGCATACATATTCCAAAAAAATATAACTTATTGAAATCATGGCAAGTGACGTCTAAGGGAAAATGAGTGAATGAGCATCTGACAGAGATAGAAGTCCTACCAAGTAGGGTCAATTATAGATGGCAGATGGTGAAAAGCATTCACAAGGCGGCTCTGTCACTTAATAATCTCCTTCAGTAATGATCTTTCCCCTTCTCCTGATCAATGACCTAGGGTTTCTGCCACTTTCACAAATTCATATCACTCTTTCTTGTGGTGAATCGCTCATAGCAGAGGTTGTGGGGGAATTGAAACTGTGACCAACATGAAACCTATGAACAAAAAGAGAGTGATAATTAGATTTAGTATATAGCTGTATTGGGTGAGGTGGGGGAGGTTTGACTAAGAGGAATGGCCATGGCTCTGTAGCAGCAACAATTATCTCAACCGGTTGGCTTGAATGGTATTGGCGACAACAACAATGGGGGTAGCAATAGTATGAGTAGTAGTGTTAATAGCATGCTTGTAGATCATCAGGGAGGGGATAAGACTTTTACAATGAGGGTCTGGCATGGGAGACCAAGAGGGAGACCATGAAGAAGTACTTTGAGCAGTTTTGTAATTTTTTTCCTTTTTCAGTTTTCTTTGCACACCCATCTATAAATAGAGTAAAAAGGAGATTATTTTGGATGATATTGTCCATGAATGAATGAATAGATGTATCCTCAAAATAGTTGATTATTTGGCCACATACATATGCCAAAAATAATTAAAACTTATTGTGTAGAGTTTGCAGGAAAAGCTTACGAAACCCTACCACCGCAAATTATTTTTTAAATGAGACGAACCAAAACCAATCTCCTCCAGGTTAACAATAATTGTACCAACTACAAAATTGTGGGAAAGACTCAACAATTGCACATCCTAGGGTAAGACTTAACAGTGGCACATCCCATGGTGTAGGGGCTTTTTGTAATTTATGCAATGTAGAGTAAAAATATCAGACTTACAGAGGTGCCCAAAGAGATTCATCCAGAACATTCACAAAAGCTATATGCATCATCAAATAGATTTTTTTTTGAACAAATTACTTAAAGAGTTGTGGGCACAGACCAACCGATTAATACCGTTCACCGCCGCCTACCTCACTATCCATCATAAATTCTTCAACAACTACTATGTTGCTCATACTATAAAATAATGATTTAAATGATCTCCAAAGGTAAAAGTTGTTCTCCGCTGGAACGAAGCTGTATACGGGCGAACGAAGATTGTATAGTGGTGTGAGAAGGTTTTAGATGAAACGTCCATCAGCTAATACGGAAAGGAAAACCCTAGTGCTCCTAGCCCTAATTCTCCTTATTTTTTGTTATCTCTTTTGAACATTCCAACCTCCTTGTTTTCCTTTCGAGGCTTCTTGGGAGGCAGCGGATAGGTAAGGGAAGAAGTCAGCTTTACTTTCAGGGCCGGCTTAACCGGCACACTCTAAGCACTCACTGCTTAGGTGGCCGGGCCCATTCACTGACATTTTCGTACCTATCACATCCACGTTTTCGCTTTTTACAAAGTCCGCTTTCGTAAACTCTGTTACTCCGTTTTCACGTTTAAATTTTTTTATTTAGTATTTTACTCCCACATTCATGTGAGAATAAATACCATGAAATATATTCCTATAAATACTCCGCTAAGTAATATTATAACTCCTATAAATAGTCTGCCAAGTAATATCATAGCATAGTAATTTGAAACCGCTTATGTGTAGGAGACAATTTGGTATAATGGCAGTTAAAATAAAGATGCCCTGCTATTTAAATAATATTAAATTTTAAATAATTAATTAAAAATGGTTTAATAATAAATATAATGAAAGATGATAAAAAAATTACAATTAAAAAATGAAAAATGATTGAAAATTAAAAAATATTTAAAAATAAATATATATAATGAAAGGTTTTTGAATAAATTTTATATAAGTTTTGAATTGTTTTATATTTTTTATTTCTTAAAAATATTTTTGTTATGAGGGTCTCATATAATAAACAAATTACGGAGGAGTATAGAAAAAGAACTATGAGCTTCAATAAATAAAAGTCTATCACTTTCATAAGGATTATATAAATCTTTATGTGAATGAAAAATTATGATAGTTGAACATGAGGAAGAATAAAATTCGAAGTTGCAAGAATGTGAAAGGGAGTGGATTTTGGAAGAATCCACATAGAAGATGAAAGATATGAATATTTTTTAGAAAATAAATCTATATTAATTCTCAAGGTTGAAAGTAAAAAAAAACCACTTTTTGAAAATATGGTTGAAAAATATGTTCCTTTCTAGAAACATCCATTAGTCTTCAAAATATTGAGTTAGAAGCATATAGATTGATGTCCTAAATAATTATCATGTTTGATTTGTTAGCATCAGAGAAAAATCATAAAAAAGGTGAAATAATTCAAACATATCATTTCATAAGATTATGAAATTCAAGTGTTAATTGGAAACATGTGAAGAAAAATGTAGAAACTTTTTCTACTATAATAACCAAACAATTAAAAAGTGAATATATTAAGGAACACATGAACTTGTTGGAATCTTTGTTTAGTTTAATGTTATCATTGTTAATAAATTCATCATACTATTTTCTTGGATAATTAGATGAATTAATTTATCCATGAGAAATCATAAGGTAGGTGATCAATTGTATGTTTAGAAAATTGATATTAATTTATGTTTATTTAGTTAAAAAAAAAATTATAATTTTTTTTCATTTACTTAGAAGATTTTAATTAAAAAAAAAACACCTAGATAATTCTAAATAAATGAAAAAATTATAAAATAACTCTTTAAGTAAATTTTTTTATAACTCTTAAGTAAACAAAAAAACTGTAATAATTCTCAAATAGTTTTAGTTTTTAAAAACATTTAATTGTGTTTCAATTTTTATATATGATCATGACATATAAAATAACTCTTAAGTAAATAAAAAATTAAATAATTTTTAGATAGTTTTAAGTTTTTAAATATTTAATTGTATTTCAATTTTTATATATGATCATGCCATGTCACTTTGTGTCTTACTATTATTGTAAATATCCATTATTTATTTAGAGTTTGATAGGTACAAATATGGTTATAATCTAATGGGGAATTATTGTTGTTTAATATTTTTAATTTAATAAAATACAAATATATTTTTATGAATGAAGAAAAGAAAAAAAATGACATTAAATTTGAATGTTATAAATTTGCCTTATGTTCATTAACATGGACTATAAAATATTTTGTCCATTGAATTTTATGAATTATATTATTTTGAAAGTTGTTTATATTTTTTATGTTATTGTTGTATTTTCATTCAAGAATTATTTTTCACAAATCATTTTAATAAGTGTTATTAGAATTAGTTTTGTTATAATATGTTAGAAATTATAATATTGATTGTTATTATTTTATTTTTTTGAGTTTTTTTTATAGGAGTTATTTCAAATTAAAAAATAACTATAAATAAAAATAACTCGACTAAATAAAATAATAAATTCTCCAATAGTTGTAAATTAAAAAAAAAATCTTCAATAAATAAAAATAAAATATCAAATACTAAATGAAAAATAAATGAATGTATATTATTGTATCAAGTTTTATTAGTATATTTATATTATTTTAAAAGTAGGATAATAATATTATATATATTAAAAACCTTCATAAAAAAATATATTTAAAAAAAATTAATATATAAAATAATTTATTATATAAAATTTATTCAAAATCTTTCATTATATATATTTATTTTTAAATAATATTTGTTATTGTGAAAACTTGTTATCTTTAATTTTCATCATCTTTCGTTTTTTAATTGTAAAGCTTTTTTTTATCATCTTTCATTATATTTATTATTAAACCATTTTTAATTAATTATTTAAAACTTTATATTATTTAAGTAGCAAGCATCTTTATTTAAACTGCTCTTACACCGAATTCATCTCCTACACACAGGCGCACAGTTCTGTTTTAAAATATTGTAATAGGAAACTTGGATGTGATAGGGTACAGAAATGTCAGTGAATGGGCCCGGCCACCCAAGCAGTCAGTGCTTAGAGTGTGCCGGTTAAGCCCGGCCTTAGTTTCACTATGCCTGCGCTAAAGGGGAAACAGGGAGGCGAATAGGTTTGTAGCACCTTGCTTTGTCCATGCTCCACTGTCCTCTTTTACTCTTCCTATAATATCAACATTTGTTGTTAATCATCGCTCTGCTAGCTAAATTTTTATCAACATATTTTTTTCCTACATCTGATGTTTGAACACTTAAATGACATGCAGAAATTGAATGGATCATTCCAAAATCTAAAACCCAATTTTAAAAAAATCTCCATTAACAAGATCCATTGCCTAGCATGCATCAAAGGCACCTGATTCAACCCACAGTTTACCTCACTAACAGATTCCAAAACTAAAACTAACCAAGACCATGGCTTACTTGAAGGTTCTGCAGAAAGTGTGTAGTGTTATCAACGATGCTGATGAAAAAAATGGATAGAGTCTGCAAGAAAAATGAGACGAACCAAATCTCCCTACACCCCTGCTTTAATCTATAAACGAAAAGTGGATCCGGATATTTGCTTTAATCTATAAATGAAAAGTGGATCTAAAAATATCAAGTTTTTAGGGTTCGCGTGCCATGAAAATCCGATTTGATTCAAAGATTTGCATATTAAATGCTAATTAGGATTTGTTTTCCGGTGTGAGGCAAGCAACGTTTAATTGGCTGGAGACAACATAAAAACAAATGACGAAGGAAACATGTTTAACAAGTTGTTTGCGGCTAAGATAGGTTTTAGGCAGAAACCTCACTCTGTATATAGCTTATCGGCTAATTATAAATAGTTTGAACAACTATTTGATTCACTTGTGAACTTTACAATTCAGTCCATATATCAAGAAATGGCTCTAGGAAAATTCACTGCCATGACAAATTCATTGTCACATAAAATTCATCGCTCGCCAGCAATTCACCCCAGCGGAAAATTAACCACCATTAATATTTTTTAATATATATTTCCAAAGCTTTGAATATTTGTGCAAAAGAATAATTTGATTTATGATAATAAAAATAAAAATATTTTTCAATATATTTTATTCTATCAGACATCTATAATCAATTATACATACAATGAGAACTATATAATCTAATAATTGGTATTGTTAGCTATACCTACTCACAAATATTGATGGTCTTGTCATATTATCATGTTAAAAACATTCATATCAAAATAAACATAAAAAATAATTACTATTGAGATGAATAGAAATTACTGCCGAAAAGGGCATGGTTCGGTGGTCAAGTCGCTTGGTTGTAGTGACGATCACCAGGATTCAAACCCTTGCTGGGCCAAAGTGCTCGCAGGCTTTGTGCCTTCGTTGGGCCTTTGTGCTCGCAAGGTTTGGTTGTTTCTTGTGGCTTGTTTTTTAATAATAATTACAAACTATTAATATGAAATACTCCAATGCTTGTACATTGCTACCCTAATAGTTGTACACATAAGTACAATATTTTCAATTATGATAACAATACTTGTTTAAATGAGTGTTTTGTTTTATTAAATGAGCATTTTATTTTGTAAATGACACACTTATAGTGAATAGTTATGAATGTATTTATGTTTTTTATATAACATTCATAGGTTCTCATGTGTTCAAGTATGGGTCCATTTTGATAACATTTGATTATTTTTCTATTTACATATAGACTATTTATTTACAATATATAGGTAGACCCTACACAACTATTGACTCCTCTCCCTTAACATTAAATATAAAAATATAAATATAATAAAATAAAATATATAAAAAGATAAATAAATCTAAATAATAGAAAGAAAAAGAATCCAAACTTCCCATAGGTTGTTTATGGATAATCCCGAAATCTTATTGTGACTTTTCATGCATGTTCTCTTCAATGGAAATTCAATAAATTCAAATGTTCACAATTATTTTATTCTCGTTTCAGCCCTCTTCCGCTCAAACAAACCTTTTGCTATAATTTTGCAATACCTCGACAAAGCTAACGTGGCCATAGATTAAAACCGCTTTAAATGCAAATATACTAGTTTATCTATCTTATTATATAATCTATCTAGTAAATGCCGAGATATATCAATTTGTTGAATATATTTAATTATTTTATTGTTGTTTGTTTGTAATAATAAATTTATTTGTATCATTTTATATAATTGGATTATATTATAGGAATATGTGCATTATGTCACAATATTTATTCATTATGAAATTTAACCCACATTCACACCCTTGGATTGTCATAATATTTATGAAATTTACTACCCACTCATTGGAGTTTTCATGATAGCTTTCAAACCTTTCATACATACACAGTTTTGAGGATTTAAAGATTGCATTATAAAACATTCTACAATGGTAAGAAAGATGTGGAATAACTCTTTGAACTATTTTTGTTATCCTTGAACACACTTTAGTCATAGCAAAAGAAATAATCCAGACAAACATGAATAAACTTCCAAATCTGTGAACCTATGATTATGTAAAGAGCACACATGTGAATATGTAAAGCAATTGTTTTTTGATATTATTGATTAAAAAATTAGTATTTTTATTTAAAATAATAAATAGAATTTTATAATAAAAATTATTAATTGTTATTTGATAGAATTATATAGATTAATGGAAGGATAATAATAAAGATGTTGGTTTTGATTAAGGTTATGTAAAAATATTTTCACCCAAGAGACGTCTTATACAATTTTATATCAAAATCATTAATTCCTAAAACTTAAATTGAAATACAAATGTTTAATTCCCATCATAGACCACTTTAAAAATATATATATTGGAAGCAACAATTGTGTTTCAATTAGCTTTGTTAAATGTAGAATCCATGAGCATTAATATGAACAAATGAATTTTGCAAAATCTGATCGAGGTGATAATGAGATAAATAAGAACTGCTAATTGCACATAAAAAATATTCTCATATGATCAAAAACATATTCATGTCTTATTTTTTTCCATTAGCAAAGACAAATATTCATACAATATAATTAATTTAAATGTTTAATTTTAATAATCAACAAAAACATAAATTTAGGCCTTTAGCATAGAATATAGTAGACGTGCTTAATGGTTTTACCCTACTTTTGGGCAAGGTTGTACCTGTGAATCTGAGAACATTATCACTATATAGAGCAATCCTCTACTAATTTGGCCTTCCTCACCTATTTGCTTGTGAGTCTACCTGTGCAAAATGGATGGTGTTGAAAAGCTGCTTGTGGGAATTGTTGTGTTAAAGAGAAATATTTTAACTTCCTTGTTAATGGATAAGACCCTTTTGCTAAAGTAGATGTTGTGCAGAACACCATAACCCAGTGATATGTCGCTTCTGTCTACAAGCTTCTGCACAAGTAAGGGTTCGACCAATTCACCTTTCCAATCATACAGGTTGAATGCTATAGAAGGTGCCCTATTAAACTTAATCTTCGGCCCGTAGATTGTTACCAAATGACAAGGATTCTTAGAAGGGGGATGGCAAAGTTTGGACACAACATTTACGAGCCAATTTATCAAACATCTAAGCCTAATATTGGATCTTCTGAGACCTAGCGAATCGGCATGATCCAACCCCTAAGCAAGATTTGAGATTTAGAACTCACTGTTGCTAAATTGCTATTCACTCTCTCACATTGTAAGCATTGGGGTTCTCTGGTTCCTAGGAAGGATTTTGTATCACTTTTGTGAGAGTGATCACTTTCTGTGGTGTTAATCACACTGTTCTGAGCTTGATCTCCAGTATGAAGTTCAAAAATTGGCCCACAAAATGATGTAGTGAGAATCTACTTGTTCTTCAATCCCCAAGTAGGAGCCTCTAGTACTCCCCCATCAGCATCTGGCCTTTCAGAACACAAGCCTTCTTGAATTTCATTATTTGTAGAGGTTGTTGATATACCTTTGCATATGGGCACTATCTTCACCATTCCAATGCCCCTTGCAGCCGAGGATGTATGCAGGCAAGGAATGACAGGTTTTTAAATAAAAAGACATACAAATCCAATTGGGTTTTCCCCATAAACCTTATAATATGAGCAAATAATAAATCCTACCATAGCCAAAGACAGGCCAAGAGAATACATGTCCTTGGAGCCTAAAGCCGAAGCATCCAATAGCACATACCATCCATTCCTTTGAGCATGACTCATCCACTCATAAGAATACTCAGGCCCTGTTATTCTGGACTGCACAGTAAATACAAACAACCCCTCGGTAGATTCAATATCCTATATTCTTTTAAGTTGCATATCTACCATATTACTTTTATAGACAATTCTGCCTCTACACCTGCATTTTCTTAAATTCGAGGGACAGAGGACTAAACAATTGTTCCTCATTTTTTCCTCACTGTTAGACACAAACAGGAAGTTGGTAGAAATCTGCAAAAAATGATTCTTACTTGTAACAAATGGCCATAGACAAACCCCATCTAATAGAAAATTTTGGAATTTCAGATTCGTAATGATGCTAATAGCAGGGTATTACACACAATAGAAGATTAGTTGTATTGAACAGGAATATATGTCATGTGGCAAGTATGACCTCGATTTTAAGCTGAGAAGGCTCGGGACTTAAATTCCAAGCCATAAATTATAGGATACTTGAGGTCAAATATATGATGACTCTCAGGACCAACATATATGTGGATACAGACTTTTAGAACGCCAGAGATTAAAATCATATAATTATGTATATGGAAGAAAACTACCAAATTTGTATCCATCTCAAATCAGTCAAATCCCCTTTCCTCGATCGCATACAGATTCCAGAAGGTGGTTGAAATAAAATACAAAACTGCAGTAAGTGTGAAGAAACACTGGAATGAACCCAACCACTGAACAAAATACCCTGTTCCAATAGTGCTCACAATGGCTACAAATATCCCAATTGAATCTGTAATGCCTGCTCAAGTATAGATATGAAGAGTAAGATTGTTGTCATAAACAAATCAAATTAATAAGAAATTAATCCATCAGGCTGAGGATAAAAAAGGGATCAATCATCATACCATGAAGAACTCCTGCATACTGTGGTGCTATATCCTGATCATACGACATAAAAATAATGAATCCAACTATTTAGAAAGTAATTTTCTAAATAGAGAAAATCATGATATCATCGTTCAAGTTTCTTAAAGCTAATGACACATTGGATTCAAATGAAGGAGTTCTTAATCGACGACAGAATATATAATCCAATAAGTCACAACAAATTTCAATGAAAAAATACATTAGAAAATAAGAATAGAATCTTGCTTCAAATTTACATTGAATACCTATACACAAATATGAAAGTGACTTATGATACCTATTCTTAACATTCAAATGTACTAAGAAGTTCAATATGAATGAACTAAAATTGTATTTTTGACTCTTGCAATTTTGGTTTGACATATTCCTTGATTAAAAATATTAAAATTGTTTGAAAAAAAGAGTATGCATTGCAATTAGAAGTAGGCTTACAGTTTTGAAACATACTGGCATCCAAGAGAGAAGAACAAAATAACCCTGAAGATGACAGAAGAACAAATATTAGATAGAACAGAGACTAGCTTATGATTTCAAAGTCAAAATATCCTTTCTGTAAAGCTTACCCAATTATTTGTAACATTTGCAAATATTATCACACATGTTTGTAACTTAGAAAATAGTCGACCAAAAGGAGGCATTTTGTGAGTAGTCTGGATAGTGGACTTTTTAGTAGACTTTGGAGAATACTCAATTCCATCATGAATATACAAAATCTCTGATTTTGATATTCTCGGATGAAACTGAGGATCATTAAAAATATTTGGAACCTATATCGAGAGCCAAAGAAAACCTAGAAGTCCAAATGTAAAGAAAGTTCTGTAAACTCCAGCTCGTGACATTAGTGTAGGAGAAGCAAGTAAGCTTATCACATTATCAGATGAAATCCAACCTTTGAAAGGCCTACTGTTGTAGCTCATTCTGTACTAGGAAACTACCTTGAACTAAAAAAGTTATTGGTTAACATTTTGAATTTATCTTGAGCATCTACAGTTGAATACTAAAAACTGACAGGTTGGCATTTTGATTGAATACCATGGGTCAAAGCGCTTTGATAGTATATGATGAAGACAACACTAAAATTATAGAAAAGAGAGATTGAATTGGCTGATTTTTAAGTATTGTGGTGTTCATACAAGGTAAGGTTACACCTTCAATAGCACCAAATAGTGCACGAACAACAAGGAGCATCCCAAATGAATGACAAGAAGCCCATGGGGTGAGCAAGGTTGCCAATGACCATATTGCAACCTCCCATGCCATAACAATTTTTCCACCATAACGATCTGCCAAGGCTCAATCAAGTGTTGCAGTTTCATGTAAAAGAAAAAAACTAAGGCACAGTGTTCAAAGAAAATTGCATCAATATATGGAGTGTGGGCCTGATAGAAAAAATGACAATGATAAAAAAATCGCATAGTTTGCGCCAAGTCTAACTGTGAGAAACTTACGGCATTAAGAGAGTATGAAAGTCGGCAATGTTTGTGAAAAAGCTGGTGGATTTTACGCATTTTGTTGCGTAACGAAGGGGTAATGCTTTTGTGTGAATTGCAAGGATTTTCATCTGAAGCGAGAAGACATGAGATGTAAATAATTAACAGTAGTGATTATATTTTGTTTCAACGGAATACACCAAGGAAAGCGGCTTTAGTTGTATTTTTCACCATCCAAAGCGCAGGCGGGAAGAACCTTCTGTGCATTTGAAGTTAGATAATAATTTTTTTCGCGTTTTCATGTTCTCCAACGAAACCTCTTTCATGCCCATTCATTACGGATTATAAAAACTTATCTAAAAATCAACGATGATCAACGATGATGATTTTCACTGTGTCCGAGATTTAATCACTCATTTTTATGTATTCGAATGCCTGCCATTGTAGTGGTATGCCTCTCGGCGTAAATATATGTTGTCACTGTCCACTGCTTCATCAGCTGCAAGTGACATCTGTTTTAAAAACAATAGTTCGGTATTTGTTATGGGCGTATGCCTACCTTCCTACAACATGCAGAGAGCCGGAGGATTCTTTTCTTGGCACCCTGCGTTGGGCTGCTGGACCGCTGGGCTGGGTCACAGGGACATACTTGTTGTAAAAAAAAAAACTTTATAAGAAAATAATTTGTAATAAGGAAATATTTATCATTAGCACTTATATGAAAAGGAGGTGTAATGGTTACGTGGATTATATTTTATATTAATGTGAATCAAAATAAAACACATATTTAGAATACTATTTTGCATAAGGTATGGAACAAAATTAATTTCAAAATCAAGGGATTGAAAGTCATGTACATTAATCTCCTATTTTTGATGTGTGTGTATTTGTTAGAAATTTTTTTACTTTATACATTTTCTAATTGTCTTCATAACATTACAATTTAACTAATTTAACTTTACTTGTATCTTGATTTCTACTCTACAAATTCTCCCATACTTACTTAAATTTCGCTGTTAGTTACTTGATATATAAAAAATTAAAGCTTTTGCATTTTATTTTCTATTCTCCTTAAGACAAACTTTCTCTATTTATATCCAAACATTATATACTACCTTGCCAATTGATTACAAAAATCATATTGTACTAAATCTCATACATCATCGAAACATATTAAAATCTTCATTTTAATACTTTAATGATTTCAAGTAAACAAGAGGCTTTTAAATTTGAGTGATGCTACTATACACCAATGCCTTGCTTCAAAATACTCTTTTTCTAGCACTACTATAGTTTACTGTAAGGAAACTTGCATATAATTCAAGCATACACATAGAAACTTTTGCTACTGTATGCATCTTCTCTCTCTGCATTTATTTATTTTTGATTTGTTGTAACATATATAAAAATGTGTATCTAAAAATACATTCAGATTTCTTTTTGTAGATTAATATTTCTCCCTATATGCAATTTATAGGGTTAAAAAAGAGGTCCACATGAGATTTACATATTAATATTGAGTGTGCAGTCAAATTTACATATTGATATTATATAGGGGATAACATGTCATATAATTGAAATAATTTCTTGAGAAAGGAGCTTATTTCTAAGTTTTGAATTTTTTTTACCCAACTACAAACCTTTATTCTTAAGTATCTGGTTAAGAATCTCCTCCTTAAACTAAACTGCCATGACTACAAAGATACAATGCATATTAAAGTTTTACATTTATATGTCTATAGTACATTCTGGTGGAGGTAAAGGATATCTCTGTTTGCTATTGCAGTCGTTGTATATCATGAAGTTTTTCTCCACCTATTGTAGTTTCTTCCATCACTTTGAACTCACCCCTTTCATATCTTCTCTTGATGATGCTTCCATTAACTAAACAATGAATTTGCGATTGTTGAACACTCTGATTGGCATGTTGTCCACCATGAATCTGCAGTTTTAAGTGATTCAAATTTAGTCATATCAAAATAATAAAATAACAACATATAACCATTAAAAAATTCCTTTCATTAATGATAAAAGAGGGAAACATACAAGATGTGTTGAGCAGTCCACAATACACCATAGAAGTGAAAGTCTTTGGTGGGATCATATTAGAGGTATTTAGCTTTGATCTCTATGAGCTTTACAAGAAACTCAAAAGAAACTAAAAGTCCAATTCACCATGGTTTGATCCCTTAAAAGAAATTTGCAATACCATTCATCTTAAATAAGTTATTTTTCATGATAAATCAATCTCAATCTCAATGAAATAAGACAACTATTTCAAATACATACATACTAAGCAGTCACAGTACCAGTAGTGTCTTCAAGAACTAGCTTGATTTGCATGTTAATGTTCCCAAACATATATTCAATCCAATTAAGTTCTAATTTATAAAAAAAGTTTTGGCACCATGAATCCAAATACAATCAATTATGTGTAACAGGTACCATTAAATCTCATCTCCAATGAAAACAAGCACATTGATTACACTCCATTCATCTTAGGTACCACACAAACAAATAACTAAGATGGATACTTATTGATAAGGAAAATGACAAAAAATAGCATCCCCATTATACACCATAATTAGCTTTAAGTTCCAGTAAAACTGTTATATGCTAGATGAATTTGATGGTAAATGCATTAATTAAGAGCTCTTATTTCAAGGTATATATGTGCCTAATATGCATGTCACATCCTTCAAATATTTTTAGACCTACCTCCCCACCTCAATTTTTAAATTATTTTTTATTTCGTAACTTATAGGAATATTGTATATGACTATATAAAATTTACAATCTTTTTCATGTGCAAAAACAATCAGTTCCATGTAATAGATACCAAACAACTCAAGTCAGATAAACAAGCCACACCCCCAACAACTTCAAGTACCGCACAACAAAATCAAATAAGTGCTTTCCTAAGAACAAGAACAAAAATAACACACTAATTATGTTGGAACACAACGATCTACTAAGAGGGGGGTGAATATGTATATATTAAAAGTTTTACCTCTCAATACATAATTCAGATTAATTATTTAGATTCTTAATGTGTAGATAAAACTTAACAAGAAAAAACATGATAGAGCACACATGTAGTCATCACATAACACCAAATGTATGTGGAAAACACAAGGTTGGGAAAAACCACAGTGAGAAATACTGCTAGAATCTACTATCCTAATTCAGCCTCACAATAAAATTCTGTTACAATGATTTAAGGGCACCAACCCTAAGGAAACTCCAATCCCCTGGTTTTAGGAGCATCCATTCTAAGGAAGCACTAGCTCCCTAATCTGAGCACCTACCTAATTATCCGATGACACGCACCAAATAGATTTACAATGAAAAATATTGCAACTTTGATGACAAATCTATGTTGCAACTTACTTGCAACTACACATACATGTATGTTGCACTCTCTGCAACTCTACCTTTTCTCTTCACCACTTTTTCTACTATGTATCTTCTTCTATTTCTGCACCTTTATTCCCTACATCTTCTAGCTCAACTCAACCCCATTTTCTTTTAATGCACCAGTTTGAATGAGCAGAACCCAAACAAAAAGCACCAATATAATCAAGGGGTTTACTCCAAACGTAAATCCAAATTTGAATTCTTTATTTTTGTTTGGTTCAACTTATTCAAGCATAGTGCATTCTTTTTCTGCAACAGTGTTCTTTGCACTCTACCACCTTCTCACATCCTCTTTCTCCTCACAACTCTACACTTACTTGCATACACTCATCTCACTTATTCAACTACTAAGTTATCTTTCTTTTGTCTGCTACCCAATAGACGCTACTTCAAGCCATGCACCTCTGACCAATACGACTTGATACATCTATTAGGGTTTTCATTCTCTCTTCTCTCGGAAACCTTCTCCTCATCAAGCCATACCCACATTAAATTATGTTTCAGGGAGTCTTTTAAGATTAGCAGTCCAGTAACCCTAAAATCAAATATGCATTTAATGTATCCCTCTGTACATAAGATTTGAACCTGATCTTTGTCTTCTTAACAATTTGTGCCACCGTTCTACAACTCAAATCACTAATTAAATTGATTGTTGGAGCAAGTAAACTAATTAATTTCATTCTTTTGGTTGGTTTCCGGTTAGAAATTGCTTACACAAACTTAACCGTTCGATGTCTTCACCTTCAATTTTTTTCGTTGATTTTGTCTCTACATGCCATGATCCATGGTTCTTCATTCACCATCGACCTTCAAAATACTATCATCAGATGAGACTTCCCTTGCATCTCAGTCGTCGATCTTGTTCAACCATTGCTCATTGTCACATTGAGGAGACTGAACTACTTCTTATAATGAAAACTGCAAGTTACTTCGATGAAATTTTGTTGAAGTGTCAAAGGGATTGCTCACTCGATCCTGTCGATACTTTATCTTCTTCTCGACCTACTACCAATTAACAAAGAGTATCAGGAACTGGTGACCTTACCAAAATTAGAGAATTGATTTTTAGTTATTCTCCTAAGCTTAAGGAGCTCTCGAATCTTTCTAGACTGAACTACATGGAGAATATTGAGATTTGTGATTGTGAGAAGCTACAGAACATTACGCTGCCAACAACACTCATCAATATTTTTGTACACAATTGCAGAGATTTGCAAAGAGTAGTAGGATTCGATGATCTTATTAAAATTACAAGGTTGATTATTTCTTAGTGTCCTAAGCTTGAGGAGTTGCTGAGTCTTTCTAGATTGAGCTGCATGGAGAAGATTGAGATTAACTCTTGTGAGAAGCTACAAAACATTATGCTGCCACCAACGCTCATTAGTCTATTTGTACTAAGTTGTAGAGCTTTGGAAAGAGTAGTAGGATATGTTGATTTTATCAAACTTACAAAGTTGTTTATTAGTCAGTGTCCTAAGCTTGAGGAGTTTCCAAGTCTCTCTAGAGTGAGTTGCATCTCTCGCACAGAGTAGTCATCATCACTAAGTAAGTCCAGATGACGGGCACATACACAACATACCATTTGAAGTTCGATCTCTCCTAGGTGCTCCTAGCATAACTCTGACAAATCACTCAATCTCTCCAATATGATGGGTCTATGCTCCTACGACATCAATGATGGAATGACCTCCTGCATCCATGAAGTGCAAGTGTTATGAAATCGAGTTAATTTGACTCAATTTAGAATTTACAACTCAAAAATCACAATACTGTCACTATCTACGATAGTGTTGCTATATTCAAATTTCAAATTATGATGCCCAAAGCATTTAAAATTACAAATCGCAACATGCATCACCAAACACATGGGCATCACATTTTAATCTTTGGAAAACCCTAACCCTAATTTCTAATTCGGCAAGAGTGTCGCTACATAAGCGTGCATCACATTTTAAAATTAGAAACCCTAATTTTAAATCACGAATAGCATTACCATATAAATATTTGTCGCTATAATTCATTTGAGCATCATTGATTTCAATTTGTGCGTCGCTATATAGTGACACTGCCAAATTTTAAATTTCAAAGCGTAATAAATGCATCCAAAAGCTAAATTTCAAATCAAGTTTGGAGTAACATATTGGTGGTCTTGCACCTAGAAGCCGTTGGAACTCTTGAAATCAGTCATAAATGTGCTTGGGAAGCTCTCGGCATGCCATTTCATTAGAGGGTCAGAGCTCAAAATAGCAAGAATCTCCTAAGTGTGAATGCACAGATGAATTGAAAGTGACCCTTCATGGCTTATTTAAGCTAGAACATTAGGGTTTTTTTCCCTAATTTCACATTCAAGCTAGGGTTTATTATCATTTTCACCAATTTTTCAATCTAAACCTAATTTTGCATATTTTTTCCATTTTTGGCATAATTGTTGCATCTCGGAGCCTTTATGGACCCTCGAGGCAGCTTTTAACCTTTATCGAGAAATCAACCCAAAATTCTAAATTTTTGCCCGATTCTCGAGGTGGCAGAGAATCAACATTATCGTTCAGCAATGGGGCATCTAAATTTTTTTAAAAAAAATATTTTTGATTTAAGCAACAGTTTTGATCTAAAAAGGGCTATTCTTTGAACTGAAGCAACAAGTACCTCACTTCAAAGAGGGGAAAAATGTAGACACTAAAAAATGTCTTCAATGATATCATACACTTGAAACGGATTTACTAACATTATTTCATCTTTAAATCCATCTTTCTTTTTTTAATTGATTAAATTAGCCTAGTTGTTTAATTAATTGCATCATTTTTGTCCATTAATCTAATTCATCAAAATTAGGTTAATTCATCCCCCTTCGCACTAACATTTCATCCTATTAAATTAAATAAATCAAAACATTTAATTTAATTCCCTAAGTCATCTTATTTAATTAAATAATCCTAAGTTATTTAATTAAATATCATTTCATCTCTCCCCCTCATTTATTAAATATTTAATTTAATAAATATCACTTTATTCCTCCAAATCCCCTAATTACATGATTAAACCTTGTTTAATTAGTAATCAAACTAATTTTCCTCTAAAAAGAGAATATTCCCTTGAAATATTCCTTATCTCCTTTTTTGCACAATTAAAGATTTCTTTTAATTTGCAAAATGCCTTTTATCCTCACCCAAATGAATATTCCAAAAGAATATTCTTATTCCTCCATCATTTGAAAAGGGGATATTTTCACTTAGCTTCTTAAGCAAGGTTTAACCTTTAACCTTTTGAACAAGTCACCTTTGACTTGTGTGAGGAGGTCAAAAGTGTGTTTGTTTGAGGCAAGTTTGAACCCTTGATTAAATCCCATGTTGATGAGAATCCATGATCCATGCCTCTCATCTCCTTCATCTTGGACCATTGATTAATCTTTTCAATCTCAACCCTTCATTCCTCATTTGCTCTCCTATAAATAAAGCACTATTTGGAGACAAATGGATCCATCTTTCAATTGCAAACTTATGTTGTTGTTAAACTCACTTGCATTCACACTCATCTTTTACTCACTTTTATCTTGTTTTAGTTAATTTTTAGTTGCATAATAGCTTAGAGCATCCATTAATGGCTTCCATGCATCCATCTTAATTTGTATATGAATTAGGATTTCCATCTTTTAGCTTAGAATTAGCTTAGATTAGCTTAGGAATAGCATAATTAGATCATTTGTAGCGTAAAATCATGTTAATTTAGCTTGCATCATGTTCATTTTTAGCATAAACTAGGTTTTCATCCATGCATCACAATGGTTTCAACAATTCTCTTCCATAGAATTGACTGAAATAGGCTCACTAATCACGGGATTGGGAAAGGGTCATCATTTCACATCAACACAACACCAATTCCAAAACAGGATAAGTTTCAAATGGGTTAGAGTAGGAATTTAATTGTTTTTGTAGTTTATAGCTTTCAATTTCAATTAAATGTTTAGTTTAATTTTTTCAATTTGAATGATCTTGCTTGGTAGACGTAGGTTTATTTGGGTAAATTATGCTTCAATTCATCATGGATTAAGCGTAATTGATCCACCCTGACAATCCCCGTCTCACACTTATATGTCAATTAGTCAATCTACCTTTCACTCATCAATCAAATTAGTTAGCTAATTAGTTGATCTAGTTAACTCTTAATCAAATTACTTAGTTGAACAATTAAATTAGTTTCCTAAACAATGTAGTTAGTTCACTAATCAATTAAGCTAGTTAACTAGATAGTTAGGTTATTTGACTAATTATATTAACTAGTCAATGAAATTAGTTAAATTTAAATCAAATCTCTAGTCCTCAAGATTGATTAAATCAATCTTTGTAGTTCATTTTTCTCTAAAAACAAGGTTTAAATTCATCACTTATTTGAGGAATTGAGAACTCCCATAAATAGTCTATGATCTATAAATCTAAATATCTCAACCATGTCATTATTATGCCATCAAAAATATTGCATAACACTGAGCATCCACGATCATATCTAAATGCAAGGAAATCCACTTCATGCTCCATTTAAGGTTTGTGCGATTTTGTAATAGAAATTTTAATTATAATTGTTTTATTTTCATTTCATTGCACTCAACATATACTACAAGAAATTAACCAAACACAAAAGAAAATATTACAAACTAGACATATTCACATAAATACAAATGAAATAGCCATTCTCTTCAAGTAAAGGTTAATGAAACAAATTAGTGACTATCATTCTAACTTCACAGTGAACTTCAAAAATAGCTAACTACCCTTACCCATTAGGGATTTGAAATCAAAATAATTCAAAAATAGGTGGGTTGATGCCTTAGTGAGGTATAAAGACCTCACCTTCCATTTATAGACACATAAAAGAGTGCAATAAAGAAATGTCTTCTCAAACGTTGAACAACAAATAAATAGTTTCCAACAAAATGCATGAGAAAGAAAGAACGAGGCACCATGGCATGTAGAAGACCATGCCAACACCAAAAGCTAGGGTGCACCATCATTAGACCCCTACACCCTAAAACCTAAACCCACAAATAGTTAATACACAATAGAGAAGAAACAAGCAAAAAACAAGAAAATCCTAAGGGGCCATTGCTTTAGTGAGGTATGACAACCTCACTTTCCATTTATATCCAAACAAAGGAGTGAAATGAAGAAATTTGTTCTTAAACACTAAATAAAAACAAGCAATGGCTAAAACAATACAAGACAAATAATAAATGAGTAATTAAACAAAAACTAGTGGGTCATTGCCTTAGTGAGATATGATGAGTTCACCTTCCATATACAACTAGATGAATGAGTGAAATGATGAAATACCCTCTTAAATAGTAAACAAATAAATATTGGCCTAAATAATACATGTCAAAGAAGAAATGAGAAAAAAACTAGGTGGGTCATTGCCTTAGTGAGGTGCAATGACTTCACCTTCTATAGTAGATAGAGGAGTGAAATGAAGAAATTCCTTCTCAAACACTAAATAACTAATAATCAATATCATAATGAACACCTAATAGAGAAGAATTGAGTATACCACTAGAAAACCAAGTGGGTCATTGCCTTAGTGAGGTATGATGACCTCGCCTTCCATTTAAATGACTTCTCAAATAGTAATCAACAAATATACAATAGTCTAAACAATACATAATAGAGAAGAAATGACAAAAAAAACTAGTTGATCATTACCTTAATGAGGTTTGAAGACCTCACCTTCCATTTCAAGCTAGAAAAGTGATGGAATTGAATATGACCCTTGAACATACCTCCAAATCCTCTTGACATTCTCTTCACATGGAAGTCCAAATTCTATCCATTAAATCCTTCCAAAGGTATGAAAAAAATGAGATGTGAAGTTAATAGCTACATGTGGAAAATGCAATGTTTTTAGGGAGAAGACAGTTAGTAGTGAAGTGATGTGTATGATTTAATGTTGCATGTTGCAACATTAAAGACAACATTAGTTTCTATCTACATGTCATCTCATACATGCATGCATAGAAGCATAGTTACTAAATGCATAGCAATGGGTGTTAAATGTGGAGTGGCATTGGATAAATGTGTTGGTGTTTGATTGAAATGTGTAAGTTTGCATGGTGTGAACATGTTGATGGGAAAAAATCATCGTTTGATGATGATCTACCATCAGGAGTCCATGTGCACCACCTTCAACCAACCATAATTTTGAAAAAAATAGGGGTGTCTACTTGTCGACCTCCTCCATGTGTATGATGAGTCAAACACCCCTCAATTTTTTTTTTTTAATTATCCATTTCACTACACATGTGACTATTTTTGTTTAATTTTGTCTCCATAATATGTAGAGGTTCATGTCAACTTTGAAAATTAGGGTGTGCCACTATCAAACCCTCTCCTCTAAATATCATGTTTTGTATACTTGATTTTCAATTGCTTGAAAATTCGAAAGATAGCTTTTGGAATCAAATGTGCATTTTTTTGAATTGATGTTTTAGATCACTTAGTGATCCAACGTCAAGAAGATAAGAGTGAATAATTACATAGTCTTAAAAAAAGGAAGGGGTGGACATGACTAGAGAACTAGAAAACCAAAGACAATTATGAGTAAGCGGGGTTGAGGAAAGAGAAGGAAATGAAAGAAAATGAATAAAAAAACAACAACAAAAAACTTAATAAGAAATAAAATTTATATGTGAATTTATATACATGTATGAAAGTAAAAGGATTAAATGTGAATATATCTCTTCAGAAATGTATGCACATATATAGATATATATAAATGAATGCTATTCTAATTGAATATCTCTTTAATATACTTTGTATCTATATACAAATATATGCTATCAAGATTAGATTTCCTTAAGCAATGTTATTGTTGCATCCCTACCAAAATTTCCTCACCGTACGCAGCCCCAAATAGGCCAAAACCTAAGTAGGGTTAAATTGTTGAATGATCTTCGAAATAGCCAAACTGATGTTTAGGGGATTTCTTTTTTGCGTCTCTTCTTTATGTGTTTTACTTTGTTGGTTCGAGGAAACCAACATAGCTAGAAAGTCTTTTTTCTATCTTTAGTTATTTGGTGGATTGTATATAGGTTGATAAGAGCTTATTGTAGGGATCCCATTCTTTTTAATTTTGACCTCTTTTTCATCTTACAACCATCTTCTTAGATTTTTTTATTTATTTTTTTATCAATTTTTAGCATACAAATATGTCTTAAAAGAAGATGATCACCAACAAGCTCCTTCAACTTCTACTTGTTCAAATAAAGTGGTTGCAACATCTAGAGACTCCCTTTCATACAATTTCCTCCAACTTCTAAGCTTCATTTTCAATAGTTTGGTAACTAACTTTCTACATTTTTTTAGAGTCAATATTTTGCCTATTTTTATCCTCGTGACAAAACCCACAATAGAGAGAGAACAAGGATATAATAGCTAGGTCTCCAAGGACACCATTATTATAACATCAATCTCACATGTCTTAGATCTTCTATGTCCAACTGTGGGTAGTTTATGTCATTTACAATTTGCTTAAATTATTTTTTTGATAGACTAGATAGTTAGATTAGATTGCTAGAGTTAGTATTAGAGTAGCGGTAGATTATATTTTTTTCTTTAATCTAAACTTAAAGCACTCTACTTCTAGTTTAGATAGGGGATAGTGTTGGATTGATTTTATTTGTTAAAATTATTTTATTTCTATTAAAAGCATTGTTTAAATAATAGTATTAGTCTTTCAACAACTTGCACAACATCAAAGATAAATCTAATGCTCAATTTGCACAATTAAACAAGCAACTTCCCAACTGAAAACACCTATTTCACTCAAACACACAATGAAATCAACAAATAATATTTTACATTTTGAACAAACAATAATGTTTTAATTTAGAAGAAAAAGGGGAAAGTAAGTTTATTCACATATTGCTTGCATGCATGTGCTTTTGCCTTTGGTTTTTTACATTATTATACTTACCCCCTGTCCCCATGTTGCTTAAGTGTATTTTCGGCTTAAAATTAAGCAGTTAGATGTCCCCATGAAAATTTTTATTTATGAGAATAGGATAATTTGGAATCTTTTCCTATTTTCATGGAGCGCTTAAAAATTGAAAATAGGATGTGGAAAAATGTGGGGGTTGAAGTTGTACATATTAAAAAAAATTCCATGTGGCTCCACAAATCTTTTTGCCTCCCTTTTCACATTTGACTCCAATTTTTCCCTTCAATTTTTACTTGCACAAAATATTATTAGCACTGTTCATTTGATTATACAGTTGAAAAATTTAAATTTAGATTGACTTAATAAAGCAAGCAGAAAAAAATACAATCATGAGGCCACCAGCTCCACAAAATGCTGCTTAAAATGTTGAGCAGTGGCTGCTAGCCAAAATAAGCTAAGCATCGGCATGGGGACCTACCCTTAAATTGTTAAAAGGAAAGGAATTATTGCTTGGCGATATTTGTATTGATTTTTCACAATATATTTGCATGCATGCACATGTAAACACAAAATGCAAAAAAATAGTAGTTTCTTAGCTTTTTTCCATGCATGCTAATTTAAATAGAACTTTATTTCAGCATCACATATCTAAAAAGCATAAAACTTTCAAAAGCACCAATAAAAAACTAGAAAAAGATTAAAAAAAACAAATAGGACTTTTGCTTTTTGAGTTGAGAGGTCTAAACTTTGTTCCAAATTAACAAGTACTCAAACTAGCAAATCCAAACACCATGTCTCAAAATAAATGATTAAACATTTTAACAAACTTGAAAATTACACAAGAATTAAGAACAACACAAGAAGTCCATTTACACTAACTAAAAATCCATTTATGATAAGTACACACATATACCAAGGCATTGGAGAAACCATTGCTTACATTTTCCCACTTAATCACATTTTTACATTTCACACCTATATGTATCCAAGGGTAAGGATAGATTGGGTAGAAGTTACTTTTAGTGAGCTATGGAAGTTGTTACCACTTCCAATAGTTGTTGAGGTTATTGAATAAGAAGAAGCATTTAAATAATTTGACAAGAGAATAATTGCTTGTTAGCCATTGAACTAGAGTATCTGGGAACCCTCTTTGAGCTAGAAATCATTTGTACAAACAACACCCTTTATGACTACACACAACACTACCACACTTTATGAACTCCACACTTTATGAGAAAAAATGACTACACACAACACTACCACCACATTTTAACTTAAAAACACTCCCACTCATTAATAACTATTTGTTGGTGTTTGTCATTGATGTCAAAGATTTTTCATTGATGCCAATTGATTTCAAAGATGATAGAGAATGTCTAAGGTGCATGTGATGTCAATGGTGCATTCAATGTCAAAGTGATTGACGATGTTTGTTGGTGAACTTGCTCATTCATTTCATGGTTTCTTTGTGTTGATTATCTCATTTATCTCATGATGCTTGATGCATGATTCATGTCAACTATATGACATGATTGCTTCATGTCACAAATTTGCTTCTTTACAATGCAGTTTGTTGGTGAGTTGATAGGGTGTTATGTTATTCATCATGGTATTTTCACAAGAATCTTACAACATAGCATGAGGTGTTATTTTGCATAACTCAGATCAGGTACTCAGTGGAAAGCATGAGTGAGTTTTGGAATGATTGATAAAGTTGAGATATGGACAATGACATGAACAAAGATTGTTATTAAGATCTTTTCTTGAGTATTCCTACAATTGGTATCACATTAGCAGGTTCCCTGTAGAAGTTTAATCAACTTGGGTTGATCCTGATAGTGGAATACTATGGAAAAAAGAAAAGGACAAAAGAAAAAGGTTAGTGCTAAGCAAAAAGTAGTTCAACAAGTCTCAATCAAATCAAGTGATGTGTTGTTGCAAGAAACACCCCTGCCAATTGACACAAGATATGATATATTTGAAAGAAAAGATGATTTTGTAGTTGATAATGTTGACAAAGAAGGAGACCACATTGTGAGTGAATTTGAACAGGAAGGTTCTTCTATTTTAAGAGCACCTCTGTTTGATGGCACTAATTTTGCTTTTTGGAGTCTTAGGATGAAGTCTTACTTGTCTTTTTTGGGATTTAGTGTATGGACATCAGTAGAAAAAGGTTATATGTCAGTGCCTTCAACACCTCCTTTTACTGTTGATGAGAAGAAGGCTTATGAATGCAATATAAAGGCCATGGATGTCATTCTTTGTGGTTTGACAAATGAGATTCTTGTTAATTTCATGCATTGTAAGAGTGCAAAAGATGTTTGGGACAAGATAGTCAGTATTTATTAAGATGATGTTGTTAGTACAAGTGAAAATCAGAAAGAAAAGTGTGTAAGTGAATCTGATAAGGATGAAGAAAATGATGAAAGTGAAATTGATCTTGAAGGTGAACTTATTTGTCCCCTAGATGTGATCAAGAAACTCATATAGGAGAACCAAATATTAGAGTTGCAACTTCAAGAAGAAAAGGAGTCCAAGGCCAAAACACTTTCAACCCTTGAAGAAGCAGAAAAACTAATCATCTAGATTTGAAGGTACAAGTTGTAGAAGTTAAGAAAATAGAAGTTATAAATCAATTTCAAGCATAAGAGGTTGATTGTGAAAGATATGAGTTAGAGATATCTTCTTTGAGAAAGGAGCCTGGAAAGGCATCTACCAAGTTACACAAGAATCTTCAATTTGAAAAGAGCACTAAATGCTTAAATGAGATGTTGTGCAAGCAAAAATATCACAAGCATACTATTGGTTTAGGGTTTGAAAAAGGGCAGAGTTCTAAGGTTAGATAAACTCCTAGGAAGAAAGTAGAATTAAAATATCATTCTGCTGCTCCTAAGATTGAAGACAAGAAGACAATAAAAAATACTTCTGCACAAGCCAACAAGAACAAGTTCAAAAAATCCTTTCATTCAAGACAACATCAAATGACTAGGTTTGCAAACTCTTTTCATGGTTATTGCTATTCATGTTATGAATTTGGACATAGAGTAATAGAGTGTTGGATGTATGCAAGAAAATTTGAATGGAATAAGAGTTCTTGTGAGTGGTAAAATAGAAAAATTAATGTCCTATGTTATAAATGCAATCGTCTAGGTCACACTGCAAGGTTTTGTGGTACACAAGTAAGAAATGATGTTTTTTTGGATTTTCAAGAAGATATAGTTCTTTTTTACCTTTGGTTGATTACAAGATCATTTTTTATAAGTGTAATAATATTAGTCATACAACAAGGTCCTGTAAAAGTAAGTTGATGGAATCATCTAGACATAACAAACAAGAAAATACTCTAATCAAGCAAAAGAAAGGTACTATGAAAGTTTAGAGAAGAAAACAAGACCAAGAGAAGGAAGACCTTAAACTTGTGCATATTGCATAAGAGGCATCACTAATTGCTTAAAGAGAAGTATGGGGTCAGGGGGAGATGATTATTGCTTTATCATTCAACCTTATAGACAACAACAAAGAGGTTGTATATTAGTCAACAATTCAATCAGGATGAAATCCATAGTAGATAGATCATGCTAAGGACATTGATAGTACACAATATTGTTGGGATTCATAAAATTATACTTTGCAATCTTTGCCAACATTTTTGTAGCCTATGCAAAAATTGGAAGCTTTAGAACAGGGTATGGAACCCATCAAAGTGAATATGAGGAAGGGTTTAACAGTGAAACCCTAGTGAGCTATGCAAATATGAGACCTGTCAATTATCAAGTGAAGTCACTGTGAGATACCTTTAGGGTGAAATTCATAAGCATTTTGTATGAGTTGTCAGAGTTATGTTGGCAGGAGATGTGTGTTTTGTCCATGATTCAACATGGAAAGTGATTGTGCAAGTGAAAAGTTGCAATGACAAAAATAAAGTAGGGTTTCATGAGATCAGATCCCTGCATAGTGAGCAGTTCATAGTGTTATTATTCACAAGTGCATAATGAAGGACAAGAGGTCCCAGATACATGAGTATGCATAGTTTTAAACTCTATGAAGGCACAATCTAGTAGCCTTGGTGATGGTGAAATGCTAAAAAAATGATGATTGTTACTCTCCAAGAAATCTGAGCATCATGTGAATTGGGTTCCAGGCCTTCAAATGCATGAAAGATAGTCATGCCACAAACAAGTATGAGACAAAGGTTCATTGTTTTAAGTGCAAGAACATGAGCAGTGTTTTTAGATTCATGAAAATGTAAGACAATGGTGTCAAATCCAAAATAGTGAGCTTTGAGTTGAAGGTAGTAATGTCAATGCATAACAGTGAAGTGATGTTTTCCCTATTGAAAGCTCAGTGAAGTGAAACCAGGTATCATGCATAATTCAAAATTTAGTCACGGTCCATTGATTGACATAGGGTTGTTGTGATTTGTGTGATCTCAGAGATACTAAAGATTGATGAACAGAGTGGTAGTCAAATCTCAAGTGCACAATTCATTCTTGTTTCCTTGTGTTTTGTTCTTTAGCATTTTTATCTCTTTTGTTTGGTCTTGTGATGAGTATCCTTTTCATCTTGTTCCATTTGAGCTTTTACATAAGTTTGTATTGTGATTGTAAAATCTATTTATAGTCACTTGAGTGTTTATAGTGTAATCTTCAAGAGACGGTTTTCTATGTGCAAGGGAATGGTAGTAAATGACAATGTAGTGAAGCCAAACCATGTACACTAAAAAGAGATTGCAATGGCAATAGGATTGTAAGGTGCATTCACTATGTCTAATTGTGTGTTCAAGGAAGCAGCCAAAAGTAAACCCTAGGATTTCATGGAGGTTAAAGACTTGGTAGTGGACAATGATGTGTTTTCTATTGGAGCTACAGTTGTCTTTAGAGTATCTTGTTGTAGGGGTATGATGTTTGTAGAGGTCTGGATTACAGTGTGCTAGTGTAATGACTATCTTGACCATATTTGTAGTGATATAGATCTTGGAAAGTGATTTCCATGTCTATTCTCTCAGTCATAGAGGATATGCATGACAATGATGTGCTTGGATAGTTATTTGGTGTTGGTGATTGCTAGTGACATTCATGTTTCATATCTGTAGAGTGATATTGATCTTGGACAATGTTTCATCTCTTACTTTTCAATCCACAATGCTATGACTCAATCCATGTTTATCCTTGCATAATACAATGATCTTCATGTCATCTTAGTTAAAGTTTGTTGTGACAGTAGTATTGGTATGGGTATTTCATAGTGAGAGTACAAGGTGATAGTTTGCAGTGGTCTCACAATGATGCTTTTTCTTTAAGCATGTTGTTGGGGCAGTATGATGTTTATCTTGAAAATCACAGGGGTAGTATGGATCTTGTACATTGATGTTTGTTTTGAGAATCACAAGGGTAGTATAATGTCAGTACTATTCATTGCATCTTAGCCTACATTTATGAATGTGTTCATTGCCTACCTCAGTAGTCCAAGTTTGATAGTGTTATAACCATGCCCTATGCAAAGGTAGTGAGTAGTCTCTTTGTCATTGATTTCACTTCACTTTTGCAACCTTATCTTCCATCTATGCTCTTATTGTGACAGTAGTATTGATGCAAAGTCTTGTGGCAGTGGTATACTACAAAGTATTGTTTTGGTCAGTGAAAATTTGGTGTGTAATCTTTTACAGTGCTTTTGAACAATGCTATCCTAAGTGATAAAGGACAATTTTCACTCATAGTTTTCCAGCGGTATTCATTCTTTTGGACTGCTAGTTCTTGCAAAATCTTGTTTTGCCTTGAATATTTCTATTTTGCAGGGATATAATGTTTAGTGCTACAATGTAATCTTAGTCATAGTTTGTAGGTGCAACCAATTTTTGTCTTGAAAATGGGTATGTAGATGATAACATGATATTGATAGTGCCATAATGGCAGGTTAAGGGAAGTCCATTTTCCTTTGCCATTTTATGTCAAAGGGGGAGTAATAAAATTGCAAGCAAGAGTTTTTCCATTACTAACAAAGGGGGATTTTGTTGGTGTTTGTCATTGATGTCAATTAATGTCAAAGATGACAAAGGATTTCAAAGGTGCATGTGATGTCAAAGTGATTGATGGTGTTTGTTGGTGAACTTGCGCATTCATTTCATGGTTTCTTTGTGTTGATTATCTCATTTATCTCATTATGCTTGATGCATGATTCATGTCAAGTGTTGATTATCTCATTTATCTCATGATTCTTGATGCATGATTCATGTCAACTATATGGAAAGATTGCTTCATGTCACAAAGTTGCTTCTTTACAATGCAGTTAGTTGGTGAGTTGATAGGGTGTTGGTTCATTCATCATGGTATTTTCACAAGAATCTTGCAACATAGCATGAGTTGTTATCTTGTATAAATCAGATCAAGTATTTAGTGGAAAGCATAAGTGAGTTTTGGCATGATTGATAAAGTTGAGATATGGACAGTGAAATGAACAAAGATTGTTATTAAGATCTTTTCTTGAGTATTCCTACACTATTTCCTTACAAAGAGAGTAATACTAGGTGGAAAGCTTTGTGAATTTCATAATAAGTAGATGGAGGAAGAATTGATCCTTCCTTATGAAGATAAATATTAAATCCAAAAAATAAGAACTCGTGGAGGTATTGACCAATGGAGGAGGGGATGTAAATAGAGGATAGAACTAGTAATCTAAACCTACAATAGAAAGTTGTAACGTAGGCTCTATGGGGACATTAAATCCTTGTTCCATGTTCTCAAGACCATTTCTATTATATTCATGTTTAGAAATAATTTTTAATCTAGGCCATAATATGTTTCCATTTTAAAAAGAGGAGGATCTACATCACTATCCTTGTCAAAATGACACGTGTAACTACATGTTGGAGTAGTATCAATATAAATGACATAACATGAAGTAAGTTTTCTACCATAAGAATGTGGATCTAGGTTCCATAGAGGAATTCCAAAGTGAGTAAGGTCAATCTTATATTCAAGAATATAATAAAATGTGAAATCTAAGGAGTCCCAATCATCACAAATACATGTAGAAGGAGATGAACCGTGAAGAGGCACAAAATCGTCAATTGAGGGTGATAATGGTGTGTACATTTTAGGTGAAGAAAAGGCATGATATTATGATGAGTATAATATTTTAAAACAATCTTTTCATGACCCAATTCAACCCGTTGACAATATTGTAAGGGAGTAGGATAATCTTTTATTATCAAAGATTTACGATTATGCACAAATTTGATAGACCAGTGTAGAGTAGATGGAACTACACACACTCAATAGTAGACAATAGGCATTGTGATAGTGGCTAGATTCTAGTGACTAATATTATCAAAAAATGTAATCAAAATATTTAATAGAGAAATAGCAGAGCTAACAACATTGATAATATTATGGAGATCTAAACTACAAATATTTAGATCATAACCATTATCAACAATTTTTTTCTTAATCCCAATAAATTTAACACAAATAGTGGTCATAAGAGGGTAATTTTTTCTTTGAACTTCAAGAGAAATAAGTTCATATTGAAGAAAAATAATATACGTATTTGTATAAATGCACTCAAGAAAGTTAGTCAAATGAATAGATGAGAAATTTCATTTCAACTATTCCATAAGATAAAAGTAACACTATTTCCTAGTAAGGAATCCACTTAGATTCACATACACGTGTGCAAGAAAGATAACATACTTATATGATCCCCAAAATATTTACTAGTTTTATCACAACATAGGATATAGTATGAACTACATTACTAGATTATGTAAGCATGGTGGGACAAAAACTAATCGTAGTCTAATCAGAACCAAAGATAGTACATGGGAATACACTTGGTATTTAACATCCTAGACTTGTGCTTTCTCCAATGAGAAACAAAGTCATAACTTGCAATTAAGAAGAGAGAACATCTATAAATCATAAATGGAAACAAAGTTGCATACACAAAAAAATCATAGATAAAATATTTTTACAACTAAACATGCTTAATAATCCATTTAAAAGTTGTAATAACCTATATGAAATAAGAGAATACCATTGAATAGGGTGTATAATACATTAAAATGATGTCACACATTTATCTAACTCTTATTACAATCATGCAAGAAAGTGTAGTGGAGGGAACCCACATATAGGTTCAAAGATTCCCCTAAGTTGTTACAATCTACCAAAGGGACATCCAATTATAGACATAGATTTTGACTACCTTTTCTATGATTTATAAAGCATGTTGTTTTCCCTTAAAAATTTGAATTGCAAAAGTTGATTCCCTAAAATAACCTAACATACACACAATTATAAATTTCACTTAAAATACCAACCCAAAAGCATATTACATTCTTGTATATAGAGCAATTAATTATAATGCATTTACTTCCTTGGACACAATCATGGTGATAATTTCCAATCAATACATGGAATCTAACAATACAATCATCCTCACAATAAATATCCCTTAGATCTATTGATAGGTACCCTAGGGAAAATAAAAAAATTCTCTATATGTGTAGATAGGTCACCAAGTACCAAATTGTAGGCCTAAAAATGTAGGTGTTCATTAGTCATATTGAAATAATCCATGTGCTTATTTCCTTAGTAGTACATAGACTTGTGTCTAAATTCATACCTATAAGGAGTCCACAAATATTTGAGATTGATTGAGATTTGTAAGTATTTGTTGTAGTTATTTTATCTCTTTAAGGGAATGCTAGGATATATAAGGGTTAGATGAGAAACACTATTCAAATAGTAGAATATTGAAGTAAACTTACAGTTAGGGTTTATAAATTGCATGAGAGGCTCAAAAATCCACAATTTTAAACTAGTAGGGATCAAATCATAACATGCAATTTGTAACTTGCAAGGAAGAGTCAAATTCTAATGGGCACATGTATAGGAAAATAGTAGAAAAATGGAGCTAAGAACTTGGGATGTAATTTGTAGGAAGAGGTAAAAGTCAAGTATAAAGAAAATGTATCAAAAATTAGAACTTTGTATGAAATTTTTAAGAGATAAAAAGTTGCATAGAGACTCTGAAATTCCACAAGGATCAAAGAAAGCGTGAAGTGAAATGAAAGTGGTAAAGTAGTCAAGTGAGGATGCAAGCATTGAAAGAAATCCTTTATAACCATAAATTCTTCAACTCTGTTTTACTTGACATTAGTCCAAGAGAAGCCAACCTAGCAATCATCAAAAGCTCATAGATGACATCTACTAAGTGTAATACTAGAAACATGATTCACGTGAAGTGGTCATGTATACAATTCAATATTATCAACCTACCATGAAATAAAATGCATCAATCTAAACATTGAAAATCAAAAAATAAAAAAACTAAAGAGAAAAAATATTCAATGGTGAAAACCATTCTTATAATGCATTGGGAAAGTACTATGATGAAAACCTATTTACAATAATCATGCATGAATTTGACACCCATGTGTATTGTAAACTTGGGGGCAAGCTTCTTCCACCCACTATCATATTCATCATTTGCGACTATCTTCTTGCTATCCATATCATGCCATCATATTGTTCCTATCCATTGAATCTACATCATCATACCATCATACCTATCCTCATTCCACTTTTAACCTTGACCTTGGTATGTGGACAAGATATAATTGTTGAAAACAAGGTGAAGAGAAGATACAATATGAACTTATACAAGTGAATTCCGATTTGGAAATAAAATTACCAAATCATATTTAAACATGTGATTGCAACATATGTCACAATATAAAAATCAGCAAACAAAATGTGACATTAGATTTACATGGAGAATCCCTTTTAGAAAAATACTCTGCATGAGAAAAGAGGGCAAGTACATTATTAATTTTCAAATGAGAGTACACAATAATACACTTAATACTAGTGATCTCTGATCAACCTAGTAGCACCCTATTTTTCCCCCGGTAGCACCCTATTACTTGCAATACCTCAACATAAAACTACCATCTCATGGATCCAATTCATAGAGGTAAAACCACAAATGGTAAACCAAAACAAGAGGTACAAAACCACCTGAAAAACCCACACCCCCTTCTTGGACAACCAAAAGACATAATAAAATACTAAATGGAAATTACAAGGCTCCAACATGGGTTCCTAGCCCATAGCCTATCCAACTCTTACTTTCTAGATGCTCTGATGACCTTTTTGCTCCCCAATGGAACACCAGCAGACACCTTTTCTCCTCCAATATTGGGTACCCCATCCAAGACATTTCAACTTCCAAAATGGATGCTTAAGAAAGATGCCTTATCCATTTTTGAAGTATAACCTCCACCAAAATTAAATCCTCTCTTTAAAATATAATAATAGAATGTTGAAATTTAATGAATTCATCTTATGTCCCCTAGAACACATTCCAAGTAATGTGGAGACATAATATTAATAGGCTAATGTTACCTTATCCTAACATTCTCCCACTTGATATTATACATTTTAATTACATCCAAGGGATACAAATAATGTATCAAGTATAGTGATCAAGACCCATGGCCTTCCTCCACCAAGAGAACTTATTCATGGTCATTGGCTTCATAAGAGAATCTGCAACAGTATCTAAAGTTTCAAACATACCAATCAAAACCTTACCATTCTCAACTATTTCTTGTAAAAACTGATACTAGACATCAACACGCTTAGTATAAGCATGATACATAATATTTTTGGTCAAACAAATAGCACTATGAGTGTCACATCCAATCCTCATTGTCTTGCAATCAAAATAAATTTCATTACCAAGCCTCTATATCTATATCACGTCCTTAGAGGCATATGTAGTAACCATATACTTGGCTTCAGTGGTGGAAAATTCAACTATAGGTTTTATTTTACTCATCCAACTCATTGCACCTCCAAACAAAGTAAATACATAGCCACTAATTGACCTTCAACTATCCAAATCACTTGCCCAATCTACATCAACAAACCCATATATGTCCAATGGCTTGACCACATCATTAGTACCATGATAAACCAAACTTGGGCTATATTAATCAAATAACAAACAGTGCTAACTATCTCTTCCCAAAAGCATCTATCAAGCTTCACACCACTCAACATAATCCTAGCTCTTTCAATCAAGGTTTGGTTCATTATTTCCACTACCCCATTTTGTTGGGGAGTATAAGGAGTAGTATTTTTCCAAACAATACATGTATGCTTATAGAACTCATCAAATTACTTGGAAAAATATTCACCCTCAATGTCAAATCTCAACACTTTTATCTTATAATCCATTTACTTCTCAACTAAGGCCTTAAATTCCTTAAAATTTGTGAAAAATTCATATTTATAATGCATAAAATAAATACATGTGTATCTTTTCCTTACTAGTTGGTGGAGAAGCACCTAGTGTTGTTATGCCTCCAATAGGAAATATTGTAAAATGGTCATGTGTGGACCCATTCAAATGTATTTAAGTCTCCATCAGGTTTCTAGGAGGTCAAATTACTAAAAAAGTTGTCTTTTTGTTGCAAAAGATGCAAAAAAGGCAAAAAAGGCACAAATGAGGAAGTTCAAAGGTCATACAGAGTTAAAAGGTGGTTATGTTAGTTTGAGCATGTGAGGAATTTGAAATTCCTTTACAAAGTCCATTTGCATTGTTGTAAAGCAGATTGGTGGGTTTGAGGAAGAAAATCAATAAAAAATAACACTGTTTTATTGTCATTTCAAGTGTTTTCACTGTTGCATGCCATTGTACGGCCATGTACAGACAAAAAACACACTTCTATTTGATTGGAGGTGAAATTATTTTGAATCTAGTTTATAATTCAATTTTTTTCATCTCATTTCATTGAGTTATGCAAAAGATATGTTAATTTCTTTATGGACAACTTGAAATTTCTAAACGAGGGACAGCAAGCACAAAAAAATGCATAACTCTCATTTTAACCACTTAAAACTCATAATTTTTTGTTTGGAGGTCTATTTTAACATGTTATTTGATATTCCAAAGTTACAGAGGTGTATGTTAATGTTTGATAAGGTTTCAAGGAGGCCCTAGGCAGTCTCAGCCTTGATTTTTTCCATTTAAAGAGCCTAGATGCTAGGGTTTTGTGAAAACTAAGTGGAAACCCACAGAAGATGAATGAATAAGCATGTGCAGACCAAATTCAAGGTGTTTGAAGCAAAAACTAGGTGCTTAGAGGTTTGGAATGCATACTTTCAATAAACGCTCACTATTTGAGCATAGTTTTAAGCATTGAGCAAGGGTTTTAAGTTTTGTTGTTTTGGTGAGTGATATATTTGCTAAAGATTGTGGATTTATGAGTTTTTTGACCTATTGAAGGAATTTTTATAGTTATTTGAGGTTGAGGAGTGAGTTAGTGAGTACTTGCTTTGAAAATTAGGCCTATTTGAGGCTCATTTGTTGTGGGACAGTCATTTTTTCTGATATTCTTTCCAAAACAACATTTCTTTATTTTGAAGTATGTCTAATAAGGCTGAAATGGGTCCTATAATATGTGATTAGATTTGATGAAATCCACTTTGTTTGCACGTTATTCTTAATTTAGTGTTTTGAACTCCTACAAGCTATGTTGGTCCTTGGGTGCAAACAATTGAGAAATTGATGAAATAGTGTTATTGAAGGGTGTTTTTTGTTTAATCCATCTTATTTCATGAGAATGGAAATATATTAAGGTCTAGTAAGAGTTTAGAATCCTAATTTTGAAGATTTGGTGTCTTTTAGCATGTTGAATCAAGTTTCAAACAAGTGAATTTTGGTGTAAGATTAACTGACCTTCTCAAGTTTGTGGTTTGGGTTTTAAGAACCCTTCAAGTGTGTAAATGATTTGCATCAATTGGTATCAGATCTGGTTGATCTGGTAGTTTTTTAATTTGTTGGTTGTAGGTGCTTGGTCCATCTTAAAGTTGTAAGAGAGAAAGAGTTGAAGGTGTGTTGATTACATACAAGGATGGGGTCTATGTTCACTGTCCTCCAATAGAGATTGAGTTGGGGAGAAGGTGCAGAGAGAGTGACACCACTGAGAAAAATAGTGGTAGGTGCATCTTCTAGGATCTGTTGTTGGGTAAGATGGATGGTATGTTGAGGTTGTGTGATAAAGCAGTGAGGGAGATGGATATCTGTCCAAAAATCACTTGAAGAGTTTGCAACCATTACAAAGTTGAAAGTCAGTTTGAAAAATGATTCAATGATTGGAAAAGATGATGAGATGATTGCTTAGTGAAAGCATAGTAAGGACAGTCTTGTGTCCTTTGATTGGAAAAAAATGTGAGAGGGTAGTTAAATACTATCAAGGCAGTGATTTAGAGATCTGAGAATACTGAGAGAAAGGCAAGGCAAAAGACAAAGACAAGTGAAGACAAAAAATGAAGGAGAACAATGGAATCAAGACAAAGGAAAGTGAATGTTTCAAGAACAAGGCAAGAAGCAGACCAAGATAAATTGGTAAAGGTATGCAGGTGTGATGAAACTAGTTGGATGCAAATCAGTCCTCAAAGGGACTTGAGATCTTTTTCAGGCCGGTTGTTTGGTGCAGGAGCACCTAGCGTTGTTATGCCTCCAATAGGAAATATTGTAAAATTTGAATTATCATCATGTTATGCATGTAAACTGGTCATTTTTGGACCCATTCAAATGTATTTAAGTCACCATTAGGTTTCTAGGAGGTCAAATTGCTAAAAAAGTTGTCTTTTTGTTGCAAAAGATGCAAAAATTCAAAAAAGGAAAAAATGAGGAAGTTCAAAGGTCATAGGGAGTTTAAAAGGTGGTTATGTTATTTTGATAATGTGAGAAAGTTTAAAATCCTTTAAAAATTCCATTTTCATCGTTGTAAAGAAGATTGGTGGGTTTGAGGAAGAAAATGAATAAAAAATAACACTGTTTTATTGTCATTTCAAGTGTTTTTCACTGTTGCAGGCCATTGTATAGCAATGTACGAATAGAAAACCCACTTATATTTGATTTGAGGTGAAAATATTTTTAATCTAGTTTCTAATGCAATTGGTTTCATCTCATTTCATTGAGTTATGCAAAAGATATGTTAATTTCTTTACAAGTAGCTTGTGAATTCTGAACTAGGGGCAACAAGCACCAAAAAAATGCATAATTCTCATTTTAACCACTAAAAACTCATAATTTTTGGTTTGGAGGTCTGTTTTAACATGTTATTTGAGATTCAAAGTTGCAGGGGTGTATGTTAATGTTCGATAAGGTTTCAAGGAGGCCCTAGGTTGTCTCAGCCTTGATTTTTGCCATTTAAAGAGCCTAGATGCTAGGGTTTTGTGAAAACTAAGTGGAAACCCATGGAAGATGAATGAATAAGCATGTACAGACCCATATAATTTTTTTTGAATAAAAAACAAGGTGCTTAGAGGTCTATAATGCATACTTTCAATAAACCCTCACTATTTGAGCATAGTTTTAAGCATTGATCAAGGGTTTTAAGTTTCGTTGCTTTGGTGAGTGATATCTTTGCTAAATATGGTGGATTTATGAGGTTTTTGACCTGCTAAAGGAATTTTTACAATTAGTTGAGGTTGAGGAGTGAGTTAGTGAGTACTTTCTTTGAAAATTAGGCCTATTTGAGGCTCATTTGTTGTGGGACCGTCATTTTTTCTGATATTATTTTCAAAACAATAGTACCTTATTTTGAAGTATTTTTAATAAGGCTGAAATGGGTCATAGAATGTGTGATTATATTTGAGGAACTCCACCTGGTTTGCAAGTTATGCCCGATTTAGTGTTTTGGACTCCTACAAGCTATGTTGGTCCTTGGGTGCAAGCAATTGAGAAATTGATGAAATAGTGTTATTGAAGTGTTTTTTTGGTTTAATCCTACTTATTTCATGAGAATGGAAATATATTAAGGTCTGGTAAGAGTTTAGAATCCTGATTTTGAAGATTTGGTGTCTTTTAGCATGTAAAATCAAGTTTCAAACAAGCGAATTTTGGTGTAAGATTAACTGACCTTCTCAAGTTTGTGGTTTGTGTTTTAAGAACCCTTGAAGTTTGTAGATGCTTTGCATCACTAGTTCCATTAATAAATGAAAATATATTTTGTTTACCAAACACACAATTCTCAAAAAAATATTTTTTCTAATAGATTAAAAAAATAACATGAACCAACTTTTGATTAAGAATGGTCTTAAGACCTTTCTCAGCAGTGTGCCCCAATCTATGGTACCACAACATGCATGCATTTTCAGTGCTAGTTACATTAGAAGAGTTACATAAAGTAGATAAATTTAGCCTAAACAAAATCTATATAGAAGATCCTTTATCTATCACCAAACTCCCTCTTAACAACCTACAACTAGACTTGTCAAATGTTGCATGCATTCAAAAATTATTCAACTTGGATGCTAAAAGTAAATTTCTTGAAAGTTTTAGAATATGCAAAACAAAATCAAGAGATTTAATCATCTCATCACTGAAACACAACTTTATCTTTCCCTTACCAACAATCTTCTTAGTGTTATTATCACCAAGGAAAACATCACCTGCATGATATGTTCTTAAAGTAGTAAATCACTCATTGCAAGGAGTGATGTTGTAGGAGAAAATTGAATAAATAAGACAAACATCATTACTAATAGAGTTAGCTGAAATAAACAAAGCATTAAAATCATCTTTAGAGTATTTTTTTGTGGAGGAATCAACATTATTTTTCTTGTTCTTACACTCCTTCACATGCCATATTTTGCCAAAATTCCAAAACTTATACTCTTTTTGGGGGGATTATAATGTCCTTTAGACTTATGCCACATTTTATTCCCTTTAGGCCCTTTCTCTTTAGACCTTCCTCACACATGCAAGGCATCTTGGGAGCCAACATTCATATAATTTCTCCTCATCTCCACTAAAAGAAGTATGGGAACTATGTTGTCCATCTTTGGCTCTTCATTACCACTACTTGTGGAAAAAATTAGATTTTTCCAAAATTTAGGTAAAGAACAAAGAAATAAGATACATTTTTCTTCATCTTCTAATTTAATATCTACTCATACAAGTTGACTTATAATTAGATTAAAAGAATTTAAAAGTTTGCAGTAAAATCACCATCTTGCATTTTTAATGAATATAACTGTAGATAGGGAAATAAGCAATCAGATTTAAAGTTAAAAACAATAAATTAACTAATTCCTATCAAGCACAATAGAGTACGAAATAACAAGGAAATCACAATATGAAGCACAAATGCAAACCGATCTCCACACCAACTCCATTTATCTCCATTGCTCTTCTCCAATTGCACAAGGATGCAAGATTTTGAAGGGTTGACAATAGAGGAGGAATGCTGATTGCTCACTATTGCAGTGTAACAACTTGATATGATGACGAATGGAGAATGATAGAAATGGATGAAAGATGGAGGAATGATTTTGACAGAATGAGGATGTTTGAAGAAGATTCGATCCAAATGGCTTGTGAAAGGTTTGATTTATAGATTTTTGATTTGGACAGAGATAAGATTTGACAAGATTCGATAAGGATTTGATTTTTGACAAAAGAGGAAATATGACGAGATGAGATAAGATTTCAAAAAGATAGAAAGATTTTGATTCTCTTTTAAAGGAAATAAATCCTGAAAAAGATGAGAAGGATAATTGATGAATTATCTAATTAAATAAATTAATTAGATGCACACGAGTTCAGTTTTGGAAAGAAAGCGAGAAGATCTTTTTATGATTTTATTAATTAAATAAATTTTGGATTTATTTAATTAACGTTGAATTTATGATTTCATTAATTAAATAATATAAATTATTTAATTAACATTAGAAGAATGAATAGAAATGATTTAATTAATTAAATAATATAAATTATTTAATTAACATTAGCGAAATGGATGGATTATGAATATGAATTTAATTAAATAAATAAAATTTATTTAATTAAATAGATGATGACATGGGTACCTAGGGCAAAGTGTGCTACAAGATGCCTAAATGATGTAATGTCGAGACAGGTGTTGTAAGAGGACAATTTTTTTATGTCTACATTTTGCCCCTCTTTGAGATGATGTTTGAGATGATGAGATTTGTGTCGAGTAACATCATTTCAAAGAAGTTAAGGTATGGATAGAGGAAAATGGATAATGATATAAAGATAGGATGATGATGGAATGATGATGCCCCCTCGAGAGGATAGGCGGGTTGAACAAACACGGGTAGGCTCTCGAAATGAAATGATAAAGGGAGGAATAAAATGAATGATGCAAGATAGGAAGTGGATGAAGGAGATGAATGATACGTTATGTTGCAATGAAGGTGAGCAACCATGATGTTTGATATAGCACTAGACGTTATGCACCAAGATATAAGGACCAAGGTGATGATGTGTCTCATGCCCCAGCATAATACAACCTTGTCTAGACGTATGAGGAAATAGAATTAGAGCATTAGAGTCCTAATGCACAAAAGGTATTATGTGACCTTAGATGCAAAGGATAATGGAAAAAGATATTCCAACATACACAAGATATGAATATTAGCTAGAATGATATGGATTTGATACAAATGCAAGATAAAATGATAACACACACAAGCAAGCAAGCAAGCATGCACAAATGATTCAAAAACAAACAAGGTATTGCCCCTATCAAGCTGTAAACCGTTGATTGATTGATTGATTGATGATGATGATAGTGTTGTCATTGTGGGGAGCGACATGTCCCTAGATCAACACAAGGATGATGATAATTGATTGATTGACTTTGATTGGTTTACGACAAGATTAGGATCAAGACCAAAGGATGTGATTAGATAATTTGACAAGATTGATCGACTTGATTGGTATGGATTAAGGATTGAATTGCATTTGAATTATTGCTTGGATTTTTGTTGGCTATTTGATTTTTTGGATTTTTTTTGGGGATATTTTAATTTTTTTGGAATTTTGAAATGTTTGATTTTTTTGGATTTTTGAAATGTTTTGATTTTTGGATTTTGAAATGTTTTGATTTTTTGGACTTTTGAAATGTTTTGATTTTTTTGTATTTGTTAAATGTTTTGATTTTTTTTTGGATTTTTGAGATGTCTTGATTTTTTTGGATTTTTGAAATGTTTTGATTTTTTTTGGATTTTTGAAATGTTTTGATGTTTTTGATTTTTTTAGTAGCCTTTGTGCTAGATACCAATGACAAGGGAAAAACCAAGTCTAGGTGCAAGGAGATAGATGGGGTTGATGGATGAAAGGGTGGGTGATGGTAAAAAGGCTCATGATATATGGATGGATGGTATGGATGTATGCATCATAAGAGAGCAAGGATGTGATCTCCAAAGACTATGTCACATAGGAATAACATGCCCCATTCTAGGTACAATACTTAGGATTTTTCATGACAAATCTTATGACAATAGGATAATGATATGATTGTTTGGAAGGATGAGGTATGTCAAGAGATACCCAAAAAACATGTTTCAACATTTTGCCCCTATGTCTTTATCAAGATCAAAAGAAGAAGGGTGGATGAATGGACTCAATATGATAGGAATATATGATAGCTAAAGATGGTAGGTAGGATGGAAATGATATGACATGAATGATAGGTTAGATAGATAAGACATTGCCCCCAAGTGTAAGTGGCATAGAAGATCAACCTACACATGACGCCTATTTGTAAGTTTTTCATCATGGTACTTATCCAAGGCGCCTGTTTACTAGGTTTTCACCATTGGATGAAGGGATTTCTCTTTACCTTTTTTTTTTTTGTCTTTTTGGATAGGAGAAGGGGAATATGGATGGGAGGGACTCAAGTGTCTAGTTCCGTGAAAGGTGATAGTCCCACTAGATATGGATGTCATTGCATGGACCATGTCAAATGTCATTATGCTCATAGATGTTGGTAAGGGATGACATGAAATGGAAATGGAGTAGGTAGATAATGGATTATGATGTGGATTACGGAGGAAAAAATGGATTATGATGTAGATTATGTAGGGAAGATGATAGGATTTATATGGGACTTATGGAAAAAGATGAATGGGGAGGCTTAGCCAAAAGCATGGACCATAGGAAGATGGTGGGGTAGATATGTAGGATAATGTGTGAAGGATGAGGAGATGGAGGTATGTGGAATTGTTGTGAAATGGAAGGGAACCATGACCAATGGTTGCACACACTATGATAAATGTTGAATCTTTTGATGTGGATGAGGTGTAGGAAGCAATGGAGATGTTCGCTTAGGAGGTGGTGGATGAAGTGTTTTAGGTACCCACATAGACTTAGTATTTTGATGATTTTTGTTTGGCTTGTGGGTTTTAGGAATTTGAGATTGTTGAATAGAGTGGGAATGTGAGGTGGAAGTGGATGATTGGGATTTTTGTGATGTAGATGCCTCATTTGACTTACTTTCTTTTTGCTTAGATACCCAAACCATTTTAGTTTTGGCCTTTACTTTTGGAGGTATGGGATTATATAACTTTTTAGATATGGATTTTGCTCTAAATTTTTGCAATTGTATGCTAAGGCATTAGGAACTTTAGAATTTTTTACTTTATAGGTAGAGGCATTGAAATTATTGCTTTTGAATCCCATGGGTATGATGGAATGGGTGGAATCTTTATCTTTAGACAATGTGTGCATTTGTTGGTCATGATTAAGATGTTTAGAGGATTTATGGATAAATGGATAAGAGGATTGAATGGTAGGAATATTAGGTGTTGGGAGTAAGGGTGGTAAAGTGGATGGAGGGATATTAGGAGTTGGAAGCAATGGTGGTAGAGTGGATGGTGGAAGGTGTATGGTCACATGCTTTTGACATTTGTAGGATGACGGTGGTGGAATGACAACATATGTTTTAGGGATATGATAGGATTTATGATGGAAAGTGGACTTAGGATGCATGGAGGAAGTACCAACATCTTTAGGTTGTTGTCCTTTGGGTGTAGGTTCAAGGCCATAAGAGCGTGGAGGGACTTTGACATGTATAGGCTCCAAAATATCTTGTTCATGAAGGTCTATACCTTTACCTTGGTGCTTCATGTTTTGGAGTGTGAAATGGACAATGGGAATAGGTGTAGGTGGAACACTAGACACGAGTTCCTTATTGGATGGAGAAAATGACACAAGGGAAGATAATGGTTTTTGTTGTTCTAAGGAGGAACATTCATGAATGAGGGTGGAAAGACCAATAGGATATGATGGAGGAAGTGCAATGGGGTCGATAGTGGGTGATGGGGGATCATTAGGATCTTGATTAGCATTGTGTTCACTTAGATCCAATGTATTTGTTTGATCTTCTATGTGTGCTTGGGAGGCATATGTCTCATCAAGGGAAGTGGATGTTTGTGCATCATGGATGGATGAGGTGGAAAGTTCTTGACCATGGAATGCATAAAGTTGGCTAAGAGGATCATCATGGTCTTCTTGATCATAAAAGGGGTCTTGATCAAAGATGAAAGATTGATCATGAATAGTATTAGGTATGTTATGAATGGAATCATTGGGAGGGTGTTGATCTTTATGTGGATGAGGGGGTAATGTTTCCTCATGTTTAGGATTTTTCTCTTGACATACCTCATGACTTATTTGAATGGGGGTGGAAGGGGATTTCTCATGGAAAGACTTGTCATGTTCTTGATGGTCAACAACATAGGAGCATGATAGAGGGTGACTTGGACTTATGAGGGGAGACTCTTGAATTGGATCAAGTGGTTGTGAATGACATGGTTGGCTTGAAGGACTTGGCATGATGTTTGATGACTCTTTTGTATGTTCAGGTATATGTGTTGAATGACATGGCGACAGTTGATTCCTTGGGTCACATCCTTTGTAGGTGTATGGGTGGAAGGTGTTGGCTTAGGGTTTCGGTTTTGATTGGATGATGGTAATGGTGCATGAACTAGATTGGTGTTTCCCTTGTCGAAAGTGGCATTAAGACTTGAGGAAGTTTGGCCTTGTTGCAAGGTAGAACTTAAGTTCACATGTGTTTGTTGTGATGTGGCTTGATAGGTTGATGTGGCATTGACATATGAAGAAGTGGATGGATTAGATTGGTATGAGGTGGAAGGAGAAGCCCCTCGAAGTCTAATTTTATATTTTGGTTTTGTTTCATTATTTCAGCTATAGAAAGGGACTCCTTGAATTATGATCTCGGGCTTAGGTTTTGTCTCATGATTTGGCCTAGAGGGATAGCCCCCTTGGATTATGATTTTGGGCTTATGATTAGGATTGGGCTTGTTTATGATTATGACCATTTTGACAAGTGGTGACTAGGACTTTGTTGGTGATGGTGATGATATGGAATGATTAGATTGGATGACTTGAATTGATTAGGATGAAAGTGATAGGATATGAATGTGTTGGAAGAACGTGTAGAGTGACTTATCTTTATGTGTTTGGTGTTTAGCTTGATTTGGAAATGTTTAAATGAATGATCACACATGTACACACATAAATCACTCATGCAAGACACATAAGAAAGTTTGAATTTGAAATTATGAATGTGATTATTAAGCACACATTTGAAGAAGACACATCAACAAGTCCTAGAACTAGTCAAGTGGGTATGGCCAATTAGGTTTCAATCTAGTCTACACAAGGTTGACTAAGGATTATTTGAAAGCAAAATACTACCACACAGCCGAGAGAAAGGGGTAACCCACCCTTCACCTTCACTTCCCAAAGGTATAAAGTTCTTTGGGGCTTAGCCAAGAGTGACAAGATTTTAACTCTCAAACAAGCGTGTCTTTCGATTCACACTTCGATTGAGGTCATCCCCAGGGGTGATGAAATCCCCTAGCAGGCCTCCTAGGAAGGGTTTGACAAAGGCAAACCAAGTGAGTTGTTCAAGCACACATACGCTTGATTCACACTCACAGTTGTCAATTTCCCTTAGAAATGAAATGTGTGTAAAAAAATTCAAACACTTGTTCTTTTTAAGCCCAAATCAAGATGTGTGATTGAAGACAAAATTTGTTTTAAGCCCAATTTCAAATATGTGATCAAACAAGATTTGATTTTATGCCCCAAATTGAAATGTGTTGACAAGAAATGATTAATGAGAAATGAAAGATTAGAATGTATTCACCTAATTATTCACTTTCCAATTTGATGTGTGTGACTAATGCCAATATTTTTCCAGCTCCGTGTGATTCACCTACAAGCCACAAAATTGAAAAATACCAAGTAAATGTGTATAGAAGGAAACTATGTGAAAAAGATGAATTCTAATAAAAATCTAATTATGACACATTCACCTAATAATATTTGCCTCGCTCTGGAGTTCGTCTTGTCAGCTTTTCGATGAATCCTTGTTTAAGCAATTTGAAGCTCGTAAGTTGTTAGAAATTATAAAGGAAATGCTTAAAACAACCTTCAGCCTTCTGAGATGCCAGAACATGCCCATAACGAATGCATTCTGGAGAAATAAATAAGCCTGCAGCCATAGACTAGTTAAAAATGAAAAAAAACTATAAGCATGCGGCCATAAACAGAGGTCAGGTTCACCAAATGTTAATGTCAAAATGCTTTGCAATAAAATGTCAAAATCGGGGCATAGGCCCCACGATGGGTACCAAATGTAGATAGGGAAATAATCAATCAGATTTAAAGTTAAAAACAATAAATTAACTAATTCCTACCAAGCACAATAGAGTACGAAATAACAAGGAAATCACAATACGAAGCACAAATGCAAACTGATCTCCACGCCAACTTGATTTATCTCCATTGCTCTTCTCCACCTGCACAAGGATGCAAGATTTCAAAGGGTTGACAATAGAGGAGGAATGTTGATTGCTCACTATTGCAGTGTAACAACTTGATATGATGACGAATGGAGAATGATAGAAATATATGAAAGATGGAGGAATGATTTTGATAGAATGAGGATGTTTGAAGAAGATTCAATCCAAATGGCTTGTGAAAGGTTTGATTTATAGATTTTTGATTTGGACAGAGATAAGATTTGACAAGATTTGATAAGGATTTGATTTTTGACAAAAGAGGAAATATGACGAGATGAGATAAGATTTCAAAAAGATAGAAAGATTTTGATTCTCTTTTAAAGGAAATAAATCCTGAAAAAGATGAGAAGGATAATTGATGAATTATCTAATTAAATAAATAAATTAGATGCATACGAGTTCAGTTTCGGAAAGAAAGCGAGAAGATCTTTTTATGATTTTTTTAATTAAATAAATTTTGGATTTATTTAATTAATGTTGAATTTATGATTTCATTAATTAAATAATATAAATTATTTAATTAACATTAGAAGAATGAATAGAAATGATTTAATTAATTAAATAATATAAATTATTTAATTCACATTAGCAAAATGGATGGATTATGAATATGAATTTAATTAAATAAATAAAATTTATTTAATTAAATAGATGATGACATGGGTACCTAGGGCAACGTGTGCTACAAGATGCCTAAATGATGTAATGCCAAGATAGGTGTTGTAAGAGGACAATTTTTTGATGTCTACAATAACTATCTTTTGAGATACAACTTGTTAGACAAACTTTTAGCTATACCTATCTTTTGAGATACAACTTGTTAGAAAAGATTTTAGTTTGATAAATATCACCTATCCTCTTCCAAAAATAGTAAGTGGTGTCTTTTGTGGAGACATTCAAAAGGACAAAATCCATGAGACATAAATTTATGGTTCCTCATGCCTTCTTGTCTAAATTTTTCCAATCTTCACCAAACATTTAGCTAGTTTAATTTCTTATGAATCTGACAACCAATAATATCTCTCTTCAAGGAGATCCTTCATCTTTAGTTTATACATCTCATAGCCCATGTTATTAAATTTCTCAATATCCTAGTGTTACCCATAAACTTTTCTTGATTCCTACTCAGGATGATATCTTTCTTTCCGCCGAAGTATTGGACCCAATCTATGTTCGGGCGGTCTTTTGTTGTTGCCTTCAATCATGGGGGGGTTTTGTAAGTTCGTTGAGCCTCTTACTTTACTACCCACCTTATTTTTCCTTCACCAAGCAGTGTTTTTCTACCACGTTCAAACTTTCTTTTCTCCTAGGTGAATGTACAAATGTTGGGAAACCTTTTGATGAGTCATAAGTCAAGTTTAGACACTTGTCCCACAAGTTATGCCTTGGGCGGTATTCTCGATACTATCTCGAACCTGGGCGGGGTTTTATTAGGTTCTTCGAACCACCAATTTTTTCACTTAAGAAGAGTTATTATTGATTAACACAATTATAGTCAAGTTTGGTTACTTTACTAATGCATTATACAGAAGAAAACTAGAGCATGATATGAACAAGAAATAATGGAGCCATATATGTAAAAATATAAATTGTACCAAAAAGAGATATTTCATTTATATATGTAAATTTGTTTACATCATTCTAGCATATCCAAAAACCGCTTGGTTCGATTACAAAAAATTGGGTGGTGGACACAAAAAGAGGCAACAGGAAAGATATTTCGTCTCAGGCACACAAAGCAAACATTAGAACACAGACACCCTCCGTGACAATTTGTAGACATTCAATCTGAGCGGGCGACAACAGATTTTCATGTGACTTGAGGAATTACATGAATAGTCCCATATCATTCCTCACCACTCTTGTGCATGGCAGAGCCACAACCTCCTCTAGAGTCTCATCCTACATAGCAGATGCAATGCAAATGGAATCAACTATCAACCCAATTCAGGGATAATAGCTAACTTCATTTATTGCCACTTTGACGTGGTGGTGGAATTTAGGCTTCACAAGGCACTCCAGTGCTCTCACGCCCCAGTCTCGACGGCCAGAAGTCTTGATGACAATGTAGATGAAATGCTCCAACATGGTGGTGTTGTGCACATGGGCTTGGCTTAGAAATTCCTTGCCAAGGGTACTCCGAAGCACTTCTTTCTCCACTTCACTCCGCACCACAAAGACCTCTTTCAACTAGTTAGAGATGTGTCTGAATAGTGGGCTACACTCAATTTCCTCCAGGATAATGTAGTCATTAGCAGAATTTCCATCGCTTTGAGAACTCACCATATTGGATGTAGTTGATGATGGAAGAAAGGTGACGCTGGCTGAATTTATAGAGTCACGGATAGGCATGAGTGTATTCTTCAAAGCTTGAAAAAACATTAATTTAATTCATATTTAAGGCTAGCTTGCGTCAATTTGAATTACAATTTCCTATTAGGCAGCTCACACATGCCACTACTTGATATTCTTATGCGTTGCATTAAAGGTTGGTGAAATGATTGGTCCTTTGGCAGCTGTTGCTGAGGTTATGATTGGTTTTCTTTGTCGATACTTATTCCCTACAAAATTTTCATTATTCTAATCAACTTCTCAAGGAGCGTTTGGGATACAAGAATTTTCTATTTTAGTAACGACTTTGGTACCTATGAAAAGTTTAGCCATACTATAAATTTGAAATAAAAGGATATAGAAGGGATTTTTTTTGGATACACCCAGGGGGTGCTATCGAGAAGGAATAACATTTATTGCAAACTATAATAGCTTGTAATCGGTATGTTATGAATTAAAAGATGCTAAGGATGTTGGTCTTAGTATTATGTGTACGATATAGTTGTATCTCCTTTGAAAGATGAGATGTACATAATTTATTTATTGCAGTATGGTTTGATTTCACTTGTTCAATTTGATTGTGATGGATTCTCAATCTTTGTGTTGATTATAAATGGTTGTGGCATCTGCTACCATGTTAGTTTCATATTTATGAGCTAATGATTGTCACCTTTTCTACTTTATGGTTAAAAGCATACACTATTTTCTTAGGATTAGATCAATTCATTGAAAATCTAGTGAGGGAGTTGTACCTCGACAAAATTTAGAGAAAATTCACAAATGCAATTGTGGACTTTTTAGAGTTGTTAGCAGATTTCATTTAGTGTCAAGTTTGGGTTTAGAGTCATTTCCTAATTTATCTATCAGGAACCATTTCATTCACTAATAGATTTTTGGCGACTCCGCCAGGGAATCAAATTAGTTGGAAGTATGACAATCGATGTCAAGTCATGCAACAAGATGATACTTCCTCATAATAATGTATTTCCTCTTTTGCAACCAGACTTAGATTAGGTCAGAGCAGAGCAAGAAGGCATCATATCATAATTAAACATACTCACATGGAGACATAAGAGGAGTGTGGAAAATTATATGTGAGTAAATTTCATCTTGGAAGAAGAGGAGGAACGGGCCCAGTGACCGCCTATACCTGTAATTGAACAACCCCCAAGGTTGATATTTGAATACTATGATGGCCCTCCTCGTCAGCACAATCACTAGCCAAATCCACCATTACATCGACCAAGGGACCCACCTGCATATCGGCTTCATAATCCACCTCTGGCTCGTCCACCACAGTAATATCCTTTCCCTAATTTTACTCCAGGTGAGTTGGTGACTCTATCTTTTTGTTTATGGCTTCAAATATCTAGTGCAACCAAGTTGGCCCCCTTGCTTTGTCACAGTATCATGATCTACCTCAAGGATCCCAGAAGGGGTTCCCTAAATTTTCTACTCAAAATGGATAGGATCCTAAGGACCATATGTTATCTATGACAATTGTAAGCGTAGTTCTAGGAATCCAAGATGAAGATGTGTTTGTGAGGATTTTTATTGACAGTCTAATTGAAAAAGAAACAAAATTGTTCAGAGGGCTTGAAAGAGGGAGCATCACTAGGTGGTATGTTCTTAAGACAAAATTTCTCCAACATTACGGAATCCCAACTAATGTTGCAACTGCCCTATGTCTTTTCTTTCAAATCATGAAGAACAATGATGAAACAATGAGGGATTTTTTTATCATTTCAATTGATCTCTTCAAAATATTCCTACCCCAGAAGAGCCCAGTGCAAAGATCCAGTACCACATATTCATTTTTGCTCTTGAACTAGACATACAATTACTTCTAAAAAGAGATAAAATTTGAGGGATTGAGAAAGCTCAACTAGAGGTGGTGAAGGCTAAAGATGATTTTATCGCCATTGGGAAATGGAAACTAGGTTCAAGTATGAAGCTCGAGACCAGTTATAAGACACTTCCCAAGCTTTCGACTAAATGTAGCCCTGTTGTAGAAAAAATGAATTTAACAATTCTTGATAACTTGTAGTTGCCTAGTAAAAGGCATGATCAACTTTGTAGTGATTTATCTCTGAACTTATGTACATCCTTTGAAGTCAAAAGTGATTGCAGTTCATCTAGTGATGATGAAGATGGTGAGTTGCAAGCAAGGTCACCATTAATCTCAACCCCTCCTTTTGATAAACTCTCTCCTTTAGAGGCTGGTTCGAATGATTGACAGTGACCTCTCTTCTTTCTCTAGAATATAAAGTTTTCCTCTTTGAAGAGAAGGAGAATAAAGATATATGTTCAAGTTTAGAAAGAAATGATGATTCTAGGGATTATGACCTCCAAGAGAATGAATTATGGTCAATTCACCTTAACCCTCTTTTATGTTTTAATGAATTTGAAATACATGATAATCCTCTTTTCACAAATTCAAAAAATCAATTAATGTTAGAAGGGGAACGTTGTTTACCAAGAATTGAAGTTGATCATGAACAAATCAAAAAAGGGGAAATTACTAATCTCTTATTTGGGGAAGATGGGATCAATGTTCAACTAGAAGTGGAAAATATACCAATTATTTCCCTATATCAGTCTATGAAGGTAGCAACCCTTCATAAAAGTGATGGGAACAAAGATAGTATTATTTTGAATGGTGATTCTTTGGAAACTGAGAAAATATTTGAAGGATGCAAGGGTCAAAGAGAATTTGAAATCCAAGGTACCAGTCAATTATTGGAAAAAATGGCATTTAATTTTGAAGATGATAATACTCATTATACAATTGAAGGGGAAAATAAAAGTCAGCTCCGGAAGGAAACTAAATTCTCAGACATCTTCCTTCCTAGTTCACAATCTAGTTATAAGGTACCTAAATCTACTGATGGAATTCTTAAAGGTAGGACAACTGTAAATGAGGTAATTAATTATCCCATCTTTGAATCTCTTCATCTCGAAGAGAATATTATACCAAGTTCAAAGGTTCCAAAACAGTTACTAAGGTCAATGTTTGGAGTGGATGAAATTGAAGAAGGGATTATGATAGGTGAATCAACAATGGAATTTGATGAGTCTTCTTCTACACATGCTACAACTTGGGATCATGAACCTTTGGAAAAAATAATAGCCACCACATGTGATGACCGAGAATCTCCTTCATCCCCTAATTTGTACATGGGATGTCCATTCTGAGGGCTAGTTTCCTTTTATTTAGAAAATAAAAGGTAGCATAGTATTACAGCTAACATTTCCCAAGAAAATTTTGATGATTTCTTGCAAGGCAATACTGGTTTTGACCATTTGGTTACTGGAGTATGTGAAGAGGAATGGATTTTCAAGAATCAGATTTTACCTAGAAATTTTTTATAGGACCCTGATTTTACTTATTTAATGGCAGCAGTCGTAGTTTGGCAGCTGGTTGTGCACATAGTTTTCAATTACCTAGCATTTTTTTGCACATGTAGCTACTTCTCCCAACCTATTAATGGATTTGCATGACTACCTTGGGAATCAATTGAGGTTGGGCCTTCCTACCATGTACATAGTTGACTTTTTGTTGTGTTGGTAGTTTAGGTGTTTTCTTCCCTTGCTTTGTTTCATTTTTTGGCTTTCATTTTTTCTTCCTTCTCCATTCTCCTTGACTATGTGCCCAATGGAAAAGATTAGTCCATACTCATGATTCTAGGTTAATTACCTCATCCTTTGTAGTCCTTGTCCCCATATAGAGCCACTGTTACCCATAAACTTTTCGTAATTCCTACTCGGGATGCTATCTTTCTTTCTACCTAATTATTGGACCCAATCTATGTTCAGGTGGTCTTTTGTTGTTGCCTTCAAACATGGGTGGGGTTTTTGTAAGTTCATCAAACCTCTTACTTTACCACCCACCTTATTTGTCCTTCACCAGTTGGTGTTTTTTCGCCACATTCAAACTTTATTTTCTCCCAAGTGAATGTACAAATGTTGGGAAACCTTTTGATGAGTCATAAGTCAAGTTTAGAAACTTCTCCCACAAGTTATGCCTTAGGCGATATTCTCGAGACTATCTCGAACCTGCGCGGGGTTTTATTAGGTTCTTCGAACCACTGATTTTTCCACTTAAGAATTTTTTTTTATTAACCCGATTATAGTCAAGTTTGGTTACTTAACCAACACATTACATAGAAGAAAACCAAAAATTTCCAAGCATGATATGAACAACAAATAATGGAGCCATATATATAAAAACACAAATTGTACCAAAAAGAGATATTTTATTTATACATGTAAACATTTTTAGATCATACTGGCATAGCCAAAAACCGCTTGGTTCAATTACAAAAAATTAGGTGGCGGACACAAAAATAGGAAAAAGGAAAGATATTTTGTCTCGGGCACACAAAGCAAACATTAGAACACGGACACCCTTAGTGACAATTTGTAGACATTCAATCTGAGCGGGTGACAATAGATTTTCATGTGACTGGAGGAATTGCATGAACAATCCCATGTCATTCCTGACCACTCCCATGCACAACAAAGCCATGGCCTCCTCCAAAGTCTTGTCCTGGATAGCAAACACAATGCAGATGGCATCAACTATCAACCCAGTTCAGGGATAATAACTGAGTCCATTTATCGCCATGAATTTTCAATATTTGTGTTGATTATAAATGGTTGTGACCTCTACTATAGTGTTAGTTTCATATTTATTAGCTAATGCTTGTCATCTTTTCTGCTTTCTAGTTAAAAGCATACATTGTTTTCTTAGGATTAGATCAATTCATTGAAAATCTAGCGAGGGAGTTGTACCTTGACAAAACTTAGAGAAAAGCCACAAATACAATTGTGGACTTTTCAGAGCTATTAGCATATTTCATTTATTGTCAAATCTAGGTTTAGAGTCATTGTCTAATTTATGTATTAGGAACCATTTCATTTGCTAACACTTAGCAAGAGGTAGAATCCATGGTAAAAAATCCTCTTCACAAATATTCAATATACCATATGACAAAATCTCTCATTGTAACCAAAAACCTTCAATTCTTAAGAGAAATGTGTCCCTTCTCAATAGAACCATTAGCTTTGATACCAAATGTTGAAAACAAGGTGAAGAAAATCTACAGTGTGAACTTATGCAAGTGAATTTAGATATGAAAATTAGATTACCAAATTATATTTAAACATGTGATTACAACATACATCACAATACAAAAATTAGAAAACAAAATGTGATATTAGATTTATGTGGAGAAACCTTTTCAAGAAAAAAATCCACACAAGAAAAGAGGGAAAGTATATTATTAATCTTCAAATGAGAGTACACAATAATACACTCCACTACTAATCTTGATCAACTCGACAACACCCTCTTACCTACAAGAACTCAACATAAAACTACTACCTCATGGCTCTAATTTATAGAACTTGTGGGAGGTAAAACCACGAAAGGTAAACCAAAACAAGAGGTACAAAACCACCTACAAAAACCCAAAACTCCTTCTTAGACAACCAAAAGATATAATAAAATATTAAGTGGAAATTACAAGGCTCCAAAATGGGTGCCTATCCATAGCCTATCCAACTCCTAACTTTATAGATGCTTTGATGACCTTTTCGCTCCTCAATGGAACACCATCAAACATATTTTCTTCTCCAATTTTGGGCATTGCATCCAAGAGTTTTCAACTCCCAAAATGGATCCCTAAGAAATATGACATGCATTTTTTATGTGTAACCTCCGCCAAAATTAAATCCTCTCTTTAAAATATAATTACAACATGAAAAAATTTAATGAATTCCTCTCATGTCCCCTAGAACACATTCCAAGGAATGTGGAGACATATGAATTGTTGAAGAATGCCAAGATAAAAGAGATTTAATTGATAACCTTCAACAAGTGAAAATATGAACACAATAATATATCTATCAATATAAAATGAAGTGTAAAATACAATGAGAAACCTTGCATATATAGGCAAGGTACTAGGTAGATAAGTTAGGAAGGTAGGACTGAACAACAGACTAACCCTCCAAATGTGCAACATTTGTGAGCTCACTTGACAACTGTATGAGAAAGTGGAAAGTATGCATGTAATAAGTGTCTCAAGTGGTGAGGACACATGTCTCAATGCTATGAAGTGAGACAAAAGGCTAAAATTCCCTAAATGGAGACTTGAGCAATGTGAATAGGACTCTCCTAGGTAGGTTAAAAGCTAACTAGTTTGATAAATTCACTATTTACACTAACATGAATAACATAGGATTACAAGGTTAATTCCACCTTATCCTAACATTAATCCATTACTAATTTTAAGTATGAGAATCATAAGTGACACACAACTAAATGTGTCATATCATTCCTATGTGATGTAGTCCTTGGAAGTTGCATCCTATATCCCTTCCCATTTCCATATCACATCCAATCCCTTATAGATATCCATAATTACATTCTTTCATCCCTTCTAAAATCCTCACCCTTGGTGTTATAATAGGTTCTATCCTTAAATAATTCGAGCATCAAGCAATCCCAATTATAGATCTAAATTTTGACACAAGATCCCCAATCCTACATTTCAAATCAAACCTTGAATATTAGGATCCCCAACAGTTATCCAATCCACGTGGCTAATTCCTCCAAATTTGATCCACACATCCAATCCATCAATCCAAAGCTCCTAATTTTCCACACACTAGATCAACAACATCGAAGAACAATCTTGCCAAATCTAGCTAAGTATCCCAATGTATATCTAAAAACTATCTATAAGCTTCATCCTTGGTCTTTTTGAAATCTAACCTTTTTATCTTTTATGCATGCTTTCTTGTGTGTTCTCTATTGGTTTATTGAATTTTTGAGTTGATATTTGGGGCACATCATGAGCAATGTCATCATGGTCCTCCATATCATACTGTGTTTCATTACTTTCCTACTTAGACATTTTTCTTTTATGACACATAACAATTGTTTCGTAAGGATCTTCCATATCATGTTGTATCTTGTTATGTGATATAATAAATAAAATTACTCAAACATTTAAAATTTAGTTGAAGCTTCCCAAATTTCATAATTACATAATCTACTCATCTTCATTTCCTCTTAACTAAACATTCATAAATAACATTCATCCTTTGATTTTAACCTATCCATTTTCCCCAAAGTCTTTTATTTTATTTCAAGTGTTTATCCATCTCTCTCATCACCACATGCCTTCTTGAGGGGTATCTATCTAATCATCATGTCATTTGGTGTATCGTCTAACATCCATTCTTTAATTTCTTCTATTGTCTTTGAAAAACCACTTCTTTTAGATGCAACATTGTTTCAAAGAGGGGAAGATATAAGCACCTAGATTCTACCACCTTAAATTTATTGTAAACTCATGTTTTGTACTAATTTATCATTTCAACTAATTAATTCTATCATTATTCATTTGTCAATTGAATAACTCTATCATATTCATTATCTAATCATGCCATTGATTAATTAACTTTACCATGTTTTTTATTAGATAAGTAGGGAAAGGGCCTTGATCCCATGGTTACGACCAAAAAACCAAAAAGGAACCAGAACAAGGTGGGAAATAGCACCACTAGCTAGCATCAAAGAATAACAACCAATGTGGAACAAAGGCCATTATTCAACACCATAACCATAGACCATCCAAAATTAATGAAAAACAAGAAGCTTCTGCAAGAGTTCTTAAAACTACGCAAACCATTGATCAAGTCCAACAAATACCAAGTAGTCCTAAACCATAACAAGGCTATTATAAAATAGTAGTCTGAGATAAGGAAACAAAAAGACAAAAAGAGGATAGCAGTCATTTAAACAACAACAAAGAAAGCCATCATTTGGCTTTTTTCAACAGGTCCCCATATTCACCAATGAGGGATATGTAATCCCTCTAGTCAAGTCTCTCTGACTTGTCCAACATCTTTAATTCATCAAACTTTCCCAATTTTTTTAGCTTCCTGGTTATTTTTCTTTGCCCAAAAACAACACCCATAATCGACCGTCACATCAGCTTGCTAGTCACCTTCATCAACGTAACCGGGGATTTCTCCATATCGTCCACTTGAACCTACAAATAAGTTAGTCTTCTCTTCATAAAATCTATGCTAGAGTCATCAGTATTAATCACATTTCCCATATTTCCATCATCCTGACCAGTCAAATCTTCATTCTTTTGATCATCTTCAATCTTTGTTTGCTCCTCCTCTACATTTTCCTTATCATCTTCTAACTCCTCTTCCCCCATATCATAGGCAAAATCCTTAAAGTCCATATCTTCAAAATCTTCATCCACCTAGGCTTCATAACCTTCAATTTCTAAGTTTTCCTCTTCATACACATTGATTTTTTGCTTTCCTTTCTTGTCCTTAGAAGCAACATTAGCCAGGAATGCTAACCTCCGACCACCACTACCTTGCCCCTGCATGTTCTCTTTCATCTCCTCATTTTGCACACCCTCTTCGCTAATAGTTATGACTTCTTTATGAGGATTTGGATCCTTTTTAATCTTCTTCGCCTTAGGTAAATCCAAGAGAAGAGGAGAGTGTTTTCTCCTCTCTAGAGTATCCTTCACAAGCTTAGCCTCCATAACACCTTTACTAGAAATTTTATAAGTCACAGGGGTTGAGGGGTTTGAAACATTAGTGGCACGAGAAGGGCTTTTAGGTGGAATTAACACCGTCCTAGCAGCAACTAAGAGAGGAGGGTAGGGGTTAGGTACCTCAGCAGGAATATCATCCACAGGGGGTTCCTCATTTTCTTCATCAAAGGAGTCAAGATTATCATTTTTTCCTATTAGAGGGTTACCATGAGGGTTAAGCACAAGAGCGTACTTATAAAGGGCTAGCATCAATCCTTGATGCAGGGGAGGGCTAGCACCCTTCTCTATGTTCAATTGTAGAGAAGACAATAAGTAGAAGGGTAGATTAATTCTCTCACCATGCCTAATATGGTTTAACAAAGGGAAATGGTATGCATGTACCGACATATATCTACCTTCCAATGTAAAATACCTCATGAAAAATAGATTAACCAAAGCATAGGAAGGTGGGAGTTCTAACCTAGCATACCCATTTTGGAAACGTTTTGAATTCTCCCTGTCATGCAGAAACTTGTCCACAAACTTTGGTAGTCATCCCCACTCTTCTTAGCCACCTTTAAACCTTAATTATGTAACATAGTTGCTTCTACTATGAAACTCATCTTCACCTTGAACTTGATAGATCCAATAGTAACACTTCCCTTCCTCCACAAATTGGTGAACTTGGCAGTTAAATTCTTATTGTAGCCCTTCATAGTTTCAAAGAAAGTAACCATGCCTGCATTTTCAAATAACCTCCACATGTCCACATTTTTCTTCAATTCCTAGTAGTTAGGAGGCTCTGTGCACCTCCTTGGCCCTCCCATTTTAACACTCTACAAAAAATTTGGCTGTTGCGAACTATTCCTCATAACCTTCCTCTTCTTCGGCTCTCCACCTGTGTCGCAAAAAATACTCTTTCTTCACATAACAAAAAAAAATCCCATAAAAAATGAGAAATATAGAAGTTTCTTTTAGGGGAAGCCATCAGCTCAATTCTCGGTACCACGATCTCATCATTTTTATTACAAGTATTAAATGTCACATTAATTTCCATACATTGCAAATCTTTAGAAATTCAAGGAGGGTTGACATTAGGCATATCAGCATGATTAGAATTGGCATCCCTTCTCATTTTAAAATTCTCCATCTGATCCTTGATCACCTCAGGAAGGAAAAAATGATTAATTTTACCTCTGAGTGAGCTCATCAAATACAACACCATACACCCAATAACATAATTAGTTTGTAAGCCTTTAAAAACATAATTTTTCCCATGCTTCCCATGCAGCTTCAACTCTTCATCTTTATAAATTATTATCATATTCAAATTTTTCATTTAAAATAATATCTCTTAAAGACTAGGGCATGTTATTTTTTATCCAACGGGTCCACCCCATACCCCTAAGTGCCTCATTGGCTGCACAATCATAAATTTTGTTGCCTTCTCTATAAACATGTTGCACCCTGTAGTTGGTGAAATAATTCTTCAGGTTCAAGCACTTGTCAATTATATTTTTTAGCTCCCAAGGTGGTGTAGCCACTCCATTCAAAATATCCACAATAAGCTTAGAGTCTCCTTCCAGAATGATATTTTTATAGTCATAATCCTTAAGGATCTTGAAGCCCCCTAAAACAACCATAGCTTCAGCTTTGTTATTGGAACAAACACCCAAATTAACACCAAAACTCACTATGCACTCCCATTCGTGGTTTCTGAGTAGACCTCCTACCCCTGTTAATCCTGGGTTGCCTTTGGAGCACCCATCAAATTTTCACTTTATCCAATCTTTCTGAGGGATCCACACTATAGACATTCTAGTTAGCATCTTGGACCAATTGAGGTTAGTAAGATCCTTACTAACACCCCAAAGCTACTTTATCCTCATCTCTTTGTAGTTAGGCCAAACTTTGGAGAAATTGTATCTTCCAACTTCCAAGTTTTCCTTAATTTGTGTTTTGATATCCATGCAAAGCTCATTAATACTTCTCTCCACCTCCCTAAATATCATGTTATTCATTTCCTTCCATAATCCCTAGGTAACAAAGTGGGGAAGTTGGTCCCAGAGATATAAAATTACATTATGGGAAAAGGGGAAATTTGACCAACTTTCAATAAACAACTTCATTGAGTGAGGAAACATCCAGTCAGTGGACAACAATGGTAGGAAGAAGCACCAAATCTCTTTAGAGAAATCACAGTGAAAGAATATGTGTATTATGGACTCCTCATCCTGCTTACAAAGGGAGCATCTATTAACCAACTAGAATCCGCTCCAAGTTGTCAATTGTTAGAATTTTTCCATGTGAAGCAGCCCACCAAAAATAGTTTATTTTAGGAACCAAATTCTTTAACCACACCTTTTCCCAGAGATTATCTTTGATGTCCACCAATGGCTTAACCAATTCCTCATAGGTCTATTTTACCGAGAAATAGCCTAAAGAGTTGTCCTTCCATAACCACTTGTCTTCCCTTTCTCTATCAAACCACTTAGCCTCCCCAATTAGATTACGAAGCCTTAACAAGGTTGGATCCCAATTGATTTGTCTCTATCCTCTTAAATTATCCCTCCTTAATAGAATTTTGAGCTCCTTCTAGTTGGGTTCATCCATCTCCCAGTTATCATAGTCTGAAACCTTTTTGTCATAAATTTTGGTTAGGCTTTGTTTGAGAGGATTCAAAACACCAAATGAAGACAAGGTAGAAGTCTCAATCTATGGGTCCTTCAAGAAGTCAATATTTTTACCATTACCAATTCTCTTTCTATCCCCCAATTTTAGCATATTTTTTATTTTAACAAGATGATTCCATAAAGCAGAACCACTAGGCAGGTCAGACATAGAGAGAAAAGAGCCTGGGTTCCTGTTCTTCAGGTACTTGGCTTGGAAAATCTTCACCCAGTCTTTAGAGCCTTCAAGGAGATTCCATCTAATTTTGGCAATCAGTGATTTATTTAGCAAGGTGATCTTATCCTCAGACCACCTGCCCTTTTTGGAGTGCACACTTTTTCCCAACTGACTAGAGACAGTCTATTTTTTTCTTTAGTTCCAAACCACAAGAATCTTCTCTGAATCTGTTCAATATTTTCCCCTATAAAGGCAAGGATTTTTAAGAGGGATAAGTAGAAAATAGGAATATTCTGTAAGGAGGATTTCAACACATATTTACCGTGTTAATTGACTTGTCAATTAAATTTGATTAATATTATTTAGCCTTATATCACCCTATGAATAGTTAATTGATCAATCATTGGTAATTAATTAATTATCCATACACATATATTCAATTAAAATAAATAAATAATACTAATTATTCTCACCCATCTGTCACTTATGTCAATTAGTCAATTTCACCTTTCACTCATCAATCAAATTACTTAACTAAATAGTTGATCTAGTTAACTCTTAATCAAATTAGTTAGTTCAATAATAAAATTACTTGACTAAACAATCTAGTTAGTTGATTGATCAATCAAGCTAGTTAACTAGATAGGTGAGTTAGTTGACTAACTAAATTGAGTTAACTAGTAAATCAAATTAGTAAAAATTAAATCAAATCTCTAGTATTGAAGATTGAGTAAATAAATATTCTCCATTTATTTTTCTTTCAAAAATATTTAAATTCATCATTTATTTTTCTCTCAAAAATATTTAAATTCACGATTTTTGTGAGGAATTGATAGCTCTCAAAAAATAGTCCATGATCTATTTCTAAATATCATAATCATGTTGTCATTATACCATAAAAAATAGTACATAACATTAAGCATCCACAATCATATCTAAGTGCAAGAAAATCCACTTCATGCTCCATTTAAGGTTTGCATGGTTTTACAATAGAAACTTTAATTATTGATTATTCTTAATTTCATTTAGATTTTTAATTTTATTGCATTCAACATATGGGTGGGTGCAAAAAGATGGGGGACCAAAAATTGACCACCCTACTTTTTGACCCCATCAAGGCCATAATGTGAGTGCATTATTTCTTACTAAAGAAACACAAAAGAAAAACTCACTTCCTATTCCTCATTTTTGTGTATTTCTTCCTCTGCATGCGGCCTGCAAACCCTACAAAGTGCTCTCATGTTCTAGAAGGGCTAACTTTTCACCAAATCTTCACAAAAAATTTCCAAGATGTTGAGGAGGTCAAATGAGTAAGTTTTGTAGTTTTTTAGTGTCAATTTATTATTAAACAGGTAGATTAAATTTGTTTTTTAATTAAAATTTGTTTAGAGGAATTGACAATTCACCCCGAATTCTGAAAATCCCAATACACCTCATGATGAAATACCTCCTAAAGAAAAACCTCAACAAACAACGCCTACAATTCCTCATCATCCTCAAGGAACACAAGAAAATATATTGGGGAAAATTGGAATTAACAAAAAGGAAATTGAGGATTTAATTTCAAGGTTAAGAGATCTTGAAGGAACAAACTCCCATAGGACCACCTTCCTCAACAATTGCAATCTATAATATGTCATGTAGAATCAATTAGCAAACAAATAAATATTTGGTTGAACAAAATTAATTTTATGCGAACAAATTATCATATAAACAAGTTAAAGAAAAAAAATTGGCACTTGACTTGTGTGCACTCTTCACCAACCCATGAATGAATTAACCCTTATGTACATGCAAGAGGTTCCCTATCCATTGGTTCCACCACCAAGGGATAAAGAATTTTTTTTGGGATAGGTGGTGGATGTTTTTTGACTATCCTCCATGTAACAACAATGAGGTACCATAATAATTTTTTAGGAAACTCTATTGTGATTTTATCCTCTATAAAATCCTAAATTATTTTGACATGCGAGAGTTATGGGGTAGAGAAGAGGGCTCCACATTGGATAGAGTGGGGGAACATCTTGAGCCACATCGGCCAATGAGACCACTCACTAGACCAGACTATGATCATATGACTATCTCTTTTGTTGTGAAGGAGGGTGTTGATGTGGACACCTTACAATTGATTAGCTCACTCACTCAAAGCCTTATACATCATACTAGGCCTCTAGTATAGGGCAAGGCGAATGTTTCTTACAAGCATCTAGTTCCACCTTATTTATGTCAGTCTTGTGGGTCACTCTGTGTTTATGATCTTGAGGATAGTCGGGATGTATGTGCCCAGGGTACATTTGTAGAGATGGTGATGATATAAGCTCTCCTAAGTGATACATTCAAGGTTAACTAAATTAGTTAAATAATTATAATGAAATTTTAGGGTTACAATGTTCACCCTACTTCTAATGGTCCTCCACCTCCCTATTACACGATGATGTCAAGTGCAAAGGTATGTAACTAGTAAACAATTATAAATATTACATGTGAATAGTTGAACCTTATATGGTGGTATTATTATAACTCACTTTGGATGTTGAATAGGTTAATATTGGGCCTTCGACATCAAATCATGGCAGTGCAGGTGCTCATCAAACTTTCACTTAGGTAATACAAATAATTTTTAATTTTAAAATAAATAAAAATGTATTTGGCAATTGAATTATGTTTAATGACTCAAACGTTGTACATATTTTGTAAGTATGCTTTGTAATTTTTAATTAATTTTATTTTAGGTTGTTGTGTACTTCATATTCTATGAATTTAATTTTATCATGTTATTGACCTCTAAAAATATAAGCTACTAGTGTCAATTAATTTTCCACCTTCTCGTGGTTGGTTTTTTTAATAGAGAATTTTATATTTTTGAATCAAAGAGAAGATTTTATTTGAGTGGTTGAGTAAATATCCAACTCTTTTATATTTTCTTAGTTCATTTCTAATCCACCCATGATAAAAAAAAAATCAAGTTTATTTTTGAGGCCTCCATCTTCGTTTCCCACTCAATTGTTCCTTTCACTTGTAATTAGGTTTTTCAAATTAGAAACATAGTTTCCTTAGTATAACGAGGTTGGTTTGATCCTAATAAAGTTCAACTAGGTCCTAAGTGGTGCTTAGAAACCCTTTTTGGCATGGTGCTTAGGTCATAAGAGGTTTTTAGGTCTTGTATCTCCTAGTTTTATTCATCATTATGTACCTTTTTTCTTGACTTCTAAGTCCTTATCACACTACAAAATATTCCTAAGAAGCTAATATGTGTGGATATAAAACATTTTATCCTCTAAATAGTTGGTTGCATCGAATTTTTAACTTATACACAAATATAGAAAGGAAATATAGGTGTCCAAATGTGTATCTATATCTTGTAAGCAAATGTAGTTATACATATAAGGCTCTTCAACCACTTATTTTATTATTTTATTCTTTATTTTTTATCTTATTTTGGTGAGGATATTTGCCTTATATTATCATGAAAATAGAGATCCCCTTTTTAGCTTGATATTTTGAGAGTGTTTCTACCTTCTTTTTGATTTTATCTTTTGTGGATGACATAGATCCTGGTTGGTGAGTTGATTTGATCTTCATGGGTCCTAGTTGACTTTAATGTTCTAGATGACTTCCTATGCTATGATATGTTTTATTTGGGGTCAATTTCATGTTTTGTCATTCACTTGATAGGTTATAGCATGATATTTGTTTGAGTCTTATATCTAGATTTACTTCATTGCTTGATTTGACTTCTTGGCTTACATGGATATGATCACAATACTCTAGTCATTTTGACAAGAATATTTGATTCCACATTGTGACAATTTTATGATTGGAGGTATTTAGTCTTGAAAACCATGAGGAATCCTTCAATTTTAGGCTAATTAATATACTTGACATGGCAATGCTTAAGTATATATATAAGGATTTGAGGTTATGATTTTGTCACACCATGATATTAGAAACCTTTATGAGTGATATTAAATGTTTTTATGAGCACTATCATGCTTGCACATGTATTGGTATGGAATCTATATTCCATGTAAATACATTTCTAATAGTTAAGTCTTTATCATCGTTGGATGGTTTAAACCCTTTAAATATTTATGTAAAAATTCAATATCAGATAATACATAGAACTTTCACTCAGGTAGTTTTGGTAATTGAATAATGTTGCTTCATTTTAATATGATGCAAGTAGACACTCCTCCTAACATTCATATGCTAGTGGAGCATGGTGTTGCTATAACAATAGCAAGTTTGATGCCTTTGACATACGTATGAGGTAGATTAGTAAACTTCACATTATATTTGTTGTTTTATTTGTCTATTATTGAAAAATCAAATGATATTCATTTGTAGTTTAATTTATATATGGATGGTTTCCACAGGGCTTCGCAACTCCAAATCATGAGCATGCCCCTATTGTGGATGAACATAGTGATTATTTTGTTATATGTCATTTTTTAATTTAATTTCCATATATTAATGTCTATACTTTTTATTTTATTAGGTGAGGGTATATGAATCTTTAAATAGGATATCGAGTGAACAAATTCAAAGCATATTACCATCATATGCATCTCCATCCCCTTGACAATCAAGGACAACTTGTGGTTTGTTTCCCTCTCATAGAGCGAAATGATTGTATTGCAATCCTTTGTTGTATGCTTATATGGCATGTTTGAACATATATTTTGTATTACATATATGTGACATTGTATGTCTCTATGGATTTTGGTAAGCTTATATGGATTTCTTGTATATATGTTATGCTTATATCAACATATAATGATGAATTCCTATATGGCTATTTGGTTAATACAAATATATTTTATCAATGGTGCCCATATTTGTATTATAAATGATTATTTGAATAAACAAATAATGAATTGTGCAACTATAAATGATTAATGTATCCATATTTGCACTATAATTGATTAATTAAATAAGGATCACTTTTGCACTTGTACTATAGTATGGTTGCATACTTATTAAGACTAAATAATTGTTGGGATATGGTGTTGTACACCATTGCATAAATTGATAGATTATAATTTTGTAAATAAATAATATTTAGTTGTGGTTCAACTAGGAGGTGTGTTTAGCCACACTAGGTAATTATTTCAGGACCACTTGTATGTTGTATTGTAACATTCGATTATTATTTAATGTGTGAGATACATGGTGATTACCATTCAATTAGCACCCTCATACACTTTGATACCAACAATAACTCAGAGGGAAGTACTACCTTTGCTATTCGTAGACCCAATCTCCACTTACACAATTCACAATGACAAATAGGAAACATTCTAATTGTAGATTTCAACAAACATCCTTTCTTCTCTTAAATTTCACAATTTTCAACATTACTCAACTCAACAACCAACTACACACTTGGATTGACAAATCTAGTTCAATGACTATGCAATTCCTACTCACAAACCAATTTTTGTTTAATGAAAGAAGGAAGAAAATTTGAGTTCATTTAATTAACTCATGAATCAAACCTTTACTATCAACCGTTTCCCATTTAAACGCCTCTCCTCTAGAAGAATTGACACATCCTCTTTCCACCTACCCATTCCCTGCTTCCTCATTTCCAAATTTCTTATAGTGCATTTCAATCCAATCTTCATTGAAAGTTGTCTTCTCTATGTGAACCAATCAGCACCTCATGCCCTCTATGGCTTTTCCTACGCCCATTCTAATGCAACCCTTTACTACTATGTTGTTGTATGGCTCTTTCATTAACTAATTTTTTTTTCTCCTCCTCACCATCAATTCTCTTGTTTGCATGCCCCAGTTCCAACTCAGTTTGCATTTTAATTATTAACTCGCCTTACAGTGCCCCAATTCCAACTCAATCTTTCCAATGTTGGCTACTCTCCATTGAATTTAAATCCAAAACTCTACTCTTCATATCACCCTCACTACTATTGCATTTGAACTTGATTCCTCCATGTTTATTATGCTCCCTGTCTTGGTTTTGATACAGTCCCATTACATATCTCACTTCCTACTCTCTATCTACCAACTGTGTGGTATTCACTGTCACTTTCTTGCATTATCATTGCTTGGCACTTCCTTTAATCAACTTGCTGACAATTCAACTTTGACCCTTACACCAAAGGCACAGTTGAGGTTTCATTTGCTTTATCTTACACAATTATTCTACACAAGTTCACATCCCTCTCTATTCCTTCTGCCTATTCATCTCTTCTAACCACCCCAATCGCTTCCTTTTGCATCCTCAAAATTTGGTTTCTTCCATGTTCGCCACTACACACCAAAATGGGCGATCCTTTTATTTTTTATCCTCAACCATTATTTCTCTCCTTTCTTGATTGAGCTAACTAACTCTAACTATGCAAGATTACAAGAAATGAAGATTTAGCATCTTGATCCCACATAGAATTCGCCACCTGTCACAAAACTACACCAAAACTCCATAGCCAAAACTCAAATTATCAAAATCAACACAACTTACAAATAAAACCAAAATTTCAACAATGCCCCTACATTAGACTCCCTAGGGAACTAAAATATCATGCGCTCCTACACATGGAGTCATCAATCAAAGTTATTCCTCATTGTTCCTTTTCTTTTGCTTCTTCCACCATTGTTCTGGAATGACCTCCATAATTCTCTAGCATTGTTTCCCATTGTTTTTCTTCACACTCTTGAATATACAATCTTCACTTTCCATCCTTCTCCATCGATTTCTTATCCCACAATCAAGACAAACAATTATATGGAATTCAAAGATTTCTATGACTTCAATCTCTTGCACCCTTGACATCTTTCCTTCCACAACAACAACATCAATCATATCCTTATACAAATCTAAACTTATTATCTCATATTTTGCTTGCATCATTTTCTCACCCGAAGCAATTAGCTTGTCCAAATCATCACACTCCACATCTTTATTCACAAATATCTATATTATTCTAGACTCTTGCCCAAATTCCTCATCACACAACATAACAATTGAATTCAAAACAATATCGTCATGGAGTGTTAACAAATTTACCTTTTCCTATATGGTTGTGTCAACTTCTTCATCAACTACTAAAGGATTTATTATAGGATCCTTTGTTGACTCATCTATCTTCATTTCTTCATTCGCAATCTTTTCCATCCATTCTTTTTCTATTGCAAAATATTGATCCCACAGATCTCCTCCACCATCACAATTTGTTGCACCCTCTTCACATTTCATTTCTACAACTTCTTCATCTTCCTCACTCTTAGCTTTTGTTGCTCCAACATCTATCTCTTCATTGTTTGTTGCAACTTCTTGGACTTCCTCACTTCACAGGCCCTCATCATGCCATTTTTTCATTGTCCACTCTTGTTTTCTATTCTTCTCATCCCATTCTTTGTGCATTCTAACTTTCTTGTTTTTCCTTTGTTTGTTTTCCACTTTCTTCTTGTATCTACCTCTTCTCATACTTTTCCCATTTGTAAGCTTCCAAAACTCCACTTCACATTCATACATTTCATATTCACTGTTAAGTTCAACATCCCTCTCATCTTCTTCTTTCAAATTCTCAATCTCATGCAAAGTGTCAAAAGCATCTTTATTATAGACATCTGAATCAATTTTCTTACCTTTTCTTTGTGTTTGTGTTTGTTGTAACCTCCTGCCAATCTGTTCTTGTCATTGTTCCATCCTCTTCAATTAAATCACCTTTTCCCTTTCTATACTCTTCCAATTTCATCTTGGTCCTTTGCTCATTGGACTTGACCTTTTTTTCACATCTTCTATTTTCTTGTATTAGCTGCTCCTCACTATGTCCCACAACATCACTTTCTTTTGTTGTTGTCCCACGTTTAACCTTCCACACTTTGTGTCCCTCTTTATGTCTTCTCCTTAATCCTACATCTTTATGTTGCTTTATTTTCCAACCTTCGGCTTTCCTCTTGCACCCTTTCATTCCCTTCATCCATTGTACTTGTTGGCCATTCCAAACTCCTTTATAACCAACTCCTTGATTACCCTTTATATGCTGCTCCACATAGATTCGTTTCCTTTGCTAACTTGGAACTTTGTATCTGTGAACCTTTACAAGTTTCAATAACTCCAACTTTCTCTCCTCCCTACTAATTTTTGGAGCAACATTCTTGTTTCCATATACACAATCAAAACTAATATTTGCACTCACATTTACTAGCTCGATACCCCGTTGCTCAGGAAATCCTACTTCCTCGACCTCTTTGCTTGCTAATTCTTTCCCTTCATGGGTTATTCTATCTTCATCAACAACATCTTCTAGAGCATCATGGTAGTCTATTGCATCCTTGGGATATTATTCATCATACTAAAAAAAATCCACATCTACCTTTACATCATACTCTGGCACTTGGAAATGTACCTCTATTACCAACAACTTCTATATGCCCTCTTCTCGATTTGCTTGGCATATTGTTGTGGCTAATCTCTTCTTGTTCTCTTCTTCAACTCTTTCTTCATGCGCTTCTCTTTCCCCATCTTCCATTATCTTTATGATCTCATGCTTTCCATTTTCTACAAGGTTGTTCACGCCTACATACACATACTCAACCACAATATTAGACAATAGAACAAGAGACCACAATGTCTCCAAGAATACCTTCGTCATGCACATTCTTCTCTCCTCTTTGTTTCTTCGTTTAAGTGCTTCTTTCTGCACTTCTCCTCTCCATTTAATTTCAAATTTCTTAGATTCTCCTCTATGAGAACTTCTTTCACCTCTTTTGGTCCATGTTGCTCACTTGGAAACTTTTTGTTGTCCCAAATTCTATGGGTTCCTCTCATATTCTTATCTTCTCTTCCTAAGCCATCCAACTTTTTCCTTCTTCTCACAATCATCTTCACATGCCACTTTAGTCTCTTTCTCATGGGCCACCACTAAGTATCCTCTTGGCTCCTTCCTCAAACCACTACTTCACCAATTCCAAATCTCTTCGCAACTTTTCCATTTCTCTCACAAATTCTGCATCTTGCTTCTTCCTGATTTATTTCCTCTTGTCTCACTTTGTGAGACTCTCTTTCCTAGAATGCTTTTGCATCTTCCAATCTTCTACTCTCATCTTTGTGATACCTAAATCTAGGTTCTCCACAACCTTTCAATCTACAATAAAACTGCAACACTCACCTTTCAACAAAGATCAATAACACATTAAATATTCCCTACCCAGATCTTTTGGGCTCTGATACCAAATTGATGACCATTAAATTTACACCCTCATACACTTTGATACCAACAATAACATAGAGGGAAATACTACCTTTTCTGTTCACAGACCCAATCTCCACTTGCACAATTCACAATGACAAATAGGCAACATTCTAATTGTAGTTTCAACAAACATCTTTTCTTTTCTTAAATTTCATAATTTTCAACATTACTCAACTAAGCAACCAACTACACACTTGGACTAACAAATCCAATTCAATAACTATGCAATTCCTACTCATAGACTAGCTTTCATTTAATGAAAGAAGGAAGATAATTTGAGTTCATTTAATTAACTCATGAATCAAACATTTACTATCAACCATTTCCCATTTAAATGCCTCTCCTCTAGAAGAATTGGTGTGGCCTCTTTCCACCTATCCACACCCTGCTTCCTCATTTCCAAACTACTTATAGTGTATTTCAATCCAGTCTTCATTAAATGTTATCTTCTTTGTGTGAACCAGTCAGCACCTCATACCCTCTATGGCTTTTCCTATGCCCATTCTAATACAACCCTTTACTACTATGCTATTGTATGGATCTTTCATTAACTGACAAATTGTTTTCTCCTCCTCACCATTGATTCTCTTATTTGCATGCCCCAATTCCAACTCAATCTGTATTTTAGTTATTAATTCGCCTTGCAGTGCCCTAGTTTCAACTCAATCTCTCCAACGTTGGCTACTCTCCATTGAATTTACATCCAAAAGTTTACTCTTCATATCACCCTCACCACTCTTGCATTTGAACTTGATTCCTCCATGTTTCATACCCTCCCTGTCTTGGTTTTAATACAACCCCATTACATATCTCGTGTCCTGCTCTCTATCTACCAATTGCGCGATCTTCACTGTCACTTTCTTGTATTATCATTACTTGGTACTTCCTTTAATTGGTTTGCTAAAAATTCAACTTTGACCCTTACACCAGAGGCATAGTTGAGGCTTCATTTAGTTTACCTTACACAATTCTTCTACACAAGTTTGCAACCCTCTCTATTCTTGCTACCTATTCATCTCTTCTAACCACCCCAACCTCTTCCTTTTGCATCCTCAAAAATTGGTTTCTTCCCTTTCTGCCACTACACACCAAAATTGGTGATCATTCTACTTTTTGTCCTCAACTATTCTTTCTCTCCTTTTTTGACCGATCTAACTAACTCTAACTACACAAGATTATGAGCAATGAAGATTCAACATCTTGATCCCACATAGAATTCGCCACCTATCACAAAACTACACCAAAACTCCACAACCAAAACTCACATTATCACATATCAACACAACTTACAAATAAAACCAAAATTGCAACAATGCCCCTGCATCACATGGGATAATAATTTAATATTGGGGAAATATTTAATCAAGTGAAAACTTAGTACCCAATATTAAAGGAGGGGTTAGTGGTTTTGCAGTACATGGTTTTATCTTACCACTTGGTTGTATTTATGTGAGCTTGTATCTATAAAACAAAACACATGTTTAGTGGTTAAGGTTGGTTGGGTGAGTGGGTTGTCATTATTAAGTCTTTTTTAGGAGTGCATATGTGAAGCGTGGAATGGGATGTGTGGATCCATGTGTGGACACATGAAGGATGCATTGGAGAGGCTTGATGCTTTAGAAGTATTTATTGCAACTTTGTAAGTACATGTATTATTTTATTTATTGAATAATAGATAGAATATGGATGCTTTTGGAGGCTGGTTTTTTCTCTCTTGAGAGTTTTCCTAGGGTATATTTTGTGTTATCTAGTGGCTAATCTATTTTTATCTATGTAATATGGTTATTCTATAAGATTACATGCATGATTTTATCTCATGGGGCTATGTAGGAAATGGATTAAGAATGTGGGTATGATGCATTATATCGTAACAATACTGACAAACTAATATTTACAAAATAGATTGTTGATACCCACTAATTGGTTAGTATCTACCTTTAATATTTTCTAGATTGACTTCCCCCTACAACTTGAAGAGTAGATAGCCATGCAACTACAAAACTTAGGGATCCCAAGGACATTCAAGTACCCATCCATCCTTGCACATTTGATCCTCTATCAAGGTTATTATCTAACCAACCTAGCATTTCCTAATTTATTAAATGACATGACCTATTTATAGTATAGACCCCTATCCTCCAGTTGACCAATCACTATTTCACATTTAGAGAGATATTCCTCATGCCCACACTTTCCTCCCTCTCAAATAAATATAGTCCTATATTGACCAAAACTTTTATGACTACCTTGAATTCAATCCATGGAGGAGAATATTTCTTTGGTGTAGATATTATATTCATAAGCGTATATGGGTTCACTATATTATTATACAAGATTCTAAGAATGGTGCTACCATGAGTGTTTTCCTTAAAATTCTCACACTAGAAAAATATAATAAATATTTAACATGGAGCCGAAAAATGTAGAGTTACATTCTACTCCCTCCTATATACTTTTTTGTGACATCAATGTAACCAACAATAAGACTATGGATGTCCTTCATGACATCAATGTAACAAAGAATAAAATTTCTTACCTTGACCCTATCTATCTCTAAATACTTCCCCAAGATTGTGTCCCTTAATCTTTATCATAGGTTATCCCATGATGCTCATTGTGCATTCCTTTACTCTTTCCACTGTCAAATGTGCCATTTTCTTGTCATTGATAATCATCATATTCTCCTTTTCATGATAATTTTTTCTATCTTCTTGGTATAAACAATACTATTATATTCAACTTAGGTGAGGAAACTTAAAAAACCATAATGGTAGGCCAAAGAAATAATATTCAATATTTTCATGGTAAAAAGAGATCTCAATTTAATCACTATCATCCACAAAAAGGTTAATTCCACTGTCAAAATTTTATTGCATATCTTAAACTATGACAAGGGTTTAATGAGGATTTTGAAGAATAGACCCTGCACAAGTTAACTCCATCATTGTTTTTTTTCAGTGTATCTTTATTTAGCTCTTACTCCATTCCTTGCAATTGTGATGCTTGGATATGTCATACTTAACTTATTTGTCTACTATCAAATCTCCTTTTGACTATCATGTTGGCCATCATATTTTACAAATTGTGTTTTGACCAATTCTAGGCCACTACTAAATGTTGGAGAAGACAATAATGACCCCTCTAATGCACCTTTTTGAGAAAGACGACAAAATAATGCCTTTTTCTGAGAAAGACCTCACAAATTATGATAAATTTTGAAAATATAGGTTAACAATACCTCCCATAAAAGTTTCAAGATAACCCTAGCCACCATGAAGGACTACAAAATATCATGCAAGGAGACCTATGGTAACCAAAACCCCTAAAGTGAACTCAGACTCTACAAATACCCTAAATTTTTAGAATTTTTAGTTTTCCCCATGAGATGAATAATGTAAAAAATGTCTCTTGATAACTTTTTACTTAATGCAACTGACACTTTTTGCAACATTTAAACCATTGGTGCCATGGTGAAATGGCTTGGAGATATAAAAAACTCAGATATGTTATTGTGGAGGGACCCTACGTGACCCTGTAACTTTAGACAAAATGTTTATAGGTTCTATGGTTTTTGAGAAACAACTCATCAACATTTTCCACTTTTTGGCACTAATTGCTCTTAAGAGAGAGAATCAACACAATATAGTCTAGAGTGATCGAGAATGTTGGGGTGAAAAATAGGATATTTAATAGCATAAACCCACCCACCTAGACATTTTGGCACTGTTGGTTTGACCCCATGATGAACAAAATGAAATTTATGCTACCTTGCAACTTTCTCTTTAATGCATTCAATTCTTTCTCAACATGCAAGAACCTATTGCCATAACCAAATGAATTAGAGATATGAAAAAATAAAAGAGGTTATTGTGTAGGGACCCTACATTAACCTATAGCTTTAGACAAAAAAAAATTATGTCATGGTTTCTGAGGAATAACTCGTCAAAGTTTGCTACTTTCTGGAACTTAAGGATCTTAAGAGAAAGTGTCGTCACAGTGTAATATGGAACTATTGAGCATGTTGGGGTGAGAAATGATATTTTTCCTAGCATAAAACCACCTACCTAGACACATTATCACTATTAGTTCGGCCCTATGATGAAAAAAATGAAAAGTATGCTACCTTGCAACTTTCTCTTCAATGCATTTGACATTTTTTGCAACATGTGAAAACTTATCACCGCGACCAAATTGATTGGAGATATGAGAGAGAAGCTACTGTAGAGGGACCCTATGTGACCTTGTACCTTCATACATAATGTTTTTAGGTGCCATAGTTTTTGAGAAACAACTCATCAAATTTTGCCACTTTTTGGCACTTAGGGTTCTTAAGAGAGCATCACCACAATGTAGTCTAGAATGATAAAGCATGTTGGGGTATGAAATAAGACCTTTCCTAGCATAGACCTACCCACTTAGACATTTTTTCATTATTTATATCATCCCATGATGAACAAAATGAAAATTATTCTACCTTGCAACTTTCTCTTCAAAGCATTTGATGCTTTTTGCAATGTGTGAAAACTTGTTGTCATGGACAAATGGATTGGAGATATTGAAAAAAAAGAGAGGTTATTATGGAGGGACCCTACATGATCTTGTATCTTTATAAAAAAAATTATAGGTGCCATGGTTTCTGAGAAATAGCTCATCAAAATTTGCTACTTTTTGGCACTCAGGGCTCTTAGGAGAAAGCGTCAACACAATGTAGTCTGGAATGATCGAGCATACTAGGGTGCAAAATGGGAAATTTCCTAGCATAATTCCACCCATCTAGATATGTTAGCATTTTCAGTTTGGCCCCATGATGAACATAACAAAAATTATGCTACATTACAACTTTATCTTAAATGCATTTGATATTTTTTTCAACATGTGAAAACTTGTCACCATGGCCAAATGGATTAGAGGAGATATGAAAAACTAAGAGAGGTTGTTGTAGAGGGAACCTATGTGACCCTATACCTTAAAAAAAATGTTTTCCCGTGCCACGGTTTCTAAGAAACAACTCCTCAAAGTTTACCACTTTTGACACTTAGGGCTCTTAAGAGAAAGCATCGACACAATATAGTTTGAAACGATTAGGCATGTTGGGGTACGAAATGGGACCTTTAATAGCATGAAAACACACACTCATACATGTTAGAACTATCAATTTTCAACCATGATAAATAAAACAAAAACTATGCTACCTTGCAACTTTCTCTTCAATGCATTTGACACTTTTTGCAATGTGTGAAAACTTGTGGCCATGGCCAAATGGGTTGGATATATGACAAACTGAGAAAATAAGAGAGGTTATTGTAGGGGGGCCCTAAATGATCCTATAAATTCAAACAAAATATTTGTAGATGTCATATTTTTTGAGAAACAACTCGTCAAAATTTTCCACTTTTTGATACTTAGGGCTCTTAAGAGAAAACATTGGCACAATGTAGTCTGAACTGATCGGGCATGCTAGGGTGCAAAATTGGACCTTTCCTAGCATAAAATCACCCACCCAAACATTTTTGGCACTATCAATTTGGCCCCACGACAAACAGAATGAAAATTGTACTACCTTGCAACTTTCTCTTCGATGTATTTGATACTTTTTGCAACATGCAAAAAAATTGTTGCCTCGACAAAATGGATTGGAGATATGAAAAATTGAGAGGTTATTATAGAGGGACCCTCAATGACCATGTACCTTTAGACAAAAAAAATTAGGTGCCATAATTTTGGAGAAATAACTCATCAAATCTCACCACTTTTTGGCAGTTAGGGCTCTTAATAGAAAACATCGACACAATATAGTCTAGAACGATCATGCATGTTGGGGTGTGAAATGGGACATTTCATAGCATAAAACTACCCACTTGGATGTGTTGGTATTTTCAGTTTGGTCTCACAATGAATAGAACAAAGATTATGCTACCTTGCAACTTTCTCTTCAATGCATCTGACACTTTTGCAACGTGTAAAAACTTGTTGCCACAACCAAATGGATTATAGATATGAAAAACTAAGAGATGTTACTGTAGATGCACCCTACAAGACCTTGTACCTTCAAACAAAATTTTTTTAGGTGCCACAATTTTTAGAAATAACTCATCAAATTTTACTATTTTTTGGCACTTGGGGCTCTTAAGAGAAAGCACCAACACAATGTAGTCTGAAACAATTGGCCATGCTGGAGTGTGAAATAGGATCTTTCCTAGAATAGGCCCACCCACCCATACATGTTGGAACTATTAGTTTGGTCCCATGAAAAAAAAAACAAAATGTATGGCTATTGGAAAATTTTTACTAAACACATTTGACGCTTTTTACAACATTTGAAAAAATTATCGCCACAATCAAGTGGATTGGAGATTTCAAAAACTAAAAGAGGTTATTGTGGAGAGAGCCTACATGACCTTGTACCTTCAAACAAAAAAATTGTAAGTGCCACAATTTTTGAGAAATATTCCACCATATTTTTCTTTTTTGGAACTTAGGGCTCTTAAGAGAAAGTGTTGACACAATGTAGCCTGCAACATTCAAGAAAGATGGGGTGTGAACTAGGAAGTTGTCTACCATAAACCCACCCATTCAATATGTTGGCATTGTTAGTTTTTCCCAATGATGCAATAAATACACTGTATGGATCCTCACAAGTTTTCTTGAGTCAAGAAACTGAGGAGAAGGTCTATAAGTCTGCATAAGAGTATTAAAGGACAATAATGAGGAGTTAGGGAAAAATATAGTGGAGTAGGCTATGCAAGTCAAGAATATTTGCCGCATATTCTCTACAAGGAAAGTGTGGATATGAAAAGAAGAATGGATTGTGACACATGATAGTGTTTCAACAGTTTGAGAGCATACATATTGAAGATGGGAAAGATGGATATGAAGATAAGTAGATAAAATGCATAAAGGAAAAACATAAACAAGATTATACCTTCATTTCTCCTTCCTCTCCATGGATTGAGCTCACAAGGTGCACCCTTGTCTTGTAGATTTGCTCCAATGATTGAAGGGATGTGGTTGCTCACAATTTTAGCATGATTATTGTATGATGAAGATGGATTTGATGAAGATTTGGACAACATATGGCTATGGATAATGTGTGTTGAAAGAATGAGAGCCAAGGTCTCATTATATAGAAATTTGGAGAGAGGAATCAATGGCTAAGATTGAATGGCTAATGGAGGCTTGAGATTGATTGAGAAGGTGAGGTTTGGATCAAGGATGAGGATTGATTAGCCTTGTGAAAAGTGTAAAAAGATGGAAAGGGGTGAAATGGGTAGGTTTTCTCACACATGTGTGAGCACACATTGGGAAGAGAGGCATTAAATTTGTGTAAGAGGTAGGGTGGCTCATACGGTGGCTTGTGTAAAAGGTTAGTGGGGGTAGGTGAGATGTAGGAATTTAAAATTAGGAAATAATTATAATGAGGATTAGGGTGAGGGTTAGATCAATTAATCAAGGATTAATTAATTAATGAAGATGGGTTGAGGTAATAAACCAAGGGTTTATTAACTTAGGTGGAGTCAAAAGTTGGAGAATGGGATAATGATGATTAGGAGGGGGGAATTTAATTAATCAAGGATTAATTAACTTAAGAAATGTTAGGGATGTAGGAAAGGGTTAAATTTAATTAAATAAATGTAGATTTATTTAATTAAAGGTGGTGGATAAAGGAAATTAAATAAATAAATAAATATTATTTAATTGATTAATGGGTTAGGATAGGCTATAATGAGGTGTGGATGGGTAAGGTCACATTTTAGGTGTCTACACATATCATGATCAACTTGATTTTCCAATGATGACCTCTTCAAAACCTTGCTTTAAACCCTCATGGCATTTGAGTAAAAATAACTTAGGAAAGATATGAAAGTCATAATGCATTGAGTAAGTTGCTGAAGTTTAAAAATATTAGGAGATAGTCCTAATGAGGTTATTACTGCCCTAATTAATTTATGACAAGCCTAATGAAGTTATGTCTATCCTAATAAATTTATGATATTCCTAATGAAGTAATAACATCCATAATGAATTCATGACTGTCATGATGAGCCTTAAACTATTTTGATGAAGTTATGACAGCCCTAATGAACCTATAACCGTCATAATGTCAAGTTATGACTTCCCTAATGAATTTATGATAGTCCTAATGAATTTATGACTATTCTAATGAACCTATGACTATCCTAATGAACCTAGATTTTCCTAATGAATTTATTATTGTTCTAATGAACCTATGACTATCCTAATGAACCTAGATGATCCTAAATACCTTATAAATTGTCAAAATAAGTCATTTATCCTTTTTAATAAGTCAAAAAGTGCCTTCAATTCATGTATGCACATAAACCCTTCTATTTTTGTGCATAAATAAAGTAAAAATGATATCTTTTGTCATGCTAAATTTCACCAAACCAAATCTAAATCACACCCTTGATATTTCAAGTTCATGTTTATCATTCCCTAAGGCCTTAATTCATTTACAACTCATAGCAAACATAAATGCATAATACAAACTAATTAAAAGAACACATGAATATAAGCACTTATTATTTTTTCATAGATAGAGATCTTGAATAATGAATTATTCAAATAGGGAAAGTGGTTAAATAGATATCATTTCTTATTACCCTAGACATGGATCACAATGAGTTACAAAACTTGGCAAATCGTGTGTTTTTGAAATAACCAGTTGTTGCAAAAATGGTGTTGTCATTGGTGACAATTGTGCAATGATTGAGAACAGATTGTAGCTTTGATTAGTTGCATTATGTTGTCATCAGTTAAGTTTCTAATGTTAATCTTTGGTGTTGCTTTGATAAGCTTTTGTTTATGGTTTAGCTATCGAGGATATTGAGAAATTTGATCAAATAAGGAAAAAAGGTGTTGCAGAGGTGTTCTGGTTTTTCTTTGAATTTATTTTAGGTTGAAGATCTTCTTGTATGGTTTGGATATGTTGAATAGAGGTGTTTCAGAGTTTCTTTATCCAGAATTTTGGCTTCTAGATTGATGGTTATAGGAAGTTATGTTCACCAATGTGTGAACCGGTTATGCAGTGTTGCTTACAAAGGTGTTTGGGAGAAATTTATTTTCTCTGCATTTCTCTACAATTTTTCTTTAGGTCTTGTGATTCTAAAGGTATGTTGATGGTGTTGTTCTCTTTCCATCATCAAGAGTATTTATGATTTGGTGCTCCAAAAGTTAGATTTTAGTATTGTAGTGTCTGGCAGTGTAGTCTGAATGTATAAACTATGTACATTTTGAAGGTGCAAATTGTTGTGAAGGAGTTTGATGGATTTCAGGTTGATAGAGGAATATTTCAGCTTGTGATGAAGCATGGTATGTGGTTTTCAAGTCATATTTGGATATGAGGAAGTGTGTAAGTCAAATTTTAATGGTGTTTGCATGGGTAATGACCGACCTAGTGTTTACACTATATTTAAAGATGATCAAGCATTAATGAGAGTGTAACATGGCTATGAGTTAATTTGGATCCCAGATAACTTTTTTTTTGGTCTACTTTTCATTCCTATTCTCCACGAGAATGTTTAGTGTCGACCTATTTTGAATTTGTAAAGTGTAAGGTGAGTATAGTCGACTTGAAGATGTTTTTCAAGTTATGGATGGTATAAATGCAAGTTGAATTGATATAAGAGAAAATGTGTGGAAGAGATTGAATGTGGTGATGGAAAATTAAGTGCAGAAGTGTGAAATGTAGTGCAAGCTATAATGCAAGATTGTTGAATGCAGTGAGCTGAGGTATCTTGATCTTCTAGATACTGCAAGTGTTGTGGTGAAATTTTTTGTTGTATTGAGATAATGTTCTCTAAGAAACATTCTATCTTCTTTATTCTTTCTATTTTGGTAGTGAGCCTGGGTTGTGAGCCTTTCTGGATAGTGTGTCCTATTCTGGCAGTGAGCCTCTTTGTACCAATTTTGTAATTACTTATATTGTGAGCTAATCCTCACCATCGATTTTCCCTTATATGGTTTTCCACGTAAATCTAGTGTTCTCTTGTGTATGGTGTTGGTTGTTTCTAGTTTTTTTATCTTCTTTTCATTTTCAAACATTATAATAGAATAATGGTTTAATGAATGCATGTGGATCTTATTACTATTGAGGGTTTTAATTTTTTAATTTGGTACAATTGATTCACCCCCCTCTCAGTTGTCTTGTTCATTCAACACCACCATCATTTCCTAAACTTTCAACCTCAACTAACACATCAAGTGTACTTGAACGATATGATTAGATCAAGAACAACATATAATAACTAATGTGAATGTAAAACATACAAGGAATATCCCTCTTGTGATCAAATCATATACATCCAACAATATTCTTTTAATTTACCATTATAAGGTTAATATAAGATGCACAACTATACTAAATATCATAAAATTATCAAATAAGAAACACTAAAATTAATCAATTAAAATCACATAATATTAATTAATTAATCTCTTGTGGGGGATGACCCTGTAGTGCAATGGTAGTTGCAAGGAAGTTGATCCACTATTGTAGGTGTTTGAATCCCACAAATGCTAATGGGATGAGTGATCGCTGGCATTGGCTACAGGAAGCTAGAAGCCAGAGGATAGAGGATGGAGGATGTTGCAGAAGTTTGACTATAGGGTCAAGGCGACAGGGAAGGCGCAATGTGACCAACGATCGAGTAAGGGTGTAGGGAGTCGATCAGACTGCAAATGGAGGTGACCAGTTACATTGCGTGGAGCTAGAGTTTGGTGATGGAGTCCCAGCTGGAGGGAGAGCAGAGGATAGAAGGATGGAGGACAGAGGTTGAGTTGTGGGGAGAAATAAGGAAGGCACTAGTGGGAGGAGAAGAATGCAAGGAATTAAGGGTGGCAGGTGGCAGGGAGGAGATAGAGTACAGGGTAGAGAAGGAGATACAGAGAGGTGGCAGGTGGCAGGTGGCAAATGGTAGGGTGGATACGGAGTACGGGGTAGAGAAGAAGGTACAAAGAGAAGGAAGAATGAAGGAATTGGAGGACAGGGTGGAGAAGGAGATACAGAGAGAAAGGAAGAATGAAGGAATCAAAGTATGGTGTAGAGGAGAAAGGCATGTACGGTGGTGCAAGGAGGTGGAAGGGAGAAGAAGATGAAGAAGAGATAGAGAGGTAATGAAGGAAGTGGAGGCAATGAAGGGAGGAAGGAAGGAAAGGAAGGAGGACTGACGAAGGATGGAAGAGAGAAGACAGAGGAGCCAAGAGAAAAGAAGAATAGAGGAGAGGAAGAGGAGAAAGAAATGGATTGGTGTAAATACCAGAAAAACATGGGGATGAGGTCCCCCATAAATTGTGGCCTCACTAGTTCAAAGCTCTAGTCCAAAGCAATCATTGATCAAAAAATAAATTAATTAATCTCTTGCGATGGTGAAGGCACAATAAAAGATAGGTGGGGAGAAAGATTAAGAGATCAAAGTGAAAAAAATGGATAAAAGGGGTAAAAATATAAGTCCAAAGAGGGTTAATTTATGTGATTGAAAATATAAGTTTAGGGTAAAATAGTGTGGTTTTTGAAATAAATTGGGAGAGAAAACTTAAAGTAGGCATTTAAGGGCTTTGAAAAGGATATAGAAGAGCTAGGAGTGGGAGACGGTCATAAAATGGAAACCAAAGGAAAAAAAAATTGAAGAGAAAATGGATATGATTCATGTGATGAGAGTGTGAGAAGGATTTGATAAGTGGGTTAGGAGTTTATAAAGAAGCATCAAAAATGACAATTAAGTTTCACAAATATAACTAAAAATGACGATGACTAATGTAATAGTTAAATGACAAGGTTTTAAAAATAAATAAAATAAATCTAAAAGGAATATGAAAAATAAAAGCTAAAGAGAAGTTCTCTACAGTGGAATTATTTTAAACATTATGTGAAATTTAATTTATTGTAAAAATATAGAAAACACTAACATGGAATTACTCTTTTAGAAAATGTTGTTGAACCAAATTTCTCAAGTGAGAACTTATTATATATTATAAAGAGATGAGGAAAAGGAGGTCCATTTTATCAAATTTAGGGGGAAATTTAGGAGGGGAACTATCTTAATTAGAGAAAGTGATCATTTCAAGTAGTAATAACCCCTCATTGGAGATTTGTTCTTGAGCACAAGGAGGTCTATTTTTTAATGAAAGGTCAAGGGTAAAGGGGGCCATCTAAATATGATATTTTCTAATCAAGATTAGTTTTATGATAAATGTTTTAATAACCAAAATAAAGTGATAAAATACCTAATAAATCAAATATGAGTCATCAATAGCATGAATTTATAAATACAATATACATATTTACAAATCAACATGACTAAAATTTTTTTAATTTACAATCAATCTAAGCAATATGGAGTTTCTCTAATCCTTATTATGTCAAGTATTATCTCATGGTCAGAATCACAAACCTTCCACAAGTTCTTGTTCAATGGTCTTGTTGTCACTAAAAGTGTATACCCTTGTCGAGTTGATAGAATCACTCAACCACTTCATGAAACATGGGATGAACTCCCTAATTGTGGGCTTAGATATTGGAGATCAACCTCCAAAGAGGGTTGGTTCCCTTTGAAACTTTACCTAATTAACCCATCCTACTATTGCATGCTAAGAAAAAGGGTGATAGGAAACATAAAATAAAACCTAAGACTAATAAGTGGTGTAGCCACGGTAGGAGGGTCCTCAAAGAGAACAATCTAGACCATGCAGCAAGAGTCACATAATAGAAGCAACACAGAATATGGAGGAAAATGTAGATTCAAACATTCTTATTATTAGAAAATTTAGTTACAATTGGCCAACAACATCCAGGTTTACAGATTCAACTCACAAGCTTGATACATGCTCAAAATACAATATTCCTATATGATCCTTAATGCAAGCTGAAGTCTTACATATCATTACAATCTCTGATGAAGGAAAATGTAATGTGTGCATGAAATAGGTCAGCCTCAAATTTGAATTTCTCCTCGACGGGTGCATAGTATGAAGTGTGGCCCAATAATTAAGGTCAGGAACACTCCATGGAACAATTTGGAACACCTCACAAGGATCCACAAATTACGGGAAAAATCCACGAGTGATCAAACTAGTCGTTAGGCTTGAAAATTATTCTAGGGCTGGTTCAGGAAACTGCCACTTAATCCAGAAGCCATAACTTGCTGGAAATAGATCCAATCGATCTAAAATATTGGAATAAGGAAAATGAACATGTTCATGATGTAAACATATATCCATAGGTTCTAGTGAGAAAAAATGAAGAAATACCAAATTTTCCAACTTGAACTAAACAAGAACAAACTAAACTGAAAATATATTTTTGGTTGATGCAGGATTGCAAAGAACCAAGGATGCTTCTGCATCAGACATCCAGGGTTATTTGAAAAGTGATTTCCTCACTTTCATGGGGATAAAGGAAAACCAATATGGTCTACCTTATTTTGAGAAATCCAAGAAGAATCCTCCACTGGTCTGCCTTTCCATTTCACAAGATATTCTTTGTATTGTCTTCCACGTGTTTTCCTCCCATCTCTGGTATCTAAAATATCTTCTATCTCATCTGGTTGTTGTTTAGGAAACAGTTTCTCCAAATTTCCTTCACTGTCTTCACTAAATTATGCTTCATGGTACTTATGTAGGTCTGCAATGTTGAATATAGGTGATATACCCATGCCATCTGGTAACTCTACTTCATATGCATTTCTTGAATCAAATTTCTTCAAAACCTTACAAGGTCCAAACTTTCTCATCTTGAGCTTATTGTATGCGCCAACTGGAAATATTTATCTCCTCAAATACACCATCACTTCATCTTCAACTTTGAACTCCTTATGTCTCCTCTTTTCATCTACTTTCTCCTTATACTTTTGGTTCATATCTTCCAATTGTTGTTTAACTTGAGTATGCACTTTCTTCATATGTTCTGCAAATTCCTCTACTTTTGCACTCATTTTATCTTCCATATTGATGTCTCACAACTCTGATATGCCTCTAGGATGAACTCTAGTAACAATCTCAAAAGGTGTCTTTCTCATACTTATGTTCACTAAATTATTGTAAGAAAAATCTGCTTGTGCAAGGATTAAATCCCAACTTCTAATCTTCTTTCCAACCAAACATCTCAGCAAATTTCCCAAAATCCTATTTACTACCTCTGTTTGTCCATCAGTCTGTGGGTGAAAATTAGAACTGAACTTTAAACCTATCTTTAACTTCTTTCAAAGTGTTCTCCAAAAGTAACCAACAAACTTTGTATCTTTGTCTAAAACAATACTCCTAGGTAATCCATGCAATTTGACTACTTCCTTGAAAAACAAGTCTGTTACATGTACTACATTTGTTTTCTTCTTACAAGGTATGAAATGTGCCATTTTAGGAAATCTATCCACTATCACAAATATAGAATCATTACCTCTTTGTGTCTTCGGCAAACCAAGTATGAAATCCATGCTGATATCCTCCCAAGGTCTCTCAGGAACTATCAAAGACTTATACAATCCAACATTTTGACTACTCCCTTTTGCAACTTGACAAACTTTGTAACTCTGCACAAATTTCCTAACATCCTTATGAATTTGTGACCAAAATTAATTCTCACTTACCAATGTGACTATCTTATCAATTACAAAGTGTCCTGCCAATCCCCCACTATGTTTTCTTTCACCAAGCTATCCCTCATTGAACTCTAGGGTATACACAATTGATTTCCTCTGAACAACATATCCTCCTGAATGAAATAATCCAACCACTAACTCCTATCTTCCAAGACTGGTTCTTTACAAGCTCTCCAAGGTTCTACAAAATCCAGGTCTTCCTCATACAAGTTCTTCAATTCATCAAAGCCTAATACCTCCACTCTCATCTCTGCCATTAAATTCCTTCTCCTCCTTAAAGCATCAACAACTCTATTTGACTTTCCACTCCTATGTTTCAAAACAAAAGTATAACTTTGTAAGAATTCCACTCATCTCATGTGTCTCTAATTCAACTTACCTTGATTGTTCAAATACTGCAATGCCTGATGATACGTATACAACACAAAATCCTTTGGAAACAAGTAATGTCTCCACTTTTTCAAGGCTTGAACTATGGCATAAAACTCTTGATCATACATTGAATACCTTCTCCTAGCATCATTCAATTTCTCACTGAAATAAACTACTACTCTTCCTTCTTGACTTAATACTGCTCCAGTTGCATTTCCACTTGCATCACAATCTACCTGAAATACCTTATTAAAGTCTAGTAAATCCAACATAGGTTGCTCAGTCACTTTTTGTTTCAACAACTCAAAACTTCAGTCTGCTCCATATTTCCTCCTAAAATATTTTGTATCCCCTCTCATTGTTTCTCTCATAGGACTACAAATAGAACTGAAATTCCTAATGAACTTTCGATAGAAACTATCCAATCCATGAAATGATCTTACCTCTCCAATGTTTTCTAGTGTAGGCCATTCAACAATTGATCTTACTTTCTCAGGATCCATCTTCAATCCATCCACATATATCACAAATCCTAGATATACCAATTCTTCCTTCATGATACTACACTTCTTAATGTTTATCAAAAATTTCTCTTCTCTCAACCTCTACAAAACTTGTCATCTATGCAACAAATGTTCTTCTCTAGTATTACTGAAAATCAAGATGTCATCCAAATAAACAATCACAAACTTACCCAAGAATTTATTCAATACCTCATTCATCAGCTTCATGAAAGTACTTGGTGCATTTGTTAGTCCAAAATGCATCACCAACCACTCATACAATCTTTCATTTGTCTTGAATGTTGTCTTTGACTCATCCCCTTCTCTAATTTTGATTTGATGATATCTGTGTGTATGAAATATTGGATTAATTAAATAGAAATCAAACACATGTTAATAAGACATTAAATCGAAAAGATGAAAAGAAACAGAATAATGCAAACCGTAATCGCAGCTTCTCAAAACCGTCTTATCCTCCTCTAACTTTAGCGTTTCGTTGTTTTCCAGATAGCTCTCAGACCAACAAATCAGGCTCAACAAAATGATAGCTAAAGAATGAGATTTAAAATGCAAACTATGCTAAGTGAAAAAGCTATGCTAAAATGAGAAGATTGCTGTGATATCGAAATTGTCATGAATGCAAATGCTGGTTGAGTGTATGCGTGCATGAATGAGTATTCAGAAAGTGTGTGTGTAACCAAAGCTTGGATTTGCGCTGGAATTTATAGAGTTTTCAAATGGATATGATTGGTTGAATCGATCGACGATCGGGATTAAGCTTGTTTCAAACGAACGGCGGGAGATTTTCGAAAGTGGAAGAGAAAGATGGAAGGTTTCCCTTTTCTTCAATTTCCGTCATTGAGTTTCGAAGGGAAACTTCCATTTCAAAAGATGAGTTAAAATTTTGGAAGGGTGAGTTAGCACGAGTTAGAAATTAAATAAAATAAATTTATTTAATTTAAAAGTGAAGATGGAAATGGAAACTTACATAATTAAATAACTCATATTTAATTATGTTTAAAAATGAAATTAGGGTGAGGAAATATTAAATAAAATATTTAATATTTCAAATTCGAATATGGGATAGAGAATATTCCATTATTCAAATATTTAAAAATATTTAAACTTTAGAACCAAATGATAACTAAATATAAATAAATTATAAAAATTTATTTTATTTAATCAAGTGGAGGGTAGAAATGTTAGCAATTAAATAAAATTATTTATTTAATTTAAGGTAGAAGAATTTAGAAGATGAACGATATAAATAAATAATTAAATTTATTTATATGTAGATGAAATTAGAGGAATTAATTAAATAAATCATATTTAATTAATTAACAAGTTTAATCATGACCATTTTTAGACATATACATTTTTCCCCTCTTTGAAGTGATGTGTAAAACACATTGCTTCAAAGAAAATAATATTTGTGCCCCTGATGTACTTTTGATATTTCTGCTGATAATGCCCCCTCGGGAAGTAAATCACGGATGAAAGGGAAAGTGGTTTAGCTCACGACAGAAAAAGAAATGTCCATTTTGAAAATAAAGTCACATTTTACCCTTGGTTTGACCTTTAAAAGGTAAAAGGTTGAAAGAGACAAGTCATTTGTACCATTCAGTTTGGTGAAAACTGTAGCTATGAAAGCAACATCGCGACATGGAGATTCTGTATCATCGCCACCGATTTAAGAGATCACGTAGATATCAGAGGCCAGCTGCTTATGGACCACCGGTGAGTCGATCGATCCTCTTATGCTTTCGAATTTTTTTGTTTGGATCAAAATTTTCATGATTTTCTGCGGTTTCAGTTTTAAAATTTACGTTTGCGCGCATATAGCAACGCTTAGGCACTTTCAAAAAAAACAGGCGCGCATATGGTAGAAATAAACGCGCATAGGGCTTAGATGTGTAAATTTTGTAAAAAAATAGTGTAGCGCATCCTGTAAAAACTAGCGCGCATATAGGGTAGGTTTGAAAATTTTAGGGATAGAGCACATATAAGGAAAATAGCGTGCATATAGGAAAACCGTGCATCCAACAAAAACAGTGGCGCATAGGATGAGCAAAGTGGCGCATACGGGAAAATGCGCATAGGGAGTTTGTTTAAGCGCACCCCATGAAAAGAACGGCGCATATGGGATTTAGCGCATCCCGTAAAAAGAATGGCGCATATGGGATTTAGCGCCGAATGCATGTTGTGATGAGAATGATGATTTGTATTACTTCCTTAGTCAATAGATAGGTAAAATGTCGTGTCATCATGCTGATATGGGTAGGGATGATAGAAAAATTGAATGATTGATTGATAACTTTGCTTCCTAGGGTAGAAAACAAAGAGTAGATGGAACTAACATGACTTCTAATAAATTTGCTTCCTGCGATAGAAAACAAGTAGTAACTGATAGTAGGATAGATGTGATATGATATCTAGCTTGATAGAGTTGATTTGATTTGATTGATAGGACTGCTTGTGTGATATGGGTCATTGATTTGCTACATTGATATGAGTCATTGATATGGGTCTGATATAGTTCACTGATAGATATGAGTCTGATTTGATATTGTGTGAATATTTGATATGAGTCTAATGGATGATCTTTGTAATGAAAAATAGGAGGTTTTCAAAAACCTCCAAATTAGAGAGTGACATTCAGCAGGATGGGATAGGATCCCTGAGTTGACCCCTGCTGACAGAGCATTGATTGATGTGTGCGGTTTGAGACCCTTATTGGCGATGCCGCCGATTAGGGTCAATAGAGGATTGTTGACAGCACTTGTAGAGTGATGGCATTTGGAGCACAACACCTTTCACATGCCGACCAGTGAGGTGATAGTGAGTCCTGAGGATGTGTACAAGATCCTAGGTATTCCAGTTGTTGGAGCCCTTGTGTATTACGATCACAAGGAGCTTGGGGGTACGGATGCTTTGAGGAGAGTGTACGGAGATGCACAGATATCCAGGTACTGGGTACTGTGGGTAGACTTTCACGGATATCCAGCCTTGCCAACAGTTTTGGGTGCTTTCATCGGAGGTCTCCTTTGTCCGGATCGCTGGTCAAAGGGATTATCAGTGGGCTGGGGCAGGATTCTAGAGCAGATGATGCTACAACCGAGGAGATATGCATGGGGGAGTTGCATGTTAGCTCATCTTTATCACGATTTGCACCAGGTGGTCTACAGAGGATCGTCCAGTTTATCGTGTGGGGTTACATTGCTACAGATCTGGGCATGGGAGCATTTTGTTGTGACACGGCCGACATGCCCCAGAGTGAGGCCACTAGGCAGGCCATATATCTATATGTATTATGAGTTCCTTACCCAGCCCAAGCTGGGCAAGGTAGATTATTGGAGACGACTGCTAGACGACATAGATACAGTCATATGGCGACCATAGTTAGATTGTGAGCCATGGGCGACTGATGATATAGAGATTTCCTATGTATGCATTCCGCAGTTCCTGATAGGGAGGACTCCCTTCATTTTGGAGAGATTTTTGGCATTGCAGGTGCAGAGGCAGTTTGGATTTACGTAGGGGATGCCGCAGGGGGTTGCACATTACGCCCGGAGTAGAGATGAGGCTGGATGGGGGCTGTGTATTTTGTATCAGGCTGCCTATACAGAGTTCATGGCATTAGCACTTGAGGTATGGGTTGACCGATGAGACATTGTGGATGCTGGGATGTCCGATGAGTATGATGCCTATTTCCACACACATCCATTTCCATGATTTACTAGCCCAGATGAGCCAGCACCTATTTTGGTAGTACCACAGCCCGGGGCAGGTAGACAAGAGGATGTGGCCGGTGGTGAGCAGGGAGCGATCGAAGGAGAGGAGGTGGAGAGCGGAGAGGAGGAGGGCTCAGATGATGAGGACGATGGAGATGATGGCGGGGTGGGAGGACATGTGCTGGGGAGATTGGGGCAGGATATCCTTAGGGGTGTGCAGATTATGCGACAACCGAGGATAGGGATAGGGAGGTGGATAGTGATCTGGATGGCCTCCTCCTCGCAGCAGGGATAAATAGCCACTCTTCAAACTTAGGTGCAGACATTGGAGGGGCAGTAGGGTCAGCTATAGGGTTAGTTGTCGTAGGCATAGGCTTTTATTATGCAGCTATAGGCACAGCTCGCACAGGCACAGGCACCTGCCCCAGACCCACGGTTAGCTCAGGTGATCACAGAGAGGGATGCATTCAGGCGACGGGCAGTCGAGGCTGAGGGCGTGGCTCAGAGACTGATGGGTACTGTAGAGAGTGTCACTGTGAGATGCCATTGCAGAGGGTATGGAGATGGCCAGGGAGGCTGAGTACTACAGGGTGAGATATGAGGAGCTATGTCCTCCAGAGCGCAGAGAGCCATACCCGCAATCCCACAGCAGGACCTGGAGCAGATCACGAACACATACCCAGAGCAGGGGAGTGACAGGGCCACGACAGGACCCAGATGCAGGCACTAGTGGCAGACCACCTCCCTCCGGACCAGCACCATCAGGAGCATCGACCAGTTAGACTTTATGATGTATAGTATTTTTGGAGCATGTATATGTCATTTCTAATGATTTTTGATGTATTGTACATTGTAGTTTCATTGGACATTTGGACATTTGTATCATTTTTGATGAGCGATGATTATGCAGCGGTGATGATTATTTTGATGTTGATCTGATGTGGATTTTTGATGTGATGATATGATATGCATTTATGTTTATGTGTTTATGGAGATTTGATGATATGATATTTTATTATGATTATGATTGGATGATTTGTACTAACGATGTCATGCAGGTGAATGATTTATGAGGTGTAAATGGAATGTTTGTTTTTTTATTTGGATTTTTCAATGCAGATAAAAGATGAAAAATGAATGTTGTGTTTATGATATGCATTATGATATGATGTGATGTGAAATGATATGAGTGGATAAAATGTTATGGCATGGGATGATAGGAATACTGCTATGAAATAGTGATGTATAAATAGTGATGTATGATAAGATGATATGTGATGAAATGTAAAAAGAGAATGATATTGATAATGGTAAAGAAAATGATGAAATGATAATGTTAGATGATAATGCAATATTAAATGATGATGAAAATGAAATGTAAAATGATAATGAAATACTAAATGATAATGATAATGCAATATTAACTAATGATGAAAATGAAATGTAAAATGATAATGAAATATTAAATGATAATGATAATGGATATGAAATGGTAAATGAATGAATGATAAATGAATGAAATGCAATGACTATGAAATGATAATGATAATGCATATGAAATGGTAAATGAATGAATGACAAATGAATGAAATGCAATGACTATAATATAATGAAATGATAATGAAATATTAAATGATAATGATAATGGATATGAAATGGTAAATGAATGAATGATAAATGAATGAGATGCAATGACTATAATATAATGAAATGATAATGAAATATTAAATGATAATGATAATGGATATGAAATGGTAAATGAATGAATGACAAATGAATGAAATGCAATGACTATAATATAATGAAATGATAATGAAATATTAAATGATAATGATAATGGATATGAAATGGTAAATGAATGAATGATAAATGAATGAGATGCAATGACTATAATATAATGAAATGATAATGAAATATTAAATGATAATGATAATGGATATGAAATGGTAAATGAATGAATGATAAATGAATGGAATACAATGACTATAATATAATGAAATGATAATGAAATATTAAATGATAATGATAATGGATATGAAATGGTAAATGAATGAATGATAAATGAATGAAATGCAATGACTATAATATAATGAAATGATAATGAAATAATGAGAATAAAATAAATGATAAAGGTAACGAAAATGAGTTAAAATGAATAGAAAGATGATAATGGTAATGCAATGATTTGAATGATAATGATAATGAAAATAAACTGAAATGAATGAAATGATTATAATGATTAAGATGATACCAATGAAATGAGGAAATGATAATGTTAATGATGTAAAGTGGAATTTGTTAAATGATAATTTTTAATAATAATGAATAATTAATGAGATGGAATGATAACAAAATGATAAATGAAAATGAAATACAAATGGAATATTGATAAGATGATAATGGAAAAGCAACTAATATGAAATGATGAAATGATAGGAAACTTATATAAAATGATAATAAATGATAAGGATAATGCCATGATAAGATGATAATGAAAATGCAATGATGAGATGATAATGCCAATGAAAATGCAATGATAAGATGATAATGCTACAAATGTTTGCATTGTCCTCCACAAATAGTCCAAAGAAATATGATAGCGGTTGACCGTTCGAAAACTCTCGACGCAAATCCAATATGCAGTTATGACCTAAAATGAAAATGCCACTAAATGAAACCGACCATTTTGTTGAGCCTTTTAGTGAGCCTGCTTAAATCATCATAGAGCATTTGAAAATGTTGAAAGTGTGTACAAGCATCAGAGGGGAAATTAGCACCAATGATGACCTGAGTACAACGTTCATGATTTTTTGATATAGCAAGTGAATACAAGCATCTAGGTATAATTGAACCAAGATGACCTGAGTATTTCTTGCATAAACAGACAAAGACTAACCACTATCTGATGCAAATTTGGAACTGTCATTAATGATAAACTTTGTAAATCATATCTCGCAACATACTTGCAACAGATAAATGATTAACCTCAAGACAGTAGACAAAGAAAAATCATCCGCTTTCCTTGCCACTCTAGTTTAGTACATCATCGAGTGTCCTCCAGACAAATAATGTCGAAAAATAAACAACCATTGTTCAACAAATAAAATACTGTGATTCCAAACATTATTTCAGATTAGAGATCATCCAGATATGAATCATGGTAAGGTATGCAACTGAAAGCCACTGTGATATGAATCAATGGTTGGTTGTTTTGTTTTGCGTGATTGGTTTCGATGTCATTGTCTTACTGTTTTGGGAAGATCTGAAAGTTGATTGCCCCCAGTATGTCCATATTTGCCCTTGGTATCAATATAACTTGCTGAAATGAATATGTTCAATACTCAAACCATGGTAAGACGTTATCGCTCAAGGAAAATGATGGCATGGTGCTGGCGTGACCCTAAGATGATGGAAAAAAAGATGCATGAAAATGAAGGCAAGCCAAGTGCGGAACATGAACTAATAGATTAAGAGCTACAAATAGCATATGTTTGCCAGATTTTCACTATCTGTTTTTGTTGCATTTTTCTTGTCAATAGACTGCCTGTTTGCCAGGTTTTCACCCTATGACGGCTTCTTCTTTTTTCTTTTTTGGGACTTTTTGATTTTTTTTTTTTGAATTTTTTAGGACTTTTTTTTTTTTTTGATTTCTTAGGACTTTTTACGATTTTTTGGATTTCCTCGGGACTTTTTATTTTTGTTGGATTTCTTCAAGACTTTTTGATTTTTTGGATTTCTTCAGGACTTTTTCTGATTTTTTTTTTGGATTTCTTCAGGACTTTTTCTGATTTTTTTTTGGATTTCTTTGGAATTTTTCTGATTTTTTTTAGATTTCTTCAGGACTTTTTCTAATGATGATAACCGCATTAGACATAATACTTTTTCAGATGCATGCTGTTGATAGGCTCGTCAAATAGGTCCCCTTCTGGTGTTGATATCTTGTAGGCTTCTGAACCATAAACTGCGATAACCACATAAGGACCTAGCCAATTTGGCTCGAACTTTCCTTTCTTCTCTTTGTCTTGTTGATTTCGTGGATTCTCTTTCAGCACAAGATCACCTACTTGAAAGGTATGTGGTTTTACTTTGTGGTTGTAGCTGCGAGACATTATTTGTTGATATGCTTTTAGATGATCAACTGCTCTTTGTCTCTTCTCATCTAGGAGTTCCAGTTCTTGAAGTCGGGAAACTCAGTATTCATCATCTGTTGTAAGGCCTTTCAATGATACTCTGAGTGAGGGAATCTCCACTTCTAAGGGCAATATGGCCTCTGCTCCATGGACAAGAGCGAATGGTGTTGCTCCTGTTGGTGTGTGGACACTGGTTCGGTAGGCCCATAGAGCAGGATTGAGTTGAACGTGCCAATCCTTCCCTGAAGTATTCACAGTCTTCTTCAAGATTTTCAATATTGTTTTATTTGAGGCCTCTGCTTGGCCATTCCCTTGTGGATAGTAAGGTGTTGAGTATCTATGCTGTATGTGAAATCTCTCACAAAGTTCATCAACATCCTAATTTTTGAAAGGACGTCCATTATCTGTAATAATGGAGTTGGGAATGCCATACGGACAAATGATATAGTTGAGTATGAATGATAATATTTGTTTGCCAGTGACTTTAGTAAGAGGGACTGCCTCAATCCACTTGGTAAAATACTTTGTTGTTGTGATGATGAATTTATGCCCATTTGATGAAGAAGGATGAATCTTTCCCACTAGATCTAAACCCCATTGAGAAAATGGCCAGGTTGGTGTGAACGGTTGAAACTCTTGTGCAAGGGCATAAATGAGATTTCCATGAATCTGACATTTTGAACATGTTTTCACAAAATTGAATGATTCCCTCTCCATTGTAGGCCAGTACTAACCCATTCTAATTAATTTCTTAGACAAGGTCAGTCCACTTGAATGAGTACCACAGATGCCACAATGAACTTCTTGTAAAGCTTTATCAGATTTCTCGCGTTCAAGACATCAGAGTAAAGTACCATCAAGACCACGGTGATAAAGGGTGTCAGCGATGAGGGTATAGCGAGTGGATTGGCGGATAAAGTTGCGTTTTTGGTTACAGGATAAATCGGGTGGTAAGATGTCGTCTTTGAGATAGGCATAAAAATTTTCGTACCAAGGCGAATCAGATCCTACCAAGTGACAAATGATTTGGCTTTCAGGGGTATCATATGCAGGTGTAAATGATTGTTCCACCAGAAATTCATAACGATTTTGAGTTTCGAGGAGTTGCAACAATGATGCGATTGTGGCCATGGCGTCAGCTGCTTTGTTATCAATCCTTGGAATTTGTGTAAATTTAATGTCCACAAGTATTTCTTGAAATCATCAACCATCTTTTTATATGGTAATAGTTTCTCATCTTTAGTTTGATAGTCATCATTGATTTGATAGATGACTAGCTGTGAGTCACCATACACCTGTAATTCTGTTATTCTCCATTCCAGTGCTATTTTGAGTCCAGTGATCAATGCTTCATATTCAGCTATATTGTTAGTACATGGAAACATTAGCCTATATGATCTAGGAATGGTATGTCCTTGAGGAGTGACAAAAAGTATTCCTGCCCCCGATCCATGTTGAGTGAAAGAACCATCAAAATATAATTCTCATGTTTGTTTAGATTCTGCGGTGAAAACATCAGCATCTGGAAATTCGATGTGCAAGGGATGATCTGCTTGTAGTGGTTCTTCAGCTAATTGATCGGCTATAACTTATCCTTTGATGGCCTTGCGATCAACATAATGTATGTCGAACTCACTTAGAATCATTACCCACTTTGCTAACCTTCCTATTAATGATGCTTTGCTTAACAAATACTTAAGTGGATCAATTTTTGAAACCAAATTGACCGTATGGGTTAGCATGTAGTGCCAAAACTTTTATGAAGAAAAAACTACTACCAAACAAGTCTTCTCAATAGAAGTGTAGTTGAGCTCATGACTTGTTAGTGTTCTACTGATGTAGTAGCTTGCATGTTCTTTTCCTGTAGTGTCTTCTTGTGCTAGTAGTGCCCCCAAGGATGTCTCTGTTGCAGCAATGTATAAGATGAGTGGTTTTTCTGGATTTGGTGATACGAGAACTAGTGGAGTCATTAGATATTCTTTGATTTTTTGAAAAGCCAATTCACATTTTTCATCCCACTTGAAAGGAACATTTTTATGCAGTAGATGTGTGAAAGGTAAACTTTTGTCAGCCAATTGTGCGATGAACCTCCATATAGATTGAAGTCATCCCTGCAGTGATCTTAACTGACTGATGTTCTTTGGGGGAGGCATTTCCATAATTGCTTGAAGTTTTGTTGTATCTACTTCAATTCCCTTTTCTGAAACAATGTACCCTAAGAGTTTTCCAGATTTGACCCCAAAAACACATTTCTTGGGGTTAAGACGAACTTTGAATTTTTCTAATCTTGCAAATATTTTGGACAATACTTCAAGATGTCCTCCTCTGGTGTATGATTTTTCCAGTATGTCATCCACATAATCTTCCATGAAGACATGCATCATGTCATGAAAAATTGTAGTCATGGCTCTTTGGTAGGTAGCCCTAGCATTCTTCAAACCGAAAGGCATGACGTTCCAACAATAAGTTCCCCATGGACATGTGAAAGTTGTTTTCTCTTGATCTTTAGGTGCAATCTTGATTTGGTTATATCCAGAAAAACCATCCATTAATGAATACATGGCATGGCCAGTTGTCAGATCAACTATGGTGTCAATATTTGGTAATGGGAAGTCATCCTTAGGACATGTTTTGTTGAGATCTCTGAAATTTGTACATATTCTGACAGTTTTATCTGGTTTGGATACAGGTATGATGTTGGAGATCCATTCTGCATAGTCGATTGGTCTGATGAAGCCCACATCAAGAAGTTTTCTCAGTTCTTCTTTAACTAATAATGCAACATGAGGGTGCATTTTTCTGAGTTTTTTTTTTACCGGCTTGGCCCCTGGTTTGATAGACAAATGATGCATGATAAGATCAGGATCAAGACCAGGCATGTCAGCATAAGATCACGCAAAATTGACCTAATTTTCTTTCAGGAATTTCATGAATTATGGTATTTCTTTTTCAGTCATTGATGCAGCTAACTATAAAATTCTTGGTTTGTCTAAAGTCTCAAGATCGACAGCATTTGTAGGCTCAATCAGAATAGGTGATCGTTCATGGTGGTGCTCCGGAAGAGTGTCAAGATTCCCATCATCTGGTGCCTCAAAGAGATTTTCACCATCAGATATGCTCTTTATTTTATCTTTTGTTTGATCTAATACTGCCAGATTTTGGTTTTCACCATTAGATCTTTCTTTTTTTGTTTTTACTTTTGCAGCTGGGAGACTTGACACTCTCTTGATCAAAAAATTTATGTTGAAAATCGCTGGTGGAACAATCATTTGTATCTTCTGCAGAAAGGAAGTTTGCAATAGCTTCATCACTTGGAAACATGGGTATGTTAATAGATTCTGTAAAATCCCAATCAATGAGGTCAGGATGGATTAAAGGTAGAGGATCATTAGGTTGTGTTAGATCGGCTATGGTTAAGGTCATAACAGAGTGGTCTGTAGGATCCGAGGTATGAGGTGGATCAATGATGATACTGTTCTCCTGATAGTCTTGTTCGTTTAGATCTGATTTAGTATTACTAGAATCATAGTCGATCTGTGGTTCAGATTCTTGTGGTTGGGACCTTGAACCTTGTCCTTCAATTAGAGTTGGGGCATATTGGTGTATTACATCAACCTCTTTATCCCTCCAGAACTCATTATTGTAAATGGTGTCCCATTCATATTCAGCAGAGTCTATGTCAGAATTGTCATCTAGGAAGTTCTAAAGTGTTGTCAAACATGCTTCCTGTGAATCTAAGCCTTCTTGCAATGCAAAGACAGTGTCATGTTTGGATGTGCCTTCTTTGGAGTGAGTATCATAACCCAATCCAGTTTTCTCTTTTACAGCGAGTCCGCGGAGGTGAATGGGTTCAACTACTCCTTCTTTCCTTTCCGATAGGCCCTTTATCATAGCCCATCTTTTGCATGATTGAATATCCTTTTCCATATTTGTTTGTGGGTAATTTGACATTAGAGACTGCTTCATCTTCATCTTTATAGAGCCAATTTAGAATTTTCGTGTCCTCTGGATTTTCCATGGGGAATTTTTCTTTGATGAATTGCCCATTAAATTTTGTGATTGGTTCTATTGGTGTTTGCTTTGATGTTGATGCTACTGATATTTGATGTTCCCTGATAGACGGTTGTCCATATGATCGAGGTGATGTAGGTAAATTGGCAAGGAAAAGAGAGTATTCTCCAACTCCACGATCCTTGAATTTCATCTTTTTGTCAAAACTATTAGTCAATTGACTAGTTTGTGTGTCAATTTTTAGAGAAGTACTAGCATGAGCTTCTCGATTATTAGGGACCAAAGTATCTTGACTGGCTTTTATGTTGGCACAAGTTTGAATGTTGGAATTATCAGCAAGTATTGTGATTTCTTGTCCATCATAAGGAAACTTGAGACATTGATGATAAGTTGATGGAACAACTTGCATTTCATGGATACAAAGATGACCCAACAAGATGTTATATGCGAGATCACGGTCCAATACTTGACAAAAAGTATTCTTTATAATAGGGCCCACTCTAATTGGCAGCATGATTAGACCTTTGGATGCTCTTTCTTCATCATCATAAGCCTTTATGGTAATCTTTCTTCTGAAATCAATGGAGTCCTCAGAAAATCCTAAGGCTTTGACCAACTTCAAGGTACATATATTCAAACCAGCACCTCCATCTACTAGAACCCGTCTGACACGAAACTTGTGGATCATGACTTCTAAGTACAATGATGAATTATGGGGATGAGTTATGGAAACATCATCTTTATCAGAGAATGAGAGACAAGTGGGTGAGGACAAATTCCCTACCATGGCTTGAAATTGATTCACATCCAATTTAGTGGATACATTAGTTTCAACAAGGGCTTTGTCTAGAATTTCTTTATGGGCTGGGGAAATCCTTAATAGTTCCAGAATGGAAATTTGAGCAGGGGTTTTTCGAAGTTGATTAACCAAATCATATTTATGTTGAGGTGGGGGTTCAGTGGACTTTGAAGAGGCGCCCTTTAAGACAACTTTGGTTTGCGCTCTTGTTGTTGCGTTGACTTCTCTATATTCCACCTTGTTGACTTTAATGACATTTACCCGCTCGTCGTCTACATAGAGATGGTTGATTATATGATCATCATTGATATGATTCACATTTTTTTCAGAAGATTCACCCTTTTGATAATTAGGCAATGGATTGTGGAATGCTTGGTGATCTGCGTTAGTTTGTTGATTTCCTTCTATTGTGACGATGTCATTGTCGATTAAGTCTTGAATAATATTCTTCAAGGCTTGGCAGCTGTTTGTGCGATGACCTTTACACCGATGATAATCACAATAGTATGCCTCATTCCATGATGGAGGCTTTACATTGGGTTCATAATTTCGTTGAGGTGGTAAAGTAATGAGATTTTTGGCCATCAATTCTTTGAATGTGGATTCTACGGATTGACCCAATGGAGTAAAAGTTCTTCTATTCGAGAAGAATGAAAATCTTTGTGGATTTGAATTCAAGGTGTTTCCTAAAGAATTTTGATTGTTATTGTTTCCTCGATAACCTTGGTTATTGGAAGTCCCTTGGTTGGGAGTAGAGTGTTGATTTGTATTGTTCCTCTGAGGAGGAGGATTATTTATGTGATTTGCAATCGAGTTGATGTTGTTGTTGTGAGTGTTTGGAGTAGTGAGGACAAATGGTTTGGTTGAAGCATGATTTGCATCCACAACACCATCATTCACCATATTTTTGTTGCGAGTCCAGAATTTGGATTTGTCCTGATTGTTATGATGGTTGGATGAGCTAGGATTTTCTTTGTCATGTTTTATTATGCCTCTTTTAACCAAAGAATTTTCAATGGTTAAGGCATCTTCAATCATTTTCTCAAAAGAAGAAGGACAATGTAAGTTCAAGTGATAGCTCATTTCCGAATTTAAACTGTTGATGAAAGTAACCATCTTTTCTTTCTCAAGAACAGGACGTGGGTATCTGGCAAACATTCTTCTCCATCTCTGAAGAAACGTAATGAAAGGTTCACCAGGTTTCTGTGCAACTTTACAAAGATCTATCATGGTGATCTGATGTTGTATGTTGTAGGTATATTGTGATATGAATAAATTGATCAATTCTTCAAATGTCCTGACAGGAGGTGTGATCTTGGATAACCATTCCATAGAGTGTATTCCAAGACTCCTAGGAAATAGTCGCATCAAGTAAGTATCTTCGTGAGAAAATTCTAATGTCAGGTTTCTGAAGTCCCTAACGTGATCGATTGGATCTGTTTTCCCATTATAGCGATCAAACTTTGGCATTTCACAATGCTTGGGAAAAGGAACCATGTTTAAACTTTGTCGAAAGGATAAGGACAGATGTCCTCCAGAGTGTATTTCTTTGTGGTTGTTCCCCCTTGCAATTCTCTAACTTGTCCTTGAAGTGCCTTGATTTGTTGGGTCAAGGCACTAAGATCTGAAAGGGGTGTCTCTTCAGGTTTGTTTTTCAAGTTTTCAGTGTCAAAGTCGTGAGGTAATTTAGCCCCTTGTTCGGCTAGATAGCGAAAATATTTTTCCTTATCTCGTTGTAAGATCTTTTCAATGGCTTTATGGAATTTTGGATCTTGTTCAGCCTCTCTAAGACGTTCTTCATCTTGTTCCTCATCACTATCCATTTGGTTTTTATCTCTGTAATTATGAAAAGGATTTTCTTCTCTATTGTCCATGTTGTTGTTGAAGAGTGGATTTTGATTTATGCTAAAAATGGGATTATTGCTTTCTCCTTCCTCTTGAGTGTTCTGAATATGACTTTCTTTCTAGGTTGTATCCTTCAGTTTATTGTGTTGAGACCTTGTGGAGATAGGCATATGTTTTTAGAAAATTCTTCTAAACTTAGATCCTAGTTTTTGACAAGTGCAATGGTAATGATATCTTGATCTGATAAGATATGGAATCTTATGATATGATCAAGGATACTTCTAATTTATTGGTTGTGGCTTCCAAATTTGATAAAGGATTTCAGAATCCTGTTGGGGAAGTTGAACCAAAAACTAAAAAGTTGTTTGAGAGATGCACTTTTAAAATTTTGATCTTTGTTTTCAAAGAAAGGTTCCAAAATCAATGAAGAATTTGATTGGGGTGTGAAGGATACTCTATGGAAGGTTGTGGTATGTTGTCAAATTCAAGCGGTTGGTTATGATTATACCGTTGTGACAGAGCTAATCTCTGATAATAAGCTCGGGAATCTAAGGGATCTATAGCATACTCATCAGTGAATCCTCTAACAAAATCCTGATATCTGTGAAGAAATCCTCGATAATGAAGTAAGACTCGTCGACTTTTGTATAAGAATTTTCTCTTTTGCAGTGTTTTCTTGTATCCTAATGGTTTCTTAGGTTTTCTGATCCTTTTAGACAATGACTTCTTGGTAAATTTTGTTGACTTCCAATCTCTAAGCATGAGAAAATTATTTGGAACTATTTTTGAACCAATTGATATGAAAATCCCTTAAGTGGCTTTTAGTTGTTGTTCTTCATGTTCCTTTTGGATGATTTCTTTATCTGAATTAATGTAAAGGAAGACACAACAAACATTTTTGAAAACAGTTGTTCTTAAAGCCCTATACTAACATTGAAGTGTTTGATCAAGAAATGTTTTTCATCAAATGTTTTCACAGGTTTTCCACATGAAAAGCAGTTCAGACAGACTCACTCTTAAATACTCAAGTAGGTCACTCTAATAATCAATAGCCCACATCTTAAAACTACGTCGACTCACACAGTCGTGTCACCCCCGAAGGGGCGCCCGTGTTTTTGTCTTTTCCAGGCGCGTACTCAGAGTTACGGAAGTGGATACCGGATCCCCTGAGCAAACGGTCCTTGGCAGTTATATGGTGAGTATCTTGGGGGTAGATTCTTCCCTCCCCTTGCACTATGATTATCAGAATGTTTGGCAACTAACTCGGCTAGCTACTACACTAGGTTCATAGTAAGGATTTCCGTTCAATGCGGCAATAATAAACTCCCTCAGGAGACCTCCCAACCTTTAGAACAAAGGCTTTCGGGATGGTTATCTTGCACACTACCGACAAAAGAGGGTTTCCCCAGATCTGCTTTAAATTTTATAGTGGGGTGGAATAGCCTGGCTTTGGCTTGAACCCACTTGAGTCATTCCCGTAGGGTGAGTACTTTTTCCCACTACGGCAGGCTCTCTAAAGGATGTAATTGAAACAATAACATTGCATGAAATTAAAAGGCAAGTCTGGTATTTTGATCACCCAGTTAAGGGGAGAGCATAGAGCTATTGCCATAATCAAAGTAAGCAGATGTTCTTTTTAAAATCCAAATAACAATGAGCTAATCTAAGTGAAGATATTGCTTCACCAAAATAGATTGTTCAATTTTAACTGCAAAATTCATTGTTTGGTGACTATCATAGATTGCTTCATTTTATCCAGATGTGGCTACCCTAGGATTGCTTCATTTTAAAACTTTAGAAAGAGAAACAGAATTTTGTCTGTGGAATGCGTCAGACTCAGAATTCTGTGATTTTGTTACAGTCTATATGCGCCTAAACAAAAGTTGTATGCGTTGAAACATATATGCGCCAGAACACAGACTGTATGCACCGAAACAAAGACAATATGCGCCTAAACAGAAACTGGATGTGCCCGAATAGACACTATATTCGCCTAAACAGAAACTGTATGCGCCATAAGAAAATGTCAAAATAATTGCTCTAACAATCACGACATGCGCTTTTACAGTCACGGGATGCGCCCTAACAGTTACGGGATGTGCGCTAACAGTCACAGGATGCACGTCGTAATTCTGCAAAATAAAAAGTTAAAGTTTTCGGATGCGCATCAAAAAAATTTGGATGCGCCTAAATGTCATAATTTTCTGAAAATCCGATTCCAGAAAGCCGAAACTGTCAAAACAAACTTACAGAAAACGTTAAATTCGTGGGTTCGAGCCCCACGGTGGGCACCATTTTATGTGGCGTATGAAATATTGGATTAATTAAATAGAAATCAAACACATGTTAATAAGACATTAAATCGAAAAGCTGAAAAGAAACAGAATAATGCAAACTGTAATCGCAGCTTCTCAAAACCGTCTTATCCTCCTCTAACTTCAGCATTTCATTGTTTTCTAGATAGCTCTCAGACCAATAGATCAGGCTCAACAAAATGACAGCTAAAGAACGAGATTTAAAATGCAAACTATGCTAAGTGCAAAAGCTAGGCTAAAATGAGAAGATTGCTGTGATATCGAAACGGTCATGAATGCAAATGCTGGTTGAGTGTATGTGTGTGTGAATGAGTATTCAGAAAGTGTGTGTGTAACCAAAGCTTGGATTTGCACTAGAATTTATAGATTTTTCGAATAGATATGATTGGTTGAATCAATTGACGGTCGGGATTAAGCTTGTTTCGAACAAACGGCGGGAGATTTTCGAAAGTGGAAGAGAAAGATGGAAGGTTTCCCTTTTCTTCAATTTCTGTCATTGAGTTTCGAAGGGAAACTTCCATTTTGAAAGATGAGTTAAAATTTTGGAAGGGTGAGTTAGCACGAGTTAGAAATTAAATAAAATAAATTTATTTAATTTAAAAGTGAAGATGGAAATGGAAACTTACATAATTAAATAACTCATATTTAATTATGTTTAAAAATGAAATTAGGGTGAGGAAATATTAAATAAAATATTTAATATTTCAAATTCGAATATGGGATAGAGAATATTCCATTATTCAAATATTTAAAAATATTTAAACTTTAGAACCAAATGATAATTAAATATAAATAAATTATAAAAATTTATTTAATTTAATCAAGCGGAGGGTAGAAATGTTAGCAATTAAATAAAATTATTTATTTAATTTAAGGTAGAAGAATTTAGAAGATGAACAATATAAATAAATAATTAAATTTATTTATATGTAGATGACATTAGAGGAATTAAATTAAATAAATCATATTTAATTAATTAACAAGCTTAATCATGACCATTTTTAGACATATACAATATCCACTCTTCAAATCTATCTTTGTAAAGTATTTAGCTCCACTCAAATAATCCATAATGTCATCCATCTGTGGCAAAGTAAATCTTTACTTCACTGTGATTTTGTTCATGGCTCTAGAGTCTATACACATCCTCCATTCTCCATCCATCTTAGGTGCTAACACAATAGATACTGCACAAGGACTTAAACTTTCTCTAATCAAACCCTTCCCCAACAATTCTTGCACTTTTCTATTCAACTCTTCATTCTCTGTTAGTGCCATCTGGTGTGTTACTTTATTAGGAAAACTAGCTTCAGGAATCAGATCCATGCAATGACTAATAGTCCTCACAGGTGGCAATCCATCAGGTACATTATCTGAAATGATATCTTCATATTCTATCAGCATCTCCTTTATCTCTTTCGGATGTTCTTCTACATGCTTCAAGTCTTCAACCTTCTTAGGAACCAAGGCATAGCACATGTTCTCATGTCTCAACCCATCCAAAAATATTCTTCCATCAAACAAACAAACTCTAGCACTCGTACAAACCTCAACCTTAGGAACATCCTCCAATGGCAACAAAGTATCCTTCATCCCATAACAGGCAACAAAATATGCTTCATCCAATAGCAACAATGGTATATGTGATCTTCTTTCCATCATGAATAGCCTGTCTAACATACTATCAAGGCCTTCCCAACAAAACATGGCACACATCCATAGGCATGATATCACACAAAAATTTATCATGATAATTTCCTATATTTAGTCTCACCAAACATTGTTCACTTACCAGTGTCTTATGCTCATCTTGAATCCATGCTATCTGATATGGTTTCAGGTGTTTTAATCTTTCTAGCTTCAATGTGGTCACCATTTCTTCAGAAACTAGGTTCTCAGAGCTTCCACTGCCAACAATCACTTTGCAACATTTACTAGCTACCTTGCATCTGGTTCAAAACAAATTCTTTCTCTACAACCTTTCATGTTCCATCTCACTTTGACACAATACTCTTTTGTTCAACAACACTTCTCCCTGTTCCAGTTTATTAGATGATCCGACATGATCTTCCTCAGCAAAGGTTGTTCTTCTCTTATTATTTGCCTTTCTACTTTTCTCGCCCTGATTACATTCAATGCTCTATGTCCTTCTCCACCACACTTAAAACAAGTTCCCATGAATGCTCTTTTCTCTTGTCCTCTATCATCTTTTCTATAACCCTCATTTCGGTAACCACCATATCCTCCTCTCCAATAAGATTTTCCATCATCTCTACAGTGCGAATTATCATTCTCACAAACTTCCTTATCTTTATTCTGATCTACAAAAGACCCTCTTCCTCCTCCAGTAAAGATTCTTCCTCTCTAAAATCTTCCACCTCTTCCTCTCTATCTTTGCTCATGTCTTTTATTCAGCTTCTCTTTTGCTTTTAGGGCACATTGATATGCCTCCTCCACACTCAACAACTTGATCAAACTGATCTCATCCTGTATAGATGGATTCAAACCATTCACATATCTAGCTACTTGCTCGACCTCATCTTCTAAATGTTTGGATCTGATATTCAACTTGTAGAACTCCTTAGTATACTCTATCACACTTAACTCCTTTTGCTTCAAATTTTGCAACTTTTAGAACAAACTGATCTGATAATCTACAGGCATAAACTTTGTCTTTAACTTATTTGCCATCTAATCCCATGATTTTATCTTCTCCTTTCCCCTTCTTTTCCTATCTGTCTGTAAATGTTCCCACCAAAGGGATGCATGTCCTTTCAAATTTGTACAAGAAAATTTCACCTTCTTGTCTTTGGTGGTACCTTCAAAATCAAAATACTTCTCCATCTCCATTATCCAATCAAGCAATTCATTTGAATCCAACTTACCATTACAATCCATTGGATTGAAATGTGGTCAGTAATTACCCTAGTTAGGGCTCTTATGAACGTCTCTTCTCCCTAATCCAAGCCAAGTTTATTTTCTCTTTCCCTTTCTTCATGTTCTTCCACCTCTTCATCACTCACATCATCAACTGGTTGACCTCTCCTCAGGTCATTTCAACTGCATCTAATCTAGCAGTAATTCTTCTCAACATCTCCATCATAGTTGGGTCTACATTTATGTGTGCTCCATTTCCTCTAACATTTCTTCTTCCTACCATTTTTACACAAATCCTCTACAGCTGCAAGTTGGATCCTCAGTCTTCCACCCCACAAAAAATCTTCAATAGGACTTTGCAAACTTTGACGATCTCTCACGAAACAAATCTCGCTTTGATACCAATCTAGTGCAACCACAGTAGGAGGGTCCTCAAAGAGAATAATCAGGACCATGCAGCAAGAGTCAAACAATAGAAGCAACACAAAATATGGAGGCAAATGCAGATTCAAACATTCTTGTTATCAGAAAATTTAGTTACAATCGGCCAGCAACATCCGGGTTTACAGATTTGACTCATAGGCCTAATACAACATGCTTAAAATACAATATTCCTATATGCTCCTTAATGTGAGCTGAAGTCTTACATATCAATGTAAGGAAAGCTAGATGCCGAAGCAACTCTCCTAATGTCAAAAACTCAGGGAAGAATGCAAAGACACTTTTAAATTTTTACAATTGCAGTCCAATTAAGATGCACTAGAAAGAGATTATTGAAATAGAGAAATAGACAAACACATATGAACACCAGATATACGTGGGAAAACCCTTACGAGAGAAAAACCCACCACACCAAGAGAAGTCACTTTGTATTACAGTAATAAAGATTACAAATAGAGTTCTGACTTATCTTTCTAATGTCAGTTTATAGCAGCATTCACCTTGAAAAACCTTGATACAAAACATTCACGTTACAGTCTTCACATAATAGAATTCATCCACTGATCATACAATCACATAGAAATCTGTTGATTCATCAAACCAGACATCATCTGCTACTCCAGACTATATCCATGTCATTCCTGTCTGTTGAGCTTCCTCTCAGAACTGCCACAATGAACTGTCTTCCAATGGTTCCCATTCGGCTCCTCTGATTGGCCATTGATTCACCACGTAGGATGCTCTTCTCTCGGTCAAAGAGATCAACCTATGTTGGCATGTCGGTGAGACACAAGAAGTGTCTCCTTGATGCCCAAAGACTTCACCATCGATATCGCCAAGAGTCATCCTTATCACCAAGATGTTACATCGAGTCCAGAGAGCTATCGCTAAGACTTCGCCACGTTGCCAAGACCTCATAGCGAGCCTTTATGTTATACCGAGACATTCAACAGTCGGCAAGACTTATCACTTTCGGTGAGACATCATACCAAAGCTCCAAAGTCACATAGACAATAGAATTTACATCGGCAAGACAAATGTCTTTCTCCAAGACATCACCCCGAGCTCTAAGACTTTCTCTGAAGTGATCAGTAGTTGGCAAGACTATTGTTTAATTGCTAAGACTTCATACCGAAGTCTTTGTGTCACCACAAAGACTCCAAGTGTATCCTCGTCGGCGAGACCTTCACCGGTCACTAAGACTTCATCCTGAGACCTTTGGGTTACCCCGAGTGAATACTGTTAGTGAGACATTCCTATCGGTAAGACTTCTTACCGAACACCCAAGACTCTCCCCGAAGGCTTCAACAGAAAATGATGCCGGTGAGACTTTAGCTATCGCTGGGAGTTCACACCGAAGTAAGCCTTTCGGCCAAGGGTCTCCCCGATATACAATATGAATGGCCTGTCGACCAGAGATCTCCACTCGGTAGGAGGTCATACCGAACACATGTCATAGTGATAGGATCATTTGGTGAGACTGAAGCAAGGTCACAGTGACCTGAACTGTTCAACAAGATTCAAGCTGCTAGTCGGCCAGACACAAAAGATGTCACACCGACTTGTCCCTTTCAGAGATTTCATCCTGTGAGATTGAGGCACATATTTCCAACAATCTCCCACTTGACGAAGATCACACAGGAACCTCCAGAGCACAATGAACCTACTAAAAATCATGGGCACTAAGGCCCATTGAATTGGCACACCACTTGAACTTGTCAGTGCTCACTGGCTTCATCAATGCATCTATAACATTCTCCAGCGTATCAAATTTTTTGAAACAGACCTTTCCATCCTCCACCATATCTCGTACAAAGTGGTATTGTACATCTATATGTTTCGTCCTGGCATGGAAAGTAGGATTCTTTGCAAGAAAAATTACACTCTGACTATCACAAAAATAGTTATTTCCCCTGCATCAAAACCAATGTTAGAACACAAACATTTTAACCAAACTGCTTCTTTACAAGCATGTGTAGCTTCCATGTATTCATCCTCTGTAGTGGACAAATCAACTACAGCCTGCCGCTTACTCATCCAACTCACTGCACCACCATTCACCATGAAAATATATCCACTGGTGGACCTCCTGTTGTTAATGTCCCCTGCCCAATCAGAATCCACATAGCCTCAAATACTAAGAGTCCTCTATGATACAACAAGGTTCCCATGGTAACACAAACCAAAATCTGAAGTGCCCTTCAAATATCTGAAAACTCTCTTTACAGCATCCCAATGTGTCATCCCAGGATTAACCATAAACTGACTAAGAACTCCCATTGCTTGGGAAATGTCTGGCCTTGTATAGACCATTGCATACATAAGAATTCCAACTGCACTAGCATAGGGTACATTGGTTATGTCCTCCATCTCAGTAGGATATTTTGGATAGTCTTCAATAGATAGCTTTGTTCTCTGCAAGACTGGAACAACTAGCTGCTTGCAATCATTCATGCAAAATCTCTAGAACAATCTTGATATACTTACTCTGACAGAGCCAAATTTTTCTACTATTCTTGTGCTTGGTTATCTCTATCCCCAGAATATACCTTGTTGCACTGATCCAAGGGATATTTTTAGTGGAAATTGAAATGTCTCCAATACTCCATATTTCTGCACCATCAAAAAGATCTTAGTGTCCTGATTTCAACACAAATTGAATGGAGCAAAAAGGAGTTCGTTTGCACAAGTTATGGCCAGTCAAAGGTTTGGTCAAATAGTGTACCAGGGGCCAATAGGAAGTAGAAAAATTCATCGTCACAGAATTCACCAAAAATGGCTTCATCACGAAGTGCTCGTCGAGACGATTCCAACAAAGTTCATTTCATCGAAAACGGAGCTCGTACGCGGGAGATACAGCCAGTCAAAGTTTCTATTGACTTGAAGGTACAATGATGATGTCAACATCTGTACATGATGACTTCAGCATCTGTGCAAATCAAAAGTGGACCAATCCGCAGTTGACACATGTCATCTGTACGATGACGTCAGCATCCACGTGGCAGCACAGTCATCGGTCCAGTCAGCAGTCCGTAGCACAGTTGGCATCATAATCAGCATGATGATGTGTCATACTTGGCGAATGAGCATCTGCCACATGGAACCCTCCTGGTGCGACACGTGGCTCAGTTTCTTCCCTCCACTTTGGTCAGCGAATTTGTTTGTTTGGCAAAAGGTTTGTTAGAAGGCTCGAACCTGTGACTTCAGGTATAACAGCCAAACCACCCACCGTTGCAACACCAACGGTCTGTTTACTATTATTAGTGGCCCAATCCACTATTGACACATGTCATCCATATGATGACGTTAGCATCCACGTGGCAGCACAGTCATTGGTCTAGTCAGCAATCCGCAGCACAGTTGGCAGCATAGTCAGCATGATGATGTGTCGTACTTAGCGAATGAGCATCTGCCATGTGGCACCCTCCTGGTGTGACACGTGGCTCAGTTTCTTCCCTCCACTTTGGTCAGCGAATTTGTTTGTTTGGCAAAAGGGTTGTTAGAAGGCTCAAACCCGTGACTTTGGGTATAACAGCCAAACCGCCCACCGTTGCACCACCAATGGTCTGTTTACTATTATTAGTGGTAGATTTGTTTTGAGGAATGTTTGGTACGGCATAAGAAACCAAAAGGTGGTTGGCAGGGTTGGAACCCCCAACTAGCCTTTCACTAAAAGTGAGACTTGCCAACGGGCCACCGACGGCCGTTAAAATATATTGAGAGTATGTTTCATTTTATTTATTTGATGAGGCCGAATTCATAACTAAGGCCTATAAAGCCAAAAATTAAGTAAAACCCACCTAATTAAATGACAAAAGGGGGTTAATAAAAAAACAAACAAACTCTTGTACGAGTTGTTAAGGGGTTTTTTATTGTTGTTTTGTAATCATGAAGATTTTTAGCCTTATTAGGCTTATCTCATGTATAAATAGGGGTTTAGATGTGAGTTTCTTATGGAGATTTTTCAAGTCTAGGTGTTTGGAGGAATAGGGAGATCTACTTGTGGAGATTTTTGAGCCATTTTTGTACGATAGAGTATTGTTATACTGCCGAAGTGCTTAAAGAGATGGTCTTGGTGCATTTGTAATCTTTTTGTGGAGATTAATCAGATCAGTCTCACTCTATTGGAGCGGACCCGGAGACGTAGTCATGATTGTGACGAACTTTGTTATCAGATTGTTTGCACTTTTTCTTCTTTCCTCTCTCATGTTTTGATTTTCACCTTAAGTTTTCAGTTTTTATGCATAATTTCGTTAATGTATGCATGAATTGAATTTTTGTTAAGTTGTTATAATTAAGCATTCAGATTCGCAATTAGTCTAGATCCTATACATATCGAGTGGTATCAAAGCTTTTGGTAGCTAGTATTGCATATTTGTTTTCAATGCTAACAAGATCCAAGATTCAGAAGGGTGAAGGCAAGCTCGAAGACTTTAATCCTGAGATCGGGAAGCGAAGAAATTTTTCAAAGATGTCCTTGTCTGGAATGGAGGTTCTTGAAGAAATCAGTGAGCAGGAGTTTCGAAGAGCATTCATCGAGATGAAGGCTAAGGTGGACATTCTTTTTCAAGAGAGACAAGAGCTGAAAGAACGTGAAGGAGGTTCGTTGAAGCAAGAAGATCGCAAAGACAAGAAAGGGAAACGTCATGGAGATGGTGGCAAGCAACCAGATCACCCCTCTTCTCCTTCTCCTCCCTCTTCTCCTTCTTCTCCATCTTCTCCTCATTCTATTTCTTTTAATCCTTTCAAGAGTGGTTATAAGCCTAAGATCAAATTGGATGTAAAATTTGACTTACCAAAGTATTGTGGTGAACTTAATGCTGAAAAATTGGATGATTGGATTCAACAATTAGAAGTCTATTGTAGAGTCCAAAACCTATTAGATGATGTTGATAGGATCCAATTAGCTACTCTTCGGTTAGGAGGTACAACTTTAACCTGGTGGGAGAGTAAGACTAAGGCAGAAATTTCACAGCATGGTAGAGTCAGTTTAACTTGGGCAGAGTTTGTTAATGCTCTTAAGAAGCAGTTTTATCCCCTAGGACATATGCAACAGTTAATGATGGACTGGAAAATGTTTAGGCAAGGGAAAGGTCAAACTATCCAAGAGTACACCCATGAATTCAGAAAGAAGGCTATTGCATTAAATGTACCTTTGTACACCCAGGATACTTTGTTAAAGTACATAGGAGGTCTTCACTCATATCTCAGACATTCTATTTTGGTCTTGAATCCTAGAAATTTGGATGAAGTTTGTGTCAAAGCTATACATTTAGAGTCAAGAAGAAAAGGATCTTTTATTGATAAGTTTGATAATGATGTAAAGAAATCTTCTAAGGTTGCAGAGACAGGGAAAGGAAAGAAGGCAGCTATAGTTAAGAAGGATGACAAGCTTTCTTGCTCTCATTGTGATAGGAAGGGTCATGATGAAGATCACTGTTGGAAGTTGCATCCTGAATTGAAGCCTAAGTGGGCTCAAAGACAGAATCAGAAACAGAAGGGTGAGGATAAAGCCACAAATTTTGTTATGGATCTTGGTTCAAATTCAGATGATGAGACTAAGATAACAGCTATGGGTTTGAAAGGTAAAGCTCCTATTTCTGGTGTTTCTATTCATATTTGTGCTTCTTCATCTAAAGTTAATGATTTCTCTAAAGATGAAAAAAGGAATGAGCTTTTTCATTTAAGGGTTGTTGCTAAGAACACTAAAATTGATGCACTCATAGATAGTGGTTCTCAAGTTAACTTAATTTCTGAAGATGTTGTAAGAAACTTGGGATTGAAAACTACACTACATAAGAAACCTTATCCACTAGGTTGGATTTGCGAGAATGGTAAGTTGCAAGTAACAAGACAATGCACTTTAAAATTCGCAATCACTAGTAAGTTTGTGGATGAAGTACAGTTTGATGTGGTTCCACTAGATATTTGTGGGATAGTTCTCGGTAGCCCTTATCTTTATGATCGGAAAGCTATTTTCTACAGGGAAAAGAATCATTATCATTTGTTTAAAGATGGCATTCAGTATATTGTACATTCTCACAGGACTAAGACTGATCATTCTTTTACAAACATAGGGAAATTAAAGAGGGTGATTAATGCAAGTAAATATTTAACTCTTATGTCTGTCAGCACAGGTGGCTCTAGATAGGAACTTGGAGTAGCTAACCAGGGTCAGATGTCACAAGATGCACCAACAGTACAGCATGAGGGGATGGTGATTGAAAGCATTGATGGTTCCTTGGGTAAAAATGCTTCTCATGTGAAAGATTGATATGTTGTTGATTTGTTCTCTTTCATATCTGCATTATTGTTCAGCTTGATGCTAGTCAATGTTTGTTGGTTAGTGGCTATGACAGTTGATGTAGATGCTTATGGAAGTGATAGAATAATGTTTATGTTCAACAATATTGTTGCAGTCTTCATTGTGATTGTGAGCTAGGTATTCAGATGTACAGATGATACAGGACAAGTGGGGAGGCCAAGTCCTCACTTGATGTTTGAATAAATGCCACTTTTGGAGGTCCAAAAGTTCTCCAGTGGGGAGGCCTGATCTGGGGGATATTTTTAGTGGAAATTAAAATGTCTCCAATACTCCATATTTATGCACCATCAGAAAGATCTCAGCGTCCTGATTTCAACGCAACTTGAATGGAGAAAAAAGGAGTCTGTTTGCACAAGTTATGGCCAGTCAAAGGTTTGGTCAAACAGCGTACCAAGGGCCAATAGGAAGTGGAAAAATTCATCATCACAGAATTCACCAAAAATGGCTTCATCATGAAGTGCTCATCGAGACGATTCCGATGAAGTTCGTTTCATCGAAAACGGAGCTCGTACACGGGAGATACAGCCGGTCAAAGTTTCTGTTGACTTGAAGGTACAATGATGACATCAACATCTGTACATGATGACATCAGCATCTGTACAAATCAAAAGTGGACCAATCTGTGGTTGACACGTGTCATCTTTACTATGATGTCAGCATCCACATGGCAGCACAGTCATCGGTCTAGTCAGCAGTCCGCAGCACAATTCGTAGCATAGTCAACATGATGACGTGTCATACTCGGCGAATGAGCATCTGCCACGTGGCACCCCCCTGGTGCGACACGTGCCTCAGTTTCTTCCCTCCACTTTGGTCAGTGAATTTGTTTGTTTTGCAAAAGGTTTGTTAGAAGGCTGGAACCCGTGACTTCGGGTATAATAGCCAAACCGCCCACCGTTGCACCACCAACAGTCTGTTTATTATTATTAGTGGCAGATTTGTTTTGAGGAATGTTCGGTGCAGCATAAGAAACAAAAAGGTGGTTGGAACCCCCAACCAGCCTTTCACTAAAAGTGAGACTTGCCAACGGGCCACCGACGACCGTTAAACTATAGTGAGAGTCTGTTTCATTTTGTTTATTTGATAAGGCCGAATTCATAACTAAGGCCTATAAAGCCAAAAATTAAGTAAAACCCACCTAATTAAATGAAAAAAGGGGGTTAATAAAAAAAAAAAACAAACTCTTGTACGAGTTGTTAAGGGTTTTTTTATTGTTGTTTTGGAATCATGAAGATTTTTAGCCTTATTAGGCTTATCTCATGTATAAATAGGGGTTTAGATGTGAGAGTTTCTTATGGAGATTTTTCAAGTCTAGGTGTTTGGAGGAACAGGGAGATCTACTTGTGGAGATTTTTGAGCCATTTTCGTATGACGGAGTATTGTTGTGCTGCCGAAGTGCTTGAAGAGATGGTTTTGGTGCATTTGTAATCTTTTTGTGGAGATTAATCGGATCGGTCTCACTCTATTGGAGCGGACCCGGAGACATAGTCACGATTGTGACGAACTCTGTTATCAGATTGTTTGCACTTTTTCTTCTCTCCTCTCTCATGTTCTGATTTTCACCTTAATTTTTCAATTTTTATGCATAATTTCATTAATGTATGCATGAATTGAATTTCCGTTAAGTTGTTATAATTAAGCATTCAAATTCACAATTAGTCTAGATCCTATACAGATCATGCACCAAGATCTTTCATTTCGAACTTAGCAGACAATTGAGACTTAAGATCAGAAATCATCAACTTACTATTGCCTATGAACAACATATCATCAACATAGAGATCAATAATAAGAACTTGATCACTTTCAGCTTTGTAATACCCACAATGATCAGATTTTGATCTTACAAATCCCAAAGACAATACAAAAGTATCAAATTTCTGGTACCACATTCTAGGTGACTGCTTGAACCCATACAGAGACTTTTTTAACTTGCAAACCAGTTTCTCTTTACCTTTCTCCACAAAGTGCTCAGGCTGGGACATGTAAATCTCTTCTTCAAGATCACCATGAAGAAATGTTGTCTTCACATCCATATGTTCGACCTCTCTCATCGCTCGCTACAAATAAATATAGACATCAGCTTAGCTACAAAAAAAAAATTTTCAATCATTCCTTCCGGGAATAACCCTTCGCAACCAACCTACCTTATATTTTCTCCACACGCCATCCAGACCAATCTTCTTTTTAAATACCCATTTGCAGCCAACAGCTTTTCTTCCTTTAGGCAAGGGCACCAAACTCCAAGTTTCATTCTTTTCTAATGATGTCATTTCTTCATTCATGGCTTCCAACCAAGAGTTTGAATCAGACATTCTAAATACCTCTTTCACAGTCCTAGGCTCATCAGTGCTAGAAATTAAAGCATAGGCACAAGTATAATCTATCAAAGAAAACCCATACCTATCAGGTTGCTTTCTTTCACGAGTTGACCTCCTCAATTGTTGAGGCTGAGGTTCTTCTTCTTCTTCAGAACTTTCAGAACTACTTGAGCTCTCCTCAGTTTTAGGTACATTTTGAATTTTCAATTCCTCTTTCTTTAGTGTAGGAGGAATTTCAACTACATCCTTATTGTTTTATGACTTTTTCTCTAACTATAGATCCAATGTAGAAGGCTTTAGCTCATGAAAGATTATACTTCTGTTGTATACAACCTTCTCTATATCAGGATTCCAAAGCTTCTATCCTTTTATGCTAGCGCTATAGCCAATAAAAATACATTTGACAGCCTTGTTCTCCAACTTAGATCTTTTCTCATATGGCACATGAGCATATGCCTCATAGTCAAAAACACAAATATGTCTTAAAGAGGGCTTCTTACTAGACCACACTTCCAAAAGTGTTTTCTCAACAAGAGCAAAATTTGGAGAATGATTAATCAAGTAACATGCAGTAACAATAGCCTCAGCCCAAAACTTCTCCTCCAAGCTAGCACTACTCAGCATGCTTCGTGTTGTCTCCATCACTGTCCTATTGAACCTTTCTGCAACTCCATTTTGTTGTGGAGTATAAGGTGTAGTCTTATGTATTTTAATCCCATGGTCTTTACAATACCTCTGAAATCATTAGAACAAAATTCACCGCCATTATTAGTCCTTAAGCATTTAATTTTTCTTCCAATTTGATTTTCTACAAGGTTCTTAAATTCCTTAAACCGACTGAACACTTCTGATTTACTTTTCAAAAATAAACAAATGTTCTTCTCGAATAATCATCAATGAACGATACATAGTACCTTGACTTAGACAAAGAAGGAACATTCACTAGACCAAATACATCGAATGAATATAATCTAGCAAACCAAGATTTATGAGGACTGGAATAAAATGAAACACGGTGTTGTTTTCCATATATACAATGTTCACATAATTCAAATTCGAGGTTACAATCTTCGAGCTCCTCAACCAGGTTTTTATTCTTCAAGGTTTTTAAACCTTTCTCACCAATGTGGCCTAGCCTATGATGCTAGAGCATAGTCTTTTCTGCTGAAGTTTAACTTCCATAGAGTTTACACAATTAGGAACATTTCCCTCTTTTCCTCCATGAGTAGCTTTCTGTGACTTTACAGAGACATTGTTACATTGAATAGTATGTGCATCCAGCTTGTACAAGGTACCAATACGAGCACCCCTTGCTAGCACCATTGAGCCTCTAGTCATCTTGCAGCCATTTCCAGAGAACATGACTTGCACTCCAATATCATTTAGCATACTTACAGAAAGTAATTTTTGAGCCAGACCTAGTATATGCATTACATTATTGATTCCCTTCACTCTGCCATCAAGGAATTGATTCTGACTCTTCCACAACCAACAATTTATAAAGTTGAATCACTTGCCAAGTACACCTTTCCACCATCGTATTCTTCATACTTCGTAAACCAGTATCTATGAGATGTCATGTGGAAAGATGCTCCAGAATCAATCAGCCAGACATCATTTGATGCCTGTGTAGCCAAAGCTGCAATGAAGGCGTCTGCATCACTATGAGAAGAATCATTGTTGGAAGAATACTTCTTCTCCTCTTTACAATCCTTTCGGACATGACCAGGTTGCCCACAATTCAAGCACTTCACCTTGGACTTCTTTCCAGGAGACTTTGATCTCCCTTCTGATTTGGATTTTGATTTCCTATCCTTCTTCTTGCCTTTCTCTTTCGACCTTCCTCTAACAGCAAGGGCCTCCTTTGCCATCTCAGAAGATTTCCTTCTCATTTCTTCTGATAAAAAAGAAGCAACAATATCTTCCATCTTGAAACTGGATGTTGTACTCCTAATAGCCATCACAAGGTGATCCCATGAATCTGGAAAAGAACACAATATCAACATACAACGATCCTCTTCATCAATATTCACACCAACAGATGTTAACTATGCAATCAACATGTTGAATGTTCAAATGATCAGCTACAAAACCTCCTTCATGCATTCTCAAAGTGTACAACTTCTTCCTCAGGAACAGTTTATTCACCAAAGACTTCCCCTGATAAATAGATGCCAGTCTCTTCCACAAGGAAGATGCAATCTTCTCTTCATGCACATTGAGAAGAATGGAGTCTGCCAAACAGATCCTTATCAGCCCCTTAGACTTTCTATCTGCAAGGTCCCAATCTTCTTGCTTCATGCCTGTAGGCTTCACTCCAAACATAGCAATCCAAAGATCATGATCCACTAAGAGATCTTCCATCTTAAGTTTCCATAACTCAAAATTTCTGCCATTGAACTTCTCTATTTCAATCTTTCCTGATGTGCTAGCCATCTCAATCTATAATTAGAACTTGACAAACTTCTACAAGACTCCCACTGAACAGAAATTGACACAAAAAAAACCCAATGTACCCACAAGGATAACACAACTGGCCAAGCTCTGATACCACTTGTAAGGAAAGCTAGATGTGCAAGCATCTCTCCTAACGTCAAAAACTCAGGGAAGAATGCAAAGACACTTTTATTTTTTTATAATTACAGTCCAATTAAGATGCACTAGAAAGAGATTACTGAAACAGAGAAATAGACAAACACATATGAACACCAGATATACGTGGGAAAACCCTTACGGGATAAAAACCCACCACACCAAGAGAAGTCACTTTGTATTACAGTAATAAAGATTACAAACAAAGTTCTGACTTATCTTTCTAATGTTAGTTTATAGAAACATTCACCATGAACAACCTTGATACAAAAAAATCATGTTACAGTCTTCACATAATAGAATTCATCCACTGATCATACAATCACATAGAAATCCATTAATTCATTGAACCAGACATCATCTGCTACTCTAGACTATATCCATATCATTCTTGTCTGTTGAGCTTCCTCTCAAAACTGCCACAATGAACTGTCTTCCAACGGTTCCCATTCGGCTTCTCTGATTGGCCATTGATTCACCATGTAGGATGGTCTTCTCTCGGTCAAAGCAATCAACCTATGTTGGCATGTCGGTGAGACACAAGAAGTGTCTCCCTGATGCCCAAAGACTTCACCATCAATGTCGCCAACAGTCATCCTTATCGCCAAGATGTTACACTGAGTCTAGAGAGCTATTGCTAAGACTTCGCCACGTCGCCAAGACCTCATAGCGAGCCTTTATGTTATATCGAGATGTTCAACAGTCGGCAAGACTTATCACTTTCAGTGAGACATCATACTGAAGCTCCAAAGTCACATAGACAGTAGAATTTACATCGGCAAGACAAATGTCTTTCGCCAAGAGATCACCCCGAGCTCTAAGACTTTCTCCGAAGTGATCAGCAGTCGACAAGACTACCGTTCCATCGCTAAGACTTCATACCGAAGTCTTTGTGTCACCACGAAGACTCCAAGTGTATCCCCGTTAGTGAGACCTTCACCGATCTCTGAGACTTCATCCCGAGACCTTGGGGTTACCCCGAGTGAATACTGTCGATGAGACATTCCTATCAGTAAGACTTCTTACGAAACACCCAAGACTCTCCCCGAAGGCTTCAACAGAAAATGATGCCGGTGAGACTTTAGCTATCGCTAGGACTTCACACGGAAGTAATCCTTTCGGCCAAGGGTCTCCACGATATACGATATGAATGGCCTGTCGGCCAGAGATCTCCACTCGGTAGGAGATCATATCGAACACAACATGTCATAGCAATAGGATCATTCAGTGAGACTGAAGCAAGGTCACAATGACCTGAATTGTTCAACAAGATTCAAGCTGCTAGTCGACCAGACACAAAAGATGTCACACCGACTTGGCCCTTTCAGAGGTTTTAGCCTGTGAGATTGAGGCACATATTTCCAACAATCAAAACCTATATTAATCTACTTAATCAACTTTTTCTATCCTAATAATCATTACAATGCTTTATATCATATTCGCAAATCTAGAATCTTTTGTGTCGGTCAAAGATCATTACAATCTCCGATGAAGGAAAATGTAGCATGTGCATAAAATAGGTTGGCCTCAAATTTCAATTTATCCTTGATAGGTGCATAGGATGATGTGTGGACCAATAATTAATGTTAGGGACACTCCACAAAAAAATTTGGAACACCTTGCAAGGATCTGCAAGTTACGGGAAAAATCCATGAGTGATCAAACTAGCCAGTAGGCTTGAAAATTATTTCGGTGTTGGTTTGGGAAACTGCCACTTAATCCAAAAGTGATAACTTGCTGAAAAAATATCCGATCAATCTCAAATCTTGGAAGAAGGAAAATGAACATGTCCATGATGTCAACATAGATCCACAAGGTCTAGTGAGAAAATATGAAGAAATACCAAATCTACCAACTTGAACTGAACAAGAACAAACTTAAGTGAAAAAATATTTTTTGGTTGATGCAGGATTGCAAAGAACCAAGGATTCTCCTACATCAATAAGGTGATGCATCAAAATAATTTTTCAATTCCTATATTGTTGTTTGGATACATAAAATGATCAACAATTTAAACCTAGAACATACACAACTCAGTATTTCATATGTCTTTGTGAAAGTGTTTCATAACTAGGTTTAGTGTGTCAAAAATAGCATTTAGAAGGAGCTATGAATTATATCACAACTTAAGCCCTATTGTTAACCGGTTAACACAAGTCAAATGACCTACAAAAAATGCATAATTTCTACACAAAGGTAATGCAAATTAGATAGAAATCAAGAGGAAAAGATATCGCCATGAGCTTACATCAACTATTTTAAGATATTTACATAATGAACAACAATTCAAAGGTAAAATAGCTTATCTTCATTGATCAAAAAGTATTGCATACCATTGCACATGCTTGAAAATGGAGTTACAAAACTTCTCAAGCTTGAAAGAACTTTAAAAACAAGTTACAATGCATTGCCAAGGGAGTAAGAACTAACTAAAAATCTGCCCTTAGGCTTACTTATAAGTTTCTCAACAACTTTCAACTAGATAATAGGAACATGTGTTGCTTTAGATTGATAGGGTCAAGGCAAGAAGTTTTTTCAATCTAAACACTGTTTTAGAGAATTGTAAGGGGTTGCAAAGTAGGGATAACTATTTTGCACACCCAAGAAGGTTTGACCCAGCCAACTAAAGCAACATATGTTCCTATTATCTAGAAAGTTGTTGAGTAGCCTATAAGCAAGCCTAAGGGTATATTTTTAGTCAGTTCTTACTCTCTTGGCAATGTATTGTAACTTGTTATCAAATTTATTTCAAGCTTAAGAAGTCTTGTAACTCCATTTTTAAGCATGTACAATAATGTAACACTATTTGATCAATAAAGATAAGCTATTTTACCTTATCATTGTTGTTCATTGTGAAAATATCTTAAAATAGTTGATGTAATCTTGTGGTGATATCTTTTCCCCTTGATTTTTTTCCTATCTCATTTCCTTTGTGCAAAAAGTATACATTTTTGTAGGTCATAACTTGTGTTAACTAGTTAAGAATAGAGTTTAAGTTGTGATAGAATTCATAGCTCCTTCTAAATGCTATCTTTGACACACTAAACCTAGTTATGAAACACTTTTGCAAAGGCATACAAAATACTAAGTTGTGTATGTTTTGGGTTTAAAATGTTGATCATTTTATGTGTCTAAACAATAGTATAGGCTTTGAAAATTTATTTTGGTGCATCACCTTTTTAGTCTAAGGTTTCATTTGTTTTTTTTATCTTTTTCTCAGCATGCAATCATAAGAGTTTAATTAGGTTAAGTTTCAAAGGGAACCAACCCTCTCTAGAGGTTGATCTCCAGTATTTGAGCCCACACTCAGGAAGATCATCCTATGTCTCATGAAGTGGTTGAATGATTCTATCAACTCAGAAAGGGTGCAAACTTTTAGTGACAATAGGTCTACCCCCATACTTGGTCAAATGAACATTGGATGCCACAACAAGGTTTGAGTAATGAAGAGTCTTCTTATACATGTAAAACTCCTAAAACAACCAAACACCATAATTCTTAATTGGGTATCTTCTAATTCATTTTCCAGTAACAACACTAGCCCTGTAGGATACTTGATGTTTTCTCCATCTTTAACAGGGCTTCCAATTTCTTTTTGTCCTTAACAAAATGACACAAGTAATAATTTGTTCCCTCTTCATTATCTTTATTTGCAATAGCTACATAAACATGTCTTGCCTTTTTATGTGCATCCAATTAGATGAATTTAGTCAACATTACAAAAATTCAAAGTAAAATAAAATTAGAAATTTCTTAAACTATGTAAGTAGTTATATTAGGTGGTTGAACTAGATCTAAAACATGATCAAAGTCAACTAATTATTTCAAATCTATGATTTTTAGTGTCTTTTGAGATTCGATACATCTCAAGTGGGCTTAGACTTATTAAGCACCATTCATCAATCCACTCATTTGAATCACACTCATTCCAAGCTTGATCTATACATGACAAAAGATCATACCATATTTCGTGTGTGAATACTCAGTGAACCTACATTATACCTTTTAAAAGAGTGTAGCTCACTTGATCTTATCAATGTACAACAATCCTCAAATTTTTCAATGTTAGTATCATATACCAACCAAAAAAATTTACAAATTATAGACTTACCTTCAATATATGGGCCCATTTTAGTGTTACACCATTTGACGATAGATTTTGCATCTGTCAAATTTGCATTGAATTTATACTTCAACTCTTATAATGCTAAGGCTATTTTAATGCATGCTCCTGAACCATCATGCTATCCCTTTCCATGCTTAACCTAAAAAAAATTACACATATTTTGAACACCGATAATATTATGTATTAGTCCCAACCAATAGAACATTCATGAGGCCTTCAATTTTGATGCACAATTATCTAACCATATGATATGTTAATCGAATTATATGGGCCCTTTCTAGCCAAATCATAATATAAAATTTGAAAGGAACCTTGCACAAAAATTTTAAAATGTATGTGATCATCACTGATATAAAAATGATACTCCTTTAAGATCTTTTTTTCATATTCTATTCTATCACCCACATGAATAAATGTTATATGCACAAATATAGCAAATTGTGTGTATTTGTAATGCTATGATTGCGCCCCATTTTGTGGTTGTAGAGTGCAGTTCTCTATGAAGTCAACAACTAAAATAATGTTATCAAGTGGAAAATTTTCCTTGCATATCTTTAATTACAATTCAAGCCATCAAGCTTTATGGGTATGCCTTGCATTCCCATACACTATAGTCTCTTAAAAAATAGACATAAACTAATACACTAATATCTTTTCACTTACCAATTCACACATTTTTGCTTCTGTACCATCTCTTGTATTGTAAGCCACTTTATTGTAGAATAATTGGCCATCCACTCTTTCACATAAAATGATTGATATGAATTCTCTTGAAGATCTAGGTGGATTATGTATGTTACACTCCTACAAAATGTTGTTAGTATGCAAATGTAAACATATATGTCGATAAACATCATAATGGTTAGAAAAATCAATATGTACTCTACAACAACAAGTAGTGTGTGTGTGGTTTATTTTGACACAAAAAGGCTTTAGCATTTCAAAATACCTTTGAAATTTTTTAATTTGAGGATACATATCTAGAAATTTGGAAAAAAATTGTGCTTTCGTCATATCCAAAAAATGCTTTGGATGTTGGATGTGGTTCACAATTTTGACTGCCAATTCTCCTTAAAAAATCTCTTTGATTAGGAGACAACCTTGTGTATTCTTCCAAAAAAAGCAATTAGGGATCTCAAGGATTTAACAATTGGTTTATCTTTCCATGGTAGTCTACTAGATAATGCCCATAATTCATTTTTATTTGGGTCCTCCGCTCTTTGATGCCTTGTAATGAATATCATTGGAGTTTTCCTACTTATTCTCAATGCTTGACTTGTCTTTATAATGAGAAAAGCTTTCTTGGTTTGACTACTTATAATTTTTGATGTGATGACATGTCGTGTGACATTATTATCTTTGGTGTGTGAGGTGGAACCCACACTCTCATACGCACTCATTAGATTCTTGACAGTAGATTTCTCACTTAAAGCATTCAATATTCTTAGCCCAAGAATCTTCATAATGGACCTAAATTTTAGATTTCTTATCATTTCAACAAATAGTTCACATCTTCTAGTTTCATTTAATTTTTCAAAAAATAATCTCCAAATCTTATTAGCATATGGGTCATCCCATAATAATGGGTCCCAAACTTGGAACATCCTGATTTTTGCCTAAAATCACATATTTTTTAGAAAACCTAATGATCTAAGGCCTGAAGGATTCCATCTAAAGGGTTTTAATTGAAGAGGGTTAGATATCCACCATGGAGTCTCCTTCGCACCTATCAAAATTTTGATGAAAAAATACTTTTTGTTTACCTTTTGAGGGATTAAATAAAGTCATTTAGAAATTATGTTTTGTAAGTATGTAGCTCCTATTATAAGCTTTCCAAAAAGTAAATTTTTTTTTTTAATTATTATATTTATAATTTATTTCTTTTTTATGTTATTTTTTCACAAAACATCAAGGTATTTGTTTCACACATGCAGAAAAATAGAAAAATAGAGAAAAAAGTTCTAAAAAATATGTGTGCACTAGGTATTTGTGTTGTTTCATCAAAAAAATTAATGTACATATAAAACAAGTTATGTGTGATGACATACACTTTTGTCCAAATTATAATTACTTTGACTTCAAAAATTAATTAAAAAAATCTATGCAACAAAAAGTTATGGAAGAACATCCATGCACTAGATATTGATGTTAAAATCTATATTTTAAAAATTATAATTTATCATTTCAATAAAAAATTTAGGTGTGATGACATAAACATCACTTTTTTAAAATGATGTTTACTATAAAAAAAAATAAGTTATTAAAAGTTACATTAAAAATCACTATTTATTTATAAAAAAATTATATAATTATATATATATATATATAATCTACATACAAATCCTCACAAATCACTATTTTACATCATCTCTGAATTGTTAATTGTTTAGTTGCTATAGGTTTCATAAAGTGAAATTTTGTAAAAACTATTGATATTAATGTCCTATTCTAGCCAAAAAGTGGGACATAGTATTATGGGTTGACCCATATCTTCGATAAGTACACTCTACAATCTTATCAACCATCGGTTACGAAATATTCTCATTAATATCAATAAAAAACTTGGGTTTTCTATGTAAAACTATAGGAGGTGTTCTGAAAGGTAAATTTGCTTCAACATTAAAAATTTCATCAATATTTAAATGAGATGGGATATATGGCATACCTTCAATCGGAGATGAAAAAGATGACATACCTTGAAGTTGAGATGGAAAATATGGTGTACCTTCAACTTCAGATGTGAAAGATGGTGTTCCTCCAACTTGAAATTTCAAAGATGGTGTGCCTCCAACTTGAGATGTGAAAGATGACATACCTCCATCTTCACATGTGAATGATGATGTACTTTCAAGTTGAGATGTGGTAGATGGTGTGCCTCCATATTGACTTGTGGTAGATGATGTGCCTCCAACTATGGGATTTAAATTTATCATTGCTCAGAGGTTTTAAATTTTTTTCCTTTGTATTGTCGAATCCATATCACTTTTACGTAGAGTGGATGGTTCATGTTCTCTCAAATTGGAATGTCTTCTTTTATGGTGTTCAAGTTCCTACTTTCATGAAGTTGCCTCATTCCTTTTATTTTCTTTGCATTCTTAGCTTCATTCTCATCTAGTGTTATAGTCTTTGATTGTTTCCTCAACATGATGAATGATTCTATATGTATCATGAAAAAGAGATAAATATTAGTTCCATCAAGATACTATAGATTAAATCAATCTCTTACATAAATCTGAAATAATCATAAAATTAGGATGTATAATCTCATACACAAATATAAAAGCAATCATAAAATTAGGATGTACAATTTCATACACTACCATATGGCATAACCATGGTAGGAGGTTTGGGTCATCACAAATGTTATTTTATAGTCATGATGCATACATTGGAAAATTTGGGTAGTCTACAAGACAGTGAACATCACAAGATAGAGCTTAGAAGTTGGATGAAGTCATTAAAGTCATCTAAGATCATGAAGAATAAGATGATAGTGACATGCTCTATGTTGAAAGATGACAAAGGGAAACCAAACTAATGAAGGTTAAGAGACAAAGATGGTTGATGGCATAACCATTTCCACTGCCAAATGGAGGTATAGTCAAGTAAAAACCACCATAGAAGAACATTTGTTGAAGGTTACAAGTGATGACCAAGAATATATGATCTTAGAAGAGAGGACAATCTATAAAGCTTCAAATTTTCAAGAGCAATAGATATAAGATATCATGGTGATATGAAAACAATGTGGTAGGTATTGGATGTTGTGGCTATGCTTCTGATATGTGGTTGTCATAGATGTCCACACTATTAGCATTATTGTACTAAAGGTTGTATATGTCGAGGATATTGAGAAAATTGTGAAAGGAAGAGTTGTAGGTTGCTAGTGGAACAGTGAAGGTCATGAAGGTGTTTTGTTCTGAATGTTGAAGATTAGTTGTTGTGGACTAAAGGGCTTATTTTTTAGAGTGTCTAGTTCATCTACTGGAAGTTTCAGAGGTCCACGTGAAGAATTGATCATGTTGTGTTCTGACAATGTTTTTGCGGTCTTTCTCAGTGTTCCTGATTAAAGTTTGTGAAATTCTGATAATCTCAGTTGTTGTGGATGCCTCTTTGTCAATTCCTGGTGTTTTTGGATGTCTCTAGATCATTTTCCATCATTCTTGTATGTCCGCATTGATCGGTGTGCTCGTGGTCAAAGATTTTTCCTATGCATGTTCGAGTTTTCATGTTCCTGGCTGACATGATAGTGGTAACCTATTGTGGATCCTTGAAGATTAAAATTTAAATCTTTTGCACACTCGTCAATATTTTTTTGGGTCATATCATTGTATTGGCCAACGGTGTTTAATTCGCATTAAAAATTTAATTTTTAAATTGGGCCGACATTGTAAATATGTTTTATTTTTCTAGCTGACAAAGTGGTTGATGTAATTCCATGATGCAGATATATATGAGTGATTGGTTGAGTGGAGTTAGTGTGTGTGTAAAGTGAGAAAAGCCAAAGATTGTGCAAGTGTGTGAACATATATCTATTCATTCGATTGCTGAGGAGAGTGAGAGTGAAGAGTGAAGGAGTTTTTTTGTGCTTCACTAGAACTGTAATCAGGCTTGTGCAGAAGCTATTTTCTCATTTCATACCTTCTGGATTTAATTCTATTTTGTACTGTTGGGCAGTGAGCCCCTTTTGTATTTGAGCAGTGAGCTTTAGGCAATGTACCTGAATACATGTGCATTCCCCTTATTATCTTCATTATACTTTTAACAGGGTATAATATTGTGGACTAACTCCACCATGGTTTTTCCCCTAATAGGTTTTCCATGTACAACAATCTTGGTGTTCTCTATGTTTCTGATGTGTTGATTGCATATGGTTTATTATTCATTCATCTGATCTAAGGTTAAGCTAAGAAAAGATTGAAAATATTAATATTATGTGACAACTGATTCACCCCCCCTCTTAATTGTTTATCCTTGTTTTTCCAACAATTGGTATCAAAGCAGGTTCCTTTCAAGAATTTTAAAAGCTTGAAGTGATCTGAGATGGCATCATACAAGAAGGATAGTCCCAGATTTGATGGAACAATCCACTCACTATGGAAACCTAGGATGGAGTGTCATTTAAGGTGTATTGGTGAATCCTACTAGAAGATTACTAAGAATACATATGTTATTCCTCATAATGGTCCTTCCACTACTTATGATATTAAAGAGTCTAAGAATAACATCAGGGCTATGGAATCTTTGTTAAGTGGTTTGACAGATTTGGAAATGACAAATGTGCCAGTTCTGAAGAAAGCTCATGAGATTTGGACAAAACTGGAAACTTTGTATGAAGGAGATACACATGTGAAGATGGCTAAGCTACAGAGCTTGAAAGGTAAGTATGAAAACTTGAAGATGGGTGAAGATGAAAATATTTCCTCTTTTATGCAAAGAGTAAATGAACTAGTGATGGGTATTAGATGTGTCAGTGGTACCCTGGAAGAGGAAGAAATTGTAGCTAAAATACATAAATCATTGCCTCCCTCCTACAAAGTGAAGGCACATGCTATTGAAGAGACCAAATCATTGAGGAATATGACAAGAGATACATTGATCGGTAAACTTGCTACTTTTGAGTTAAGTGAATTTTTTGAATCTATTCCGAAGACTAAATCTGCATTTAAGGCTATTGTATCCAAAAGAACCAAGCAAAGATATGATCCAGGAGAGTGTTCTAGAAATTCATCCAAATATAATGAAGAACTGAAACAACTTGAAGATGATAAAAGAGAAGATGAAGAATTGGAAGCACTAATTGTGAAGAAAGAAGGTCGAGGAAAAAGTAAGTATCAAGGAGTGTTGCCTATTAAATATTTTTCTTGCAGTAAAATAGGTCATTTTGCATTAAGGTGTCCTGAAAGAGTGCCTAGATCTAAGCCTAATAAGTCTAGATTCCAAAATAAATGTTACTATGTTGAAGAAGGAGTGACTAATGATGAGTATGATAAAGATAATGGAAATGAAGATGAATGGGTTTTCATTGCTACCATTGAAAATAGTCCTATGACTACTAAATCTACTAAAGTTGAGAAAGCTCTTGCAGCCCGAAGTGAAGATAAGGATGAGTGGGTTATTGACAGTGGATGCTCACATCATATGACTGGTGACAAAATCAAATTTGTACATCTAGAAAAGTATGATGGCGGGGTTGTAAGATTTGGAGATAACAATGCTAGTGTGATTCGTGGCAGAGGATCTATTTGTCTTGGTAGTAAGCACAACATTAATGATGTCCTTTATGTTGAAGGCTTGAAGAACAACCTATTGAGTGTTGAACAGATGGTGGACAAGGGTTATGATCTTCAGTTCAAAGATGGAAGATGTAGGATACTTGGAAGTTCAGGCAAAGTAATTGCTTCAGGTAAAAAGACAGAAGGTAATATTTTCCACTTGAATACTCCTAGTGAAAGTTGTTTAATTGCTCAAGTAGATGAAATTTGGTTATGGCATAGGAGGTTGTGCCATGTGAATTTTTATAACATTGTCAAAGTAGGCTCCACTCAAGCAGTAAGAGATCTACCTAAGCTAGTGAAGAATGCTAAAACAATTTGCAAGGAATGTCATATGGGAAAACAGACTAGAGTCTCTTTCCAGATCAAACAACATCATACAAATGGTTTGCTGGAGCTGGTGCATATTTATTTTTTTGGTCCCTCCAGAGTCAGAAGTCTTCATGGTGAAAGGTACTTTATGTTGCTTATTGATGGTTATTCTAGGATGATATGGGTAGCTTTCTTAAGAGAAAAATGTGAAGAATTAGAAAAGTTCAAAAGTTTCAAAGCTATGGAAGAGAATGAGAAAGATCTGAAAATCAAATGCTTAAGGTTGGACAGAGGTGGTGAGTTCACCTCCAGGGAGTTCAATTCCTTTTGTAAAGAGCATGGAATTAGAAGACAATTATCTGTCCCCAAACCACTCAACATAATGGAGTTGCAGAGAGAAAGAACATAATAGTTATGGATGCTACTAGAACAATGATGATAGAAAGAAATGTGTCTCACATCTATTGGCATGAAGATATAAGCATTTTTGTATACACTTTGAACTGGGTAAATGTCAATGGTAACTCTGGTAAGACTCCTTTTGAGCTATGGCTTGGTCATAAACCTATTGTTAAGTATTTCAATATCTTTGGAAGTAAATGTTACATCAAGAGAGATGAGGATATAGGAAAGTTTGATGCAAGAAGTGATGAAGGAATCTTTCTAGGCTACTCTACCAAAAGCAAGGCCTACCAGTGCTATAACAGAAGACTGAGAAAGATGGTTGAGAGTGCAAATGTCAGAGTTGATGAGGACTCTGCTAGATCATCTAGATATTGTGGATATGGTTCAGATGAAGACAATACAAACCAAGGGAAGAATGTTCAAACACAAAATCAACTTCAGATTATGCCATATGTTACGGTAAAACAACCTCAATTTGTTTTGGTAAATTAAGTCAGAAAGCAGAAACAAGTGCAAGTACAGAAGAAATAATAGAAGAACCAGAAGCCCAAGAAAATCCTAAAGTTCCAAGGTATGTAAAGCTAAATCATTTTGAAAATCAAATTATAGGAGACACGAATAAACGAGTGTAAACTAGAAGAAGGATTGTAGAAGAGTATTGCTTGATTTCCAAGATTGAACCTAAAGATGTCAATGAAGCTTGCAATCGTGAACATTGGATGGAAGCTATGAAGGAAGAACTGATGCAAATTGAAAAGAATGATACATGGCTGCTTGTTCCTAGACCTAAAGACAAAAATGTGATTAGTACTAAGTGGGTCTTTTGGAATAAGTTGAATGAACAAGGTGAAGTGGTCCAGAATAAATCAAGACTGGTATGTAAAGGGTATTCACAAATGGAAGGTATTGATTTTGAGGAAACATTTGCCCCTACAACTAGAATTGAAGCTGTTGGATTATTTCTTGCTTATGTTGCATATAAGAACTATAAAGTCTATCAAATGGATATAGTTAGCCTTTATGAATGGAAAACTAGAAGAAGAAGTTTATATTAAATAGCTAGATGGATTTCAACTAACTGACAAGGAAGACATGGTTTTTCGATTGAAGAAAGTTATATATAGACTTAAGCAATCCCCTAGCGCCTGGTATGCTAGATTAGAAAAATACTTACTGAAGCTTGGATTCAATAAAGATATTGTTGATAGCAATGTGTATTTCAAGTTCGATCATGATAAAGAGTTGATTATTGAGGTCTTTGTTGATGATTGTTACCAATTTTTTTCCACAACTCAATTGGCAGAGCTGGCTGAACAATATTTTATCCTAAGATGAAATTGCAGATTAAGTTTAAGTGCTATTTTGCATTGTTATTATTACTCATCAAGTGACAGTTGTGCATTTAAAAGGAAAATCAAAATTTCAGAGTGCCATGTTCCAGAATTAAGTGAAGTACAGAATTGAGCATATAAACAACAGAGCATTTTTAATGCTTTCATTTATTTCATGAAAAGATTCATATTTACAAGGCTTCATTTGATTACAAGAATCAAAATGATATTACAACATTTGCATTGGAATGCATTTTCTTTTCAAATGAAAAGCATAAAAGATGAAATCAAATATCCACACAAGTTGTGGATGTGACTATCACAATGTATCTTTAATCGTACATTACACTTTTGAAGATGCAGAAACGAAAACATATAAGTAAACAACATAATCATCATTGCCTATTTTGGCTGATGGTTGGCGATGTATGGTGCACCCTTGTCATCTCATATTCTGTCAACCTGTAAGAGGAAAAGGGGGATGTTAGTGGCTTGATTATGAAGTAACCTAGATGAGGCACCCACAATAGTGCAACCTACTATTAATCATGCATTGAAACAATCAATCAAGTGCAGAGGAAATGAGCTAAAGGGGAAATATCATGATCATTATATTATGTTTTTATGCTAACATTGTTTGTTTCCTTGTGCAGGTATAGGTAAATTTATGAAGTTGATCATTATTCGAAGAGCAAGCATGTGGAGGAAAATGGGCTCCCACAAGGGTAGAGCTCGGCATGATGCCTTATTCATCAAATGGGCTGATTTAAATATTACATCATATATTCATCACAAGGAATGAGATTCAACTGAAAGAGTAAAAGCATAGTTATTCGTCGAGCTACTAAACCAACTGTGCATTCATAACGATCAGGTTAATGTTTTCTAAAGGCTATAGGTGAACAGTGAGTTTAGTTCACTCAATAAATTCAGCTGAGTACATTTGTATCAAACTTTGTTGTATAATTCATGTTCTTTGTTCATCATAATCATATATGTCATACAAGTTCCAGCTCATCAGTATTATTTTCACAGTCAAGGATGGTGAACAGGCATACATTATGCCTTAATAAAGAGTTTGGTTTTGATTTTCATCATGAAGGAGAACAGATTTAAACAACAGTTTAATAAGTGGGACATAAAAATACACGAAGAGTACCATGTTGAAGCTCAAGAGTACAAAGGAATGACAGTGCATTCAAGTGACAAATGAATAACCAATTCCAGTTGAACGATAAGCAAATACAGCTTTAAGAATCACAAGGTGAGAAATGTTTGTTCTAGAATGACAAAAAAATGATAACAGTTTCTTTCCAGAAGGTGTTCTGAAGTGTTAGTTATGCATAGGAAATGATGAGTAGAGGTAGTCCATAGTGTTGCAATGTTTCAATATAAAATCTCTATGAAGTTCAAGAGCAAAAGGCGAAGGTTGTTGTGTGTTAGAGTTAAGGAATCCAAAGGCAGTGTTGTGTATACAGTTTTGACAAGAATTTAAACACATAAGGGTTATTTTCAGAATGGGCAGATTATGCATGGAATAAGTAATCTACAAATTCAGTCAAAAGTAAATTTTGTATGGAAAAGGAAACAACATGAACTCATATGGATGTAGTTCAAACAAGAGATACATTTCCAGAATTTCATAAGTTTGTGGTTCATTTTCTTCATGAAGAGACAAACACAGAATCATGCTGAAAGTTAGAAAATTGAATGCTTTAGAAGCCTAGTTTTACATGATTAATTGAAAATGCAGAAATTGGAGAGAGGTCAAACCCAGTTTTAATAAAAAAATGCCAAGTATGGGTTTTTGCAACTAAAAGTGCAAAAGAGACTATGTTGGTTGAGCTAAGTTGCATGAGAATATTAAAGATAACAGATGCGTTTCCAACTCACCATTTGAGTCTTCTTTTCAAAACAGAATATCAAAGTAAGGCATCACTTGAAATGGGTCGAGCCATGAACTAAATACAGCAAATATACAGATTTTTCACCATTTCCAATCATCCATGTGGGTATTCTTATCTCAACAACAAAACAATTTGTTCTATCAACCCAGTTGAGAATTTTGTGTGAAGTAACAGGTATATTGGTAGGATTTTATTCTTGGGTCAAGGTTCAAAATACATAAATCCATGAAGTTTTACATTTTCAGTGATACCCATGAGAGGGCTTGTTAAGTAGATAACAAGAATAAATGCAAAGAACAGGCAGTCGAGCTCCGCAAGAGAAATCAGAATAGATGCATTTTCTTAAGGATATACAAATACCCATGTCATTCTTTTGTTTCAGAAGTTCGAAAATAAACCATAGGTCATTTGGGTTGAACCCATGTGAATTGAATCATACAAATGAATATGCAGTTTTGAATCTCAAGTACCCATTTTCAGGGTTTTCTTTTAAAATACAGGAAAGTAGAGTTGCAGAACTAACCCATATGGGGTTTTTACATAATATAGCAAAAAGTAAAATGTGAATTTCCTATGGAGAATCAAGCTTCAGAATGGAGAAAATACAAATTTATTCAAATTCCAATGATACCCACGAAGGGATTCATCCTCAAATGTGAAAAGAGGGGAGATTCTTGTATTGGGTTGGACCCAATAGTTTTAAAATACATTTTATGAGTTTCATATAGTTGCGGCTTGCATAGTGGTCAGGAAAAAATGCAAATGAATATCAAATATCAACATGAATAGGAACAAAGACTTATTGTCATTGCTTGTGGGAAAGCACCCTAGCCGCGGCCATGGCCAAGAGTTCCACAGAGTTCCCAAAAGCCAAGAGTTTGAGTTCTTAAATGATATTCGAGCTCTCATAGTGGAAATGGAGTACAGAAATAACAATAGATGCACAAGAAATATACAGAGAATGCATTAGAGGTTATGTTAGCCGCGGCCTCAGGGCCAGAATGAACAAATAAAAGCCATAGAAGCTAGCTTACCTTGTGCTCAGAAGAGAAAACAAAACCCTTCAAGTAGGTTCTTTTATGAAAACTTCAGATAGGGCTCGAGTTCAAGCTCGTGTGGGTCGACAAGAAGTAGGCACAGAAAGACAAAGGATATCAGAAAATAGTCATAAGCAGGCTGCGGCCATGTGGTTCTTTTTGTTCTTTCAATAATGAAGTGGAGAAACTACGGTACTGCAAAAGCAAGCTTACCCATTGAAGATTCAACTATCTGAAGGCAGTACTGAAGACTTTCAAAGAACACGAGCTCAGATTCAAGGTCGATCATGGCGGCATGTTCACTGGCAGAGCTGATTTTCCTCAAAGTGATGAGTGTGAAATGAATCATTATTAGGGTTTGGCATCTTTTTCTTATGCCCTAATTCGAGCCGACCTTATCATCATCCAGAATATTCGGTCAAAGCACATGGGGAAATTCGAGTGGAATAACCTTTGCATTGTTATTTAATCAAGGTCTGAAGTTTGATATATGTGGAGGCCAAAATTCCTATACTAGGTGGACATATTAAGTCTTTAAGACTTGTTTTGTGCCTTAGCAAAATTTGAAGTCTTGAAACCCTATTTTAGGTGTTTTAGTGAAACATTGAGAATATAAATGTTGAAATATGTTATAACCTAGGGATCTTTTGGTCAATTGTCCACTTAGGGTTTCTGATTTTAATTGATTTTGGAGAAATCAATTGAAGTTTTGATGAGAGGATAATTATATATTGATATTTTTATGATTTTTTGAGAAAATCATAGCATTGTAATGGAGAGATAAGAAGGTTTTCTTTTTTGCAAAATATTTTCAATCTTTAATTGCAAAAAATAGATAAATTATAAAATCTGCAATCCTATAAAGCAGAATCGTAAAGCAATCTTTTATAAATTGTTTTATGATTTCTTGTTATTTTTGGCAGATTTTTATTGACTTCTTCTCTTGGTCAGATTTGAGTCTTATCTTGGAGAGATAAGGTGTTTTTTAGGCTTTTAAAGCGGATTCATCCTATTTTTAGAGGCTTGACAGTGTGATCATAAAAGCAATATGTTTTTTTCTACTTTATGCAATTTTTGAGACAATTTGAAGCTTTTTTTGTCTTGAGCTTTTTTCTAAGCTCAGATTAGGGTTTCCTGAGAGTTCTGCCTTTCAAAAGACTTAGTCTTTTTTAGCTCTCCTTCTGAGTTCAGATTTTGGTTCCTGCTCTTATGCATTTTGGAGCTTGTGAATCTTTTGTACTCAATTTTGGCAGATTGACACTCTTTCAGTTTCAGTAATACAGTAGATTTCTTCTTTCCATTTCCTTGTCTCAAGACTGGTAACAACAGTTTGATGTTTTTGTGTTTTTAGATTTGAAGCCTTAATGTCCTGCTTCTTTATGAGTTTTTTGCACAGGGTTTCATGTTTTTAGGTTTTATGATGTATTCGATGTCTCTGAATTTTCATATGAATTATTGATGAAATCATGTATTGGTGAGATTGTAGGAACTATTGTAATAGAGGAACTATTGTGAGTGGCAAGATCTAATTTTTGTTAGAAGTAATAAGTTAATCATCAGTAGTCATAGGTTTTAGTTTTCAGACATCTTTTTATCCCTTTCCTCATAAATTATTTAGAATAAGATCCATCATTCGGAGAACCAGCTCGCTCTAGAGATTCCTTCTTCGCTCAGATCACCCACATCTGAAGGAGGTTTCCATGTTTCAGTAGATTGCTAAATATTGCATTCAGCAAGGTGCAAATCTATTGACAACAATTTTTGGCACGCCCGGTGGGACTTTGAAAGCTATTTTCAAAGAGTTTTTAATATTTTTAGTTTGTTGTTTGGTGTATCCAGCAGATTTTCCAGCCTTCTGGAGGCTATTACAATATACTTGGTGACTTTGGTTCTATTTTGCATGCTAGTGCAGCCCGTGCATGAGAAAGATTCAAACCAGATCAAGTTTTGTGCCCTTCAAGTATCGAGAGATGTCCCCATCATGAAGAAGAGGCAAGATAGCAAGGAGGATTTTTGAAGCACCCACGAGGTCAAAGTCAACACCTCTAGTTTTCAATTCCTTGATGTTATCACCTGGAGTTCCAGTTTTGATCTCACAAATACCGCTAATGGCAGCACCACCGAGGCAGCACCCATTCGCGCCCTTCAATGGCGGTACCCCATTAAATATACTTCAGCATGATGATATTCTAGTTGTAGCCCTTAGAGGACTGCCATACTTCACCGGAGAAGATTACACTACACCAGTCGAGCACATTTGTGACGTAGCCACGCTATGATCAGTGCACAACATCACACAGGAGAATGTCACGCTAAGGCTATTAGCTATGTCACTTAAGGGAAAAGAATTTTAGTGGTTCAGAGACCTTGCAGCCAATTCAATCATGACATGGGATGCGTTAGGTAATGGCTTATACCAACATTTTACTGATAAATTTGACAACTTGTCCTTATTAGAATAGCTCAGCACCATTCAAAGGGCGCCACACGAGCATTTGGCTGACTTCAATTATCGATTCCAAAGAACCTAGGATAGGATTTCTGCAACGGTAAAACCCTTACCGACACATGCTTTTATGCTTTATTTAAAAACTTTGAACAGTAAGATTGTTGTTATGACTCAATCTATGGGTGGACTAACACTTCCTAATACTTACAATATTGCCATTAATGCTGAAAATTGTCTCATCCAAGCTGGACACATAGCTCCTAGACCCCCTATGCCTTTATTTCCAAAAATACAGCCACCTATTCCCACTACTATACCTCCTTTGGTTGTTGTTCTGCCTGTTCCAGTGATAGGTTACCATAATACAACCCAAGAGGTTGTTGCCCCATCCCCAAATCTGGAGATGCAAGAGCTTAAAATCATATTAAAGACCTTCAAAAATGATCTCATGACTATTAAAAAGCACGTTGGCCAAGAAAGTAAGCCTTATCAAGCCCCTTATCAGCAAAACCAGCAAAATAGGCCCGCTTTTCAAAATGATTATCAAGCCCAAAGAAGGAATTTTAACCCCAGGCCATTCTAGCCATACAATCTAAATGCAACCAATTCATAAAAGCAACTTGTGCCACAGAATATTGTTGCCCAGGATTGCGATTGGTGTTATCCATGCAATCAGCCCCATAGCCAATCAGCATGTGCTAATGGAATAAGAAATCAGGCATTAATGGTTCAGAATAGCTATGTTGTTCTAGAAAATGTTGTAGATCAGAATCAAGAACAGCAAGATAACGTGGAAGTTGCCTTGCCGAACTGGCAGAGTTTTGAATTTTGTGGCGTGAACGGCCAAAGTCAACAAAATTCTCCTATTTCAGCTAATACCATATCTAAAAACTAAGCTATGGATTCAAGAAAGCAAGCTGGAAGTTCACAGCAACAACCTATAATCAGTAAACAACCTATTTTATCAGAGGTTAACATTGCCACGCTGCCTAAAATGCAGATATTGCAAAGACGGCAAGAGATACCCAGCAAAGAGCAACTAGGAATGCATTCGCAGCCTCTGCAGAGGAAAAATGATGCTGCTGTCACAAAAAACCAGTAGAAGGTAAACTCTTCGTCATTCAATATAGTTGAGCATCTCAAGAAAACAACTATTAGCATGTCAATATTAGATTCTTTATAGCTTCCAGGGCAGAAAAGTTTACTACAGAGTGCTTTGGCTGAGTTGTCTGTTTCTGACAATGTTAATCAAGGAGTTGTGAAGGTTGTGATGGCTAATGACCTAGAGGATAGAAATGAGTAGAAAGTGAAAGAGGTAAAGCCCCCTCCATTCTATTTAAGTTTGATCATTGGCGATAAAATTGTTCATAACTGTATGGTTGATTCTAGTGCTAGTAGTTTAGTCATGCCTAAGAGTTTAGCTAATAAGTTGGGTCTTGCTTACAAGCCTAATCCTCAGAAAGGCGTAGTGCAATTAGATGGGTCTATTGTTAAGACTGCTAGTATTATCAAGAATTTAGCTCTTACCTTGCACACATCCCCAAGTTTTACTATTCATCAGGATATTCATGTCATAGACTTATTGCCGTACTTTTCCATTTGTCTTTCAAGGGATTTCACAGCCAAGTTGGGTGGGTTTTTGTCTTCTGATTGGTCTCATTTGTTTTTTAGAACTAGGTATGGTACAAAAGTGACCATAAAGTCCGAACCTCTTGCCAAAGACCATATCGAACCATACTCACCAAATCCTATAAATGCTAACCTCTATGCCACCTCTGTAATGGAGGAGCAAACCATGACCTCAGACTATAGTACCCATGTAGACAATATCAGTCTAGATGAATGGGCAGCCGAAGATCACGAGCTTGATCCATTCTAGAACACAGATGAGATAGGATTAGGAGTCTATATGATTTGAGAGCCTGATTGTGATATGCCTAATCTTTGTAAAGAGGATGAACTATCTGCAGAAAAGGATAATGAGCTTTGGAAGCTTTACTTTGATGGTTCAAGGAGCAGTGTTGGTGTCGGGGGTGGAGCTATGTTGATATCACCCAAAGGAGATAAATATTTTTCTGCTTGCAAATTTGCTTTCAGCTGTTCAAATAATACAGCCGAGTACGAAGCGTTGGTGCATGGCCTTGAATGGTCCCGCAAATGAGGTATTAAATGCTTGCAGGTTTTTGGTGATTCAGAATTGATTGTTAATTAGGTCAGAAATTTAAATGCTGCTAAGAATGATTTGCTTAAAAAATACAAGCATCGCGTATGGGATTTCATGGAGGATTTTATTGCTTTTAATATCATGTTGATTCCTCAGAATCAAAATAAGCATGCTGACAGGCTCGCTGCCATAGGAGCCCAATTTGATATTCCCAAGGAGATTCATAAGGTAGAAGCACGTTAGTACATGAAAATAATGGTCAGACCTTCTATACCTGACAATAATGTGAGCTGGCAGGTTTTTGATAGCGATGAGCAAATCGTGAATTTTTTGATTGCTGAAGCTGAGTTCGCAGATGGAAATCAGCAAAAATGGCAGCAGCAATATGAGGATCAGATTGTGCAATTAAAGACTAATAAGCTACCAAAAGGTTTGGTGACATTGGAATCTATGTTTAACTCAGATGATCAAGTATGAAAAGAAAAATGCAGTTTGATAGTTAAAGAGGAACATTATGTAGCCATTGAAATCTGCAAAGGCAAGCTTCTCAAGCTGGGAAAGGTATGCAGTCAAGATGAATAGCAAGCCTTTATTCTGTTATGTCAGAAATTTAGTGATTTTTTGCTTGGGAGTATAAGGATTTGAGAGGTTTTAACCCCGACCTAGCCCAGCATACCATTGAGCTTGAACCCGATGCAAAACCAGTAAGATAGAAACAAAGATTGCTTAATCCCAAGTTAGAACACCTTATGAAGGCTGAACTGAATAAACTACTTGAGAGTGGTATTGTTTTTCCTATCAAACACACCTCTTGGGTGTCAAATTTAGTGCTAGTTAGGAAGAAAAGAGAGGAAATCAGACTATGCGTCGATTTCCGAGATTTAAATAAAGCTTCATTGAGAGACCATTACCCACTCCCATCCATGGAACAAATTTTACAAGTAGTTTCTGGTTCTGACATATTTTCTTTGCTAGATGGTTACTCAAGTTATAACTAGATTCTGGTGAAGCAAGAAGATCAGTTCAAAATAGCATTTACAACCAAGTGGGGCATGATGGCCTACAAGAAGATGCCTTTCAGCTTATCCAATGTTGGAGCAACTTTTCAGCGTGCTATGGATATGGCTTTTCACGGCCTCATGAACAAGTTTGTTCTGGTATACTTAGATGATATCACTATTTTTTTGAGAAATGCTAACAAATACCTGGATCATTTGGAATAGATTTTTTAGAGGTGCAGAGAGTTCAGAGTGTCTCTCAATCCGAAGAAGTGTATATTTCCAGTGCACGAAGGCAAACTACTTGGACACATTGTTTCAAAACAAGGTATTTCAATTGATCCTCAAAGAATTTTTGCAATTCTTGAATCGCCATTACCAGTTCACAAAAAAGGCTTGCAAAGCTTTCTTGGGAGAATAAATTTCATAAGGAGGTTCATACTAAATATCGCAGCCTTGTTGCAACCTCTCACTTCTATGTTGAAAAAGAATATTCCATTCAGTTGGACCAAGGAAGGAAAGAGGAGCTTCGAGCATATCAAGGAAGCACTCGTAGCCACTCCTACTCTCATTAATCCAAAATTTGACAAAGACTTTATTTTGTATGCTTTTAGAGGAGTTGATACAGTTTCAGCCATGTTATGCCAGCAAAATGAAGAAGGCTTGGAGCAGCCTGTTGTGTTTTTTAGCCAAGTTTTGCATGATTATGAGGTAAAATATTCTTTTGTTGAGAAACATGTTTTTGTTGTTGTAAGAAGTTTGAAGAAGTTCAGACACATGTTGTCCAACAGCAAGATTCATTTATTGGTGGATCATTCAACTATTAAGGATTTTCTGCTTAACAAGGATATTAATGATAAACATGCTAGTTGGATTACCAAAGTAATGGAGTTCGATGTTGATATAAAAGTAACCAAGCTCATTAGAGGCAAAGGTTTGTGTCAACAGATTGCTAGAAATGAAGATAGCAGCTTAAAAGAAGCTTCAAATACAAAAACGGTGCTAAATAATGATGTTGGAGGTGTTGTTCAAGCACCTCCTGCTACATGGTTACAGCAGATGATGCATTATTTGCAAACTAGTGAGTGTCTCGAAGGCTTAGACAAATCAAAATGAAGGTATTTCCGATTACAAGCCATTCCTTATGCAATCATTGATGGCATTCTTTATAGGAGAGATTTTCAAGGTATCTTATTACGTTGTATCTAGCCTGATAAAATTGACAAGCTTTTAGCAGAATTTCATGATGGACCTTCAGGAGGTCACTTTGCTGCAAGAACAACAACTCTAAAAGTTATGCGAGCTAGTTATTATTGGCCAAATTTGTTTAAAGACACTATTGCTTGGGTTAGAAAGTGTGAGAAATGTGCTTTATTTTCCTATAAATAGAGGCTTGCACCACTGCCCCTGCATCCAATTCAGGTAGAACAGCCCTTTGCTAAGTGGGGTTTGGATTTTATTGGCCCTATCAATCCGCCTTCAAGTGTGGGTCATAAGTGGATTCTTACTGCCACGGTTAATTTTACAAAGTGTACCAAAGTTGTCGCTTTAAAGGAAGCGAACGAGGCTTCAGTGCTTAATTTCTATCAAGATCTCATATCAAGATTCGGTGTTCTAGATTCAATCATTTCTGACAATGGTTTAGCTTTTATTGTTTTAAGGATTTCAGATTGGTCTGTTAGAAATAACATTTATTTGAACACGTCTTCTAATTATTATCCGTAGGGCAATGTCAGGCAAAATCTACAAATAAAAATTTGAATCGGATAATTAAGAAGACTGTCGAAGATAATCAATGAGCATGGCATGAAAAGCTGAAGCTGGCCCTTTGGACTGACAGGATAACTCCTAAAAGGGCCATTGGTTGTTCGCCTTTTGCTTTAACTTATGGTAAAGAGGCTAAGTTACCTATTTCAATTGAGTTGCCAACTTTAAGTCATGTTAAAGAACTGAAGTTGCTGAATGAATAGCCTCTTGAAGTGAGGTTTGCATAGTTGGTAGAGCTCAAAGAAACCAGAAAGGAAGCTTTGAGACAACTAGAAATACATTAAGCTCAGATGAAGAATTCTTTTGATAAGAGGGCAAGACCACGTGATTTCATTGTTGGAGATCTAGTTTTCAAGTGGAATGAATTTAAAAGCAAACCTGGATGACATTCCAAGTTCGATGCAATGTGGGATGGGCCTTATGTGATCACCGAATGCAAGGAGCACAATGCATTCCAACTTTCCAAGATGACTAGCGAGGTGTTGTCTATCCTAATTAATGGGATCCACCTCAAGCACTGCCTCTGAGATAGGTTATCTCATAATTCAGTAGAGTAGTTTGCAAATAAGTGTGTTTTGCACATTTAATTTGAGTAGTTTTTCTTTCCCTAAGCACTGTTGCGCATTGTTTTGTTGGCCATCAGGGCCTGTTAGTTTACTTTTAGTTCAGTTTTGTTTTTCTTTGCTACTATTTGGAGTGTTGTTGTTCAAGTTTCTGAGGAAAAGGGGGGGAAAAATTGACTCCGCGCCCAATGAATCATTTTAAGGCCACTGATCTATGCTTAGTAGGCAACCATATAGCGTAAATCATCAAAATGTTACCAATTTTTTGCCACAGCTCGATTGGCAGAGCTGGCTGAACAATATTTTATCCTAAGATGAAATTGCAAATTAAGTTTAAGTCTTGTTTTGCATTGTTATTATTAATCATCAACTGATAGTTGTGCATTTAAAAGGAAAATTAGAATTTCAGAGTGCCATCCACATGGTCCAAAATTAAGTGAAGTATAGAATTGAGCATATAAACAACAGAGCATTTTTAATGCTTTCATTTATTTCATGAAAAGATTCATATTTACAAGGCTTCATTTGATTGCAAGAATCAGAATGATATTACAACATTTGCATTGGAATGCATTTTCTTTTCAAATGAAAAGCATAAAAGATGAAATCAAATATCCACACAAGCCGTGGATGTGACTGTCACAATGTATCATTAATCGTACATTACACTTTTGAAGATGTGGAAAGAAAAACATATAAGTAAACAACATAATCATCATTGCCTATTTTGGCCGATGGTTGGTGATGTATGGTGCACCCTTCTCTTCTCGTATTTCGTCGACCTGTAAGAGGAAAAGGGGGGTGTGAATGGATCCGATTTTGAAGTAACCTATATGAGGCATCCACAATAGTGCAACCTACTATTAATCATGCATTGAAACAATCAATCAAGTGCAGAGGAAATGAGCTAAAGGGGAAATATCATGATCATCATATTTTGTTTTTATGCTAACATTGTTTGTTTCCTTGTGCAGGTATAGGTAAAGTCACAAAGCTGATCATTATTCGAAGAGCAAGCATGTGGAGGAACACAGGCTCTCACAAGGGTAGAGCTTGACATGATGCCCTATTCATCAAATGGGATGATTTAAAGATTACATCATATATTCATCAAAAGGAATGAGATACAATTGAAAGAGTAAAAGCATAGTTATCCATCGAGCTACTAAACCAATTGTGCATTCATAATGATCAGGTTAATGTTTTTTGAAGGCTACAGGTGAACAGTGAGTTTAGTTCACTCAATAAATTCAGCTGAGTACATTTGTATCAAACTTTGTTGTATAATTCATGTTCTTTGTTCATCATAATCATATATGTCATACAAGTTCCAGCTCATCAGTATTCTTTTCATAGTCAAGGATGGTGAACAGGCATACATTATGCCTTAATAAAGAGTTTGGTTTTGATTTTCATCATGAAGAGAATAGATTTAAACAACAGTTTAATAAGTGGGACATAAAAATGCACGAAGAGTACCATGTTGAAGCTCAAGAGTAGGAAGGAATGACAGTGCATTCAAGTGACAAATGAATAACCAGTTCCAGTTGAACGATAAGCAAATACAGCTTTAAGAATCACAAGGTGAGAAATGTTTGTTCCAGAACGACAAAAAAATGATAACAGTTTCTTTCCAGAAGGTGTTATGAGGTGTTAGTTATGCATAGGAACTAATGAGTAGAGGTAGTCCATAGTGTTGCAATGTTTCAATCTAAAATCTCTACGAAGTTCAAGAGCAAAAAGCGAAGGTTGTTGTGTGTTAGATTTAAGGAATACAAAGGCAGTGCTCTGTATATAGTTTTGGCAAGAATTTAACACATAAGGGTTATTTTCAGAATGAGCAGATCATGCCTAGAATAAGTAATCTACAAATTCAATCAAAAGTAAATTCTATATGGAAAAGGAAACAGCATGAACTCATATGGTTGTAGTTCAAACAAGGGATACATTTCCATAATTTCATAAGTTTGTGTTTCATTTTCTTCATGAAGAGACAAACACAGAATCATGTTGAAAGTAAGAAATTTGAATGCTTTAGAAGCCTAGTTTTACATGATTAATTGAAAATGCAGAAATTGGAGAGAGGTCAAACCCAGTTTTAATAAAAAATGCCAAGTATGGGTTTTTGCAACTAAAAGTGCAAAAGAGACTATGTTGGTTGAGCTAAGTTGCATGAGAATATTAAAGATAACAGATGTATTTCCAGCTCACCATTTGAGTCTTCTTTTCAAAACAGAATATCAAAGTAAGGCATCACTTGCAATGGGCCGAGCAATTAACTAAATACAACAAATATACAGATTTTTCACCATTTCCAATCATCCATGTGGGTATTCTTATCTCAACAACAAAACAGTTTGTTCTATCAACCCAGTTGAGAATTTTGTGTGAAGTAACAGGTATACTGGTGGGATTTTATTCTTGGGTCAAGGTTCAAAATATATAAAGCCATGAAGTTTTACATTTCCAGTGATACCCATGAGAGGGCTTGTTAAGTAGATAACAACAATAACTGCAAAGAATGGGTGGTCGAGCTCCATAAGAGAAATAAAAATAGATGCATTTTCTTAAGGATATACAAATACCCATGTCGTTCTTTTGTTTCAGAAGTCCGAAAATAAACCATAGGTCATTTGGGTTGAACCCGTGTGAATTGAATCATACAAATAAATATGCAGTTTTGAACCCATTTTTAGGGTTTGCTTTTAAAATACAATAAAATACAGTTGCAGAACTAACCCATATGGGGTTTTTACATAATATAGCAAAAAGAAAAATGCTAATTTCCTATGGAGAATCAAGCTTCAGAATGGAGAAAATACAAATTTATTCAAATTCCAATGATACCCACGAAGGGATTCATCCTCAAATGTGAAAAGAGGGGAGATTCCTGTATTGGGTTGGACCCAATAGTTTTAAAATACATTTTCTGAGTTTCATATAGTTGCGGCTTGTATAGTGGTCAGGAAAAAATGCAAATGAATATCAAATATCAACACGAATAGGAACAAAGACTTATTGTCATTGCTTGTGGGAAAGCACCCTAGCCACGGCCATGGCCAAGAGTTCCACAGAGTTCCCAAAAGCCAAGAGTTTGAGTTCTTAAATGATAGTCGAGCTCTCATAGTGGAAATGGAGTACAGAAATAACAATAGATGCACAAGAAATATACAAAGAACGCATTAGAGGTTGTGTTAGCCGTAGCCTCGGGGCCAAAATGAACAAATAAAAGCCATAAAAGCTAGCTTACCTTGTGCTCAGAAGAGAAAGAAAAACCCCTCAAGCAGGTTCTTTTATGAAAACTTCAGATAAGGCTCGAGTTCAAGCTTGTGTGGGTCAACAAGAAGAATCAGGCACAGAAAGACAAAGGATATCAGAAAATAGCCATGAGCAAGCCACGGCCTTGTGGTTCTTTTTGTTCTTTCAATAATGAAGTGGAGAAACTACGATACTGCAAAAGCAAGCTTACCCATTGAAGATTCAACTATCTGAAGGCAGTACTGAAGACTTTCAAAGAACACGAGCTTAGATTCAAGGTCGATCATGGTCGCATGTTCACTGGCAGAGCTTATTTTCCTCAAAGTGATGAGTGCGAAATGAATCATTATTAGGGTTTGGCATCTTTTTCTTATGCCCTAATTCGAGCTAACCTTATCATCATCTGGAATATTTGGTCAAATCACATGGGGAAATTCAAGTGGAATAACCTTTGCATTGTGATTTAATCAAGGTCTAAAATTTTCATATATGTGGAGGCCGAAATTCCTATACTAGGTGGACATATTAAATCTTTAAGACTTGTTTTGTGCCTTAGCGAAATTTGAAGTCTTGAAACCCTATTTTAGGTGTTTTAGTGAAACATTGAAAATATAAATGTTGAAATATGTTATAACCTAGGGATCTTTTGGTCAATTTTCCACTTAGGGTTTCTGATTTTAATTGATTTTGGAGAAATCAATTGAAGTTTTGATGAGAGGATAATTATATATTGATATTTTTATGATTTTTTGAGAAAATCAGAGCATTGTAATGGAGAGATAAGAAGGTTTTCTTTTTTGCAAAATATTTTCAATCTTTAATTGCAAAAAATAGATAAATTGTAAAATCTACAATCCTGTAAAGCAGAATCGTAAAGCAATCTTTTATAAATTGTTTTATGATTTCTTGCTATTTTTGGCAGATTTTTATTGACTTCTTCTCTTGGTCGGATTTGAGTCTTATCTTGGAGAGATAAGGTGTTTTTTAGGCTTTTAAAGTGAATTCAACCTATTTTTAGAGGCTTGACAGTGTGATCATAAAAGCAATATGCTTTTTTCTACTTTTATGCAGTTTTTGAGACAGTTTGAAGCTTTTTTTTCTTGAGCTTTTTTCTGAGCTTGGATTAGGGTTTCTTGAGATTTATGCCTTTCAAAAGACTTAGTCTTTTTTAGCTCTACTTCTGAGTTCATATTTTGGTTCCTGCTCTTATGCATTTTGGAGCTTGTGAACATTTTGTACTCAGTTTTGGTAGATTGTCACTCTTTCAATTTCAATAATACAGCAAAGTTCTTCTTTCCATTTCCTTGTCTCAAGACTGGTACCAGCAGTTTGATGTTTTTGTGTTTTCAAATTTGAAGCCTTAATGTCCTACTTCTTTAAGAGTTTTCTGAATAGGGTTTCATGTTTTCAGGTTATATGATGTATTCGATGTCTCTGAATCTTCATAGGAATTATTGATGAAATCATGTATTGGTGAGATTGTAGGAACTATTGTAATAGAGGAACTGTTGTGAGTGGCAAGATCTAATTTCTATCAAAAGTAATAAGCTAATCATTAGTAGTCATAGGTTTTAGTTTTCAGACATCTTTTTATCCCTTTCCTCAGAAATTATTTAGAATAAGATCCATCATTCGAAGAACCAGCTCGCTTTGGAGATTCCTTCTTCGCTCAGATCACCCACATCTAAAGGAGGTTTCCATGTTTCAGTAGGTTACCGAATATTGCATTTAGCAGGGTGCAAATCTATTGACAACAATGACATTATTTTTGGAGGAGATAACAATCTGTGTATGAAGTTTGTTGATGAAATGAAGAGTGAATTTAAGATGAGTGTGATTGGAGAAATGAATTTCTTTCTAGTATTGCAAGTTACTTAGTTAGACAAGGGGATTTTTATATCTGAGTCCAAATATGTGAGAGAGTTACTGAAAAAGTTTTGCATGGAAGATTCAAAAATAATTGGTACTCCCATGGTAAGTAGATGCAAGTTAACACAAAATGATGACTCTTCTAAGGAAAATCAGACAAGATATAGGTCAATGATTGGTGGATTACTCTATTTAACTCAGACCAAACCAGATATAATGAATGTTGTGTGTATGGTTGCTAGATTCTAGGCTAATCCAAAAGAATCACATGTGACTATTGTTAAGAGAATCTTCAGATATCTACAAGGAACTATTGATTTTTGACTTTGGTATCCAAAAGATGGTGATCTCACTTTGAGTGCATATACTGATGTAGATTGGGTAGGTGATGTAGATGACAGGAAGAGTACTAGTGGTGGTGCCTTCTTCCTAGGGAAAAAGTTAGTGTCTTGGTTGAGTAAAAAATAGAATTCCATTTCTCTATCTACTATTGAAGTAGAGTATATTGTTGTTGCACACAACTATACTCAAGTAATGTGGATGAAATAGATGCTAAAAGATATCAGGGTGGTATATGAAGAGCCTATTGCCATATACTATGACAATTCAAGTGCAATAAACATTTTGAAGAATCTAGGGCTACACTCTAAAACAAATCATATATCAATCAAGTTTCACTTCTTAAGGGAGAAAGTGAATGAGAAAGAAGTCAGACTGGAATATGTGCCTACCAAAGAACAAGATGCAGACATTTTCTCTAAGCCATTGTCGAAGGATACTTTTGAGTATCTTAGAGGGATGCTAGGGGTGATTACCCCTCCTAATAAAAACTAAGAGATGCATTTACTTGCATCAATCTATGTGCCTCATAGATATTTTCTGATCTGGATTGATGTTTATGTGGCTGCTACTTAGGAGGAGTAGTCAGATGTCTAGATATGTGGTTCAAAGCTTGTATGTGGAAAGGTAATGCTTACCTTTTCCATTGATGTCAAAGGGGGAGAAGAGTCGTATGAAAAATTGAGAATTATCTAGGGAGACGAGTCTTGTGGGGAGAAGAACATGTAGAATAAGTTGAGGGAGAAGAGTCAAAATCTAAGGGGGAGTAAGTGTAGATTGAGAGTTGTGTTGATGGTGTTTTTCACATCATATGTTTCCATCAATGCTAAAGGTATAGATTTTTGGATGTTATGGCTATGTAGTTGATATGTGGTTGTCATTGATGTCAACACTATTAGCATTATTGTACTAAAGGTTGTATATGTCGAGGATATTGAGAAAATTGTGAAAGGAAGAGTTGCAGGTTGCTAGTGGAACAGTGAAGGTCATGAAGGTGTTTTGTTCTGAATGTTGAAGATCAGTTGTTGTGGACTAAAGGGCTTATTTTTTAGAGTATCTAGTTCATCTACTAGAAGTTTCATAGGTCCACATGAAGAATTGATCATGTTGTGTTCTGACAATGTTTTTTTGGTCTATGTCAGTGTTCCTGATTAAAGTTTGCAAAATTTTGATAATCTCAGTTATTTTGGATGCCTCTCTGTTAGTTCTTGGTGTTTTTGGATGTTTCTAGATCATTCTCCATCATTCTTATACGTCCGCGTTGATCGGTGTGCTCGTGGTCGAAGATTTTTCCTATGCATGTTCGATTTTTCATGTTCCTCGCTAACATGATAGTGGTAACGTGTTGCGGATCCTTGAAGATTAAAACTTGAGTGTTTGGCACACTCGTGAATTTTTTTTTGGGTCACATCATTGTATTGGCCAATGGTGTTTAATTTGCATTAAAAAATTAATTGTTAAATTGGGCTGACATTGTAAATATGCTTTATTTTTCTAGCTAACTAAGTGGTTGATGTAATTCCATGATGTAGATATATATGAGTGATTGGTTGACTGAAGATAGTGTGTGTGTGAAGTGAGAAAATCCAGAGATTGTGCAAGTGTGTGAACATATATCTATTCATTTGATTGTTGAGGAGAGTGAGAGTGAAGAGTGAAGGAGTTTTTTTGTGCTTAACTGGAACTATAATCAGGCTTGTGCATAAGCTATTTTCTCAATTCATACCATCTGGATTTAATCCTATTTAATATTGTTGGGAAATGAGCCCCTTTTGTATTTCAGAAGTGAGCTCTATGCAGAATGCCTAAATGCATGTGCATTCCTCTTATTATCTTCATTATAATTTTAACAAGGTATAATATTGTGGACTAACATCCACCGTGGTTTTTCCCCTAACAGGGTTTCTATGTGTTTATGATGTGTTGATTGCTTATGGTTTATTATTCATTCATCTGATATGAGGTTAAGCTAAGTAAATATTGAAAAGTTTAATATTTTGAGACAACTGATTCACCCCCCCTCTCAATTGTTTGTCCTTGTTTTTCCAACAATTGGTATCAACGTAGGTTCCTCTGAAGAATTTTAAAAGCTTGAAGTGATCCAAGATGGCATCATATAAGAAGGATAGTCCTAGATTCGATGGAACAAACTACTCACTGTGGAAAGCTAGGATGGAGTGTCATTTAAGGTGTATTGGTGAACCCTACTAGAAGATTACTAAGAATACATATGTTATTCCTCATAATGGTCCTTCCACTACTTATGAGATTAAAGAGTCTAAGAATAACATCAGGGCTATGGAATCTTTGTTAAGTGGTTTGACAGATTTGGAAATGACAAATGTGCCAGTTCTGAAGAAAGCTCATGAGATTTGGACAAAACTGGAAACTTTGTATGAAGGAGATACACATGTGAAGATGGCTAAGCTACAGAGCTTGAAAGGTAAGTATGAAAACTTGAAGATGGGTGAAGATGAAAATATTTCCTCTTTTATGCAAAGAGTAAATGAACTAGTGATGGGTATTAGATGTGTCAGTGGTACCCTGGAAGAGGAAGAAATTGTAGCTAAAATACATAAATCATTGCCTCCCTCCTACAAAGTGAAGGCACATGCTATTGAAGAGACCAGATCATTGAGGAATATGACAAGAGATACATTGATCGGTAAACTTGCTACTTTTGAGTTAAGTGAATTTGTCGAATCTATTCCGAAGACTAAATCTGCATTTAAGGCTATTGTATCCAAAAGAACCAAGCAAAGATATGATCTAGGAGAGTGTTCTAGAAATTCATCCAAATATAATGAAGAACTAAAACAACTTGAAGATGATAAAAGAGAAGATGAAGAATTGGAAGCACTAATTGTGAAGAAAGAAGGTTGAGGAAAAGGTAAGTATCAAGGAGTGTTTCCTATTAAATGTTTTTCTTGCAGTAAAATAGGTCATTTTGCATCAAGTTGTCCTGAAAGAGTGCCTAGATCTAAGCCTAAAAATTCTAGATTCCAAAAGAAATGTTACTATGCTGAAGGAGTGACTGATGATGAGTCTGATAAAGATAATGGAAATGAAGATGAATGGGTTTTCATTGCTACCATTGAAAATAGTCTTGTGGCTATTGAATCTGCTAAAGTTGAGAAAGCTCTTACAAATCGAATTGAAGATAAGGATGAGTGGGTTATTGACAACAGATGCTCACATCATATGATTGGTGACAAAAGAAAATTTGTAAGTCTAGAAAAGTGTGGCAGCGGGGTTGTAAGATATGGAGATAACAATGTTGGTGTGATTTGTGGCAGAGGATCTATTTTTCTTGGTGGTAAGCACAACACTAATGATGTCCTTTATGTTGAAGGCTTGAAGCACAACCTATTGAGCGTTGGACATATGGTGGACAAGGGTTATGATCTTCAGTTCAAAGATGGAAGATGGAAGATACTTGGAAGTTTAGGAAAAGTAATTGCTTCAGATAAAAGGACAGAAGGTAATATTTTCCACCTGAATACTGCTAGTGAAAGATGTTTAATTTCTCAAGTAGATGAAAGTTGGTTATTGCATAGGAGGTTATGTCATGTGAATTTTGATAACATTGTCAAAGTAAGCTCCACTCAAGTAGTAAGAGATCTACCTAGACTAGTGAATCCTTCTAGCACAACTTGCAAGGAATGTCAGATGGGAAAATAGAGTAGAGTCTCTTTCCAGAGCAAACAACATCATACAAATGGTTTGTTAGAGTTGGTGCATACTGATCTTTGTGATCCCTATAGAGTTAGAAGTCTACATGGTGAAAGGTACTTTATGTTTCTTATTGATGATTATTCTAGGATGATATGGGTAGCTTTCTTAAGAGAAAAATGTGAAGCATTAGAAAAATTCAAAAGTTTCAAAGCTATGGCAGAGAATGAGAAAGGACAAAAAATAAAATTCTTAAGGTCAAACAGAGGTGGTAAGTTCACCTCCAAGGATTTCAATTCCTTTTGTGAAGAGCATGGAATCAGAAGACTATTATCTGCCCCCCAAACCCCTCAACAAAATGGAGTTGCAGAGAGAAAGAACAGAATAGTTTTGGATGTTGCTAGAACAATGATGATAAAAGGAAATGTGTCTCATATCTATTGGAGTGAAGCTGTAAGCACTGTTGTATACACTTTGAACTGGGTAAATGTCAATAGTAACTCTGGTAAGACTCCTTTTAAGCTATGGTTTGGTTATAAACCTATTGTTAAGTATTTCAAGATCTTTGGAAGTAAATGCTACATCAAGAGAGATGAGGATATAGGCAAGTTTGATTCAAGAAGTGACGAAGGAATCTTTCTAGGCTACTCTACCAAAAGCAAGGCCTACCAGTGCTACAATAGAAGACTAAGAAAGATGATTGAGAGTGCAAATGTCAGAGTTGATGAGGACTCTGCTAGATCATCTAGATATTGTGGATATGATTTAGATGAAGACAATACAAACCGAGGGAAGAATGCTCAAACACAAAATCAACTTCAAATTGTGCCATATGTTCTAGTAAAACAACCTCAATTTGTTCCAATAAATCAAGTAAGTTAGGAAGTAGAAACAAGTGCAAGTGCAGAAGAAAGAACAAAAGAAATAGAAGCCCAAGAAAGTCCTAAATTTCTAAGTTATGTAAATCTAAATCATTTTGAAAATCAAATTATAGGAGACAAGAATAAAGGAGTGTAGACTAGAAGAAGGATTGTAGAATAGTATTGCTTGATTTCCAAGATTGAACCTAAATATGTCAATGAAGCTTTCAATGATGAACACTAGATGGAAGCTATGAAGGAAGAACTGATGCAGATTGAAAAGAATGATACATGGGTGCTTGTTCCTAGACCTAAAGACAAAAATGTGATTAGTACTAAGTGGGTCTTTCGGAATAAGTTGAATGAACAAGGTGAAGTGGTCTGGAATAAAGCAAGACTGGTATGTAAAGGGTATTCACAAATGGAAGGTATTGATTTTGAGGAAACCTTTCCCCTTGTAGCCAAAATTGAAGCTATTAGATTATTTCTTGCTTATGTTGCATATAAGAACTATAAAGTCTATCAAATTGATGTGAAGTCAGCCTTTTTGAATGGAAAACTAGAAGAAGAAGTTTATATTGAACATCTGGATGGATTTCAACTAACTAACAAGGAAGACATGGTTTTCCAATTGAAGAAAGCTCTATATGGACTTAAGCAAGCCCCTAGAGCCTGGTATACTGGATTAGACAAATACTTAATGAAGCTTGGATTCAATAAAGGTACTACTAATAGCAAATTGTATTTCAAGTTGGATCATGATAAATAGTTGATTATTGAGGTCTTTGATGATTACATTATTTTTGGAGGAGATAACAATCTGTGTATGAAGTTTACTTATGAAATGAAGAGTGAATTTCAGATGAGTATGATTTGAGAAATGAAGTTCTTTCAAGGATTGCAAGTTCCTCAGTTATACAAGGGGATTTTCATATCTTAGTCCAAATATGTGAGAGAGCTACTTGAAAAGTTTGGCATGGAAGACTCAAAGCCAGTTGGTACTCCCATGATAACTAGATGTAAGTTAACACAAAATGACGACTCTTCTAAATCAAATCAAACAAGATATAGGTCAATGATTGGTGGATTACTCTATCTAACTCAGACCAAACCAGACATATTGACTGTTGTGTGTATGGTTTCTAGATTTCAAGTTGATCCAAAAGAATCACATGTGACTATTGTTAAGAGAATCTTCAGATATCTAAAAGGAACTATTGATTTTGGACTTTGGTATCCAAAGGATGATGATCTCACTTTGAGTGCATATACTGATGTAGATTGGGTAGGTGATATAGATGATAGGAAGAGTACTAGTGGTGGTTCCTTCTTCCTAGGGAAGAAGCCAGTGTCTTGGTTGAGTAAAAAATAGAATTCCATTTCTCTATCTATTGTTGAAGCAGAGTATATTGTTGTTGCAAACAATTGTACTCAAGTGATGTGGATGAAACAGATGTTGAAAGATATCAGGGTGGTATATGAAGAGCCTATTTCCATATACTGTGACAATTCAAGTGCAATAATTTTTTTGAAGAATCTGGTGCTACACTCTAAAACTAAGCATATATCAATCAAGTTTCACTTCTTGAGGGAGAAATTGAATGAGAAAGAAGTCAGACTAGAATATGTGCCTACCAAAGAATAGGTTGAAGACATTTTCACTAAACCATTACCGAAGGTTACTTTTGAGTATCTCAGAGGGATGCTAGGGGTAATTACCCCTCCTAATAAAAACTAAGAGATACATTTACTTGTATCAATTTGTGTGCCTCATAGATATTTTCTTATCTGAATTGATGTTTCTATGGCTACTACTCAGGGGGAGTAGTCAGATGTGCAGATATGTGGTTCAAAGCTTGTATGTGGAAAGGTAATGCTTACCTTTTCCATTGATTTCAAAGGAGGAGAAGAGTCATGTGAAAATTTGAGAATTCTCTGGGGAGAAGAGTCTTGTGGGGAGAAGAACATGTAGAAGAAGTTGAGAAAGAAGAGTCAGAATCTAAGGGGGAGTAAGTGTTGATTGAGAGTTGGTTGATGGTGTTTTTCACATCATATGTTTCCATGAATTCCAAAGGGGGAGATTGTTGGATGTTCTGGATATGTTGTTGATATGTGGTTGATGTCAACACTATTAGCATTATTGTATTGAAGGTTGTATATGTCGAGGATATTGATAAAATTGTGAAAGGAAGAGTTGCAGGTTGCCAATGGAACAGTGAAGGTCATGAATGTGTTTTGTTCCCAACGTTGAAGATTAGTTGTTGTGGACTAAAGGGTTTGTTTTTTAGAGTATCTAGTTCATCTACCAAAAGTTTCAAAGGTCCACATGAAGAATTGATCGTGTTGTGTTCTGACAATGTTTTTGTGGTCTCTATCAGTGTTCCTAATTGAAGTTTGTGCAATTTTGATAATGTCAGTTGTTTTGGATGCCTCTCTATCAATTCTTGGTGTTTTTGGATGTTTCTAGATCATTCTCCATCATTTTTGTACGTTTGCATTGATAAGCATGCTCATGGTCGAAGATTTTTCTTGTGCATGTTTGAGTTTTCATGTTCTTGGCCAACATGATAGTGGTAACATGTTGCAGATCCTTGAAGTTTGAAATTTCAATGTTTGGAATGCTCGTGAATGTTGTTTTGGTTTGCATCATTGTATTGTTTGATGATATTTAATTTGCATTGAAAATTTAATTGTTAAATTGGGCTGACATTGTATATATGTTTTATTTTTTTGGCCAACTAAGTGGTTGATGTAGTTCCATGATGCAGATATATATGAGTGATTGGTTTAGCGAAGTTAGTGTGTGTGTGAAGTGATAAAACATAGAGATTGTGCAAGTGTGGGAACATATATCTATTCATTTGATTGTTGAGGAGAGTGAGAGTGAAGAGAGAAGGAATTTTTTTGTGCTTAACTGGAACTATAATTAGGCTTCTGCGGAAGCTATTTTCTCAGTTCATACCTTCTGGATTTAATCCTATTTTGTATTGTTGGGCAGTGATCCCCTTTTGTATTTGAGCAATGAGCTCTAGGCGGTTTGCCCGAATGCATGTGCATTCCCCTTATTATCTTCATTATACTTTTAACAGGGTATAATATTGCAAACTAACATCCACTATGGTTTTTGCCCTAGCAGTGTTTCCATGTACAAAAATATTGGTGGTCTTTGTGTTTTTGATGTGTTGATTGCTTATGGTTTATTGTTCATTCATCTGATCTAAGGTTAAGCTAAGTAAAGATTGAAAAGTTTAATATTCTATGACAACTGATTCACCCCCTCCCTCTCAGTTGTCTATCCTTGTTTTGGCAATAGTAGGTATGATAAGGATAATTCAAAATAACTAGTTAAAATATCTATGAATGACAATTTTTCATTGTTGAAGGAGGAAGTGAGTGGTTATTAAACAATACATGAAAGATAGTGAAGAAGATAGTAAAGTTGTGTTTCATAAGCCTTATAAGGATTTTGTCTTTGGTTATTAAATGCAAGGGCAAGCATAAAGACCTCTCTAAGTACCATTAAAAGTTCATTGAATTCAAAAGTGCCAACTACATCCATGGTAATGGCTTCCCACAAAGGTTATAAAGGATTCATAGAAGGATTTTTCACTAAGTTCACTATGAAAAGAGGTAGTCCAATATATGACAATTCTAAAAGCAGTAAATGAAAATGTCCTTAAAGGATTTGCAGGTCGGATAATCAAGATAGACATGATAACCATTGTGTAAAGAATAGTTTCAAGGATAATCCTAGAAGATCAAACTTATAAGGCATGAATCATAGACCATCTTAGAGGTAGTTGAAGAGATTGCATACAAATTAGAAATGGAATGAATGTCTATGAGTCATGAAAGTCAGATGAACAATGGCATTCCATGAACATATGTTTTTTTCAAAGACCACAATACAAACATGATAAATAACTCACAAGCCTAAATGATAGCAATAGAGTTTCCTAATTTGAACTGGATAGTGACAATAAGAATCCAAAGTACAAAGAAGAATGAGTATGTCAGGCTTGTCATGACAATGTTGTCCATTGTTGTCAGATGATAGTCCCTTAAAAAGTGGTTCATCAGTAGTCCAATAAAGGGATTGTATGGGTGAATGAATCCAATGTATTTGTTTCAAGTATATAATCAAGACAACAATAAAAATGTGATAGTTTCATATTCATGAGTTCTTGTTTCATCACAATCAAAGGATAATTGAAAGAATCCTAGAATTACATGTACAGTCTTCAAAGGTAATTGAGATGAGTGGAAAAGGTTTGTATGTGAAATTATTTTACTTAAAAATGACATTCTAGAGACCATTAGAAGAAAACATTATAGTAAGAGGATAATAAGGCATGACCATGGTAGGAGGTGTGGGATGTGGTTTATAATAAGAATATAGGAAATAAGGTGCAAAATAAATTGTGGAAGAAGGTATAAAATAAGTTAATAAATTAGGGGTGGAGTAAGGAATAAAGAAATGAATGGTAATAATGGAGGTAGGAATTAACACTAAAAGGTTGGGATAATAGATGATACACTAGAAATGTGGAGTATTCATGGCACTAAAAATTTTAGGTCCTTGTGTAATAATATAAAGGTATACATAACATTAAAAGTAAATAAAGTGCAAATGTATATCACTATGAGTTTCCCACTAATAATATTAACTATCTAAGGGCACTCATGCAACAAAAACCCTATAAGTCCAAGCCAAAATATGAAAAAGGTATCCAATGTGTTGAAAATTGAGGTGTTTATGTAGCTTAATACTTTGTAAAACTATTATACTTGCTGATCTAAATATGTATTCTTTGTTACAGAGTCTTTGTGGGTGATTATTTGATTAATTAATTTTATCATTTGTAGAATGAATACAAAAGTTGTAGAAGAATTAGATAGGATAATAGAAGATACACAACATATATCGTGAAGAAACCCTTTCAAGAAAAAAATCCACCAAGAATCAATGTATTACTTAATCTCTGAAGTAGATAAAAATAACTCCAATTCTTGCTTGAGAATGCTTCTTTTTCCTTCACCAAATCTTCTTCACAACATGCAATAAAACTTATACTAACTCTCTTCAGCTTGCTTGAGATAAATAGGCTATGATCAACTTTGTAAACTCCAATTGAGTTACAATTACAATGCTCAAGCCCTATCCCTAAAATGTACACCTATCTCTTGCAAGTAAAGTTATGCCATGAAGAACAATGTAAAATCCTCATCTTCATCCATTTGGGCATCCCAAACTGAAGTACAAAATCAACCTTTATTCTATAAATATCTTCAAGGCTTCATCATCAAAGTAGGCGCCCAAGAGTGGGCCCACTTAACTTAGCCTTCTGAATTATCTTACCATGCAAAGGAGTTAATTCCAAGAAGCCAACTTGGGCACCCAAGTTGGGTCCAAGTCATTTCTTGTTAACTGAAACATTTCTCTCCACCATTCATGCAAGAATGGCTATCCCCTATTAATTGAAGGTAGTCCCTATTATCTGTCATGCAACTCAAGTCATTAGTCATGCATTCCAAGTTAACTGAATTCAACTAGCATTCAACTAAAACTAACTGAAGCTAACTGAACCATAACTGAACTAAACTAAACTAAACTAAACTAATCTTAACTAAACTGAACTGAGCTTCATGCATGCAAACATCAAAACCCTAACTCCTAGGATCTTTACATGCATTCAAAAGTGTTATCTCTTACTCTGAATAGTTAACTAAACTCAAGGTGAGTGTCACCTACCATGTGGGTGCCCCATGTGACCCTATTATTTAGGAACTCAAATTGGATGCCCTCACATGCTCCTAACATTTAGAATTAATTACAAATGTCAATTAACATGATTATTTCATCAAATATTAATCTCTTTCTAATCCTAGTGTTTGAGAACACTTTCCAAGGACTTGGGAGATACATGAAATAAATAATGTTTAGGATTGCAATTAAATGGCATCCTATTCCCAACACAATGCACATGTAGTATTGCTAAAAGTGTAAAACTACTAACAACCAATGATCAAACAATTATTTGTATGATGTAATGGTACTACTACAAGATCAAAGAAAAATTCATTGTACAATATTAAGAAGAAAGAAAGGAGAAGGAATAAGATGAGAAAAATAAATGCTACAAAAGTTACATAAAGAAAGAATAATAAAATTAGGATGAAGAAGAGACCATTATTGATTTACTCCTTTTACTTGATCTACAAGATGATGTGAATGAATAATTAGTCACTTGAAACAAGAAATCACCTAATGCATATATGTAAATTAAGGAATCTCTTCAAGGTGCATCAACCTTGATAAATTTACAAGGTCACATGCACAAATAAAACATACCTTGAAATTCAAGATTCGATTTGAGAAACTACCCAATTATGTGTGGTTCATTTTTTTCTTGTTTCAAACTCCTCAAAAATTAGAGATTTTCACCAAGTTCCTTCATTTTCAAAGTTCAATTCTATATAAATCTAATATAATTAGTAAAAAATATGAAAAGAACCAATCTATAATATAAAATTAAAATAAAAAAATCATAATTAACATTCCAAAACTACAAACATTAAAATGTTAGTTCATATAATCAAATTTCATCTAAAAACTCTGGTATTTCCTCCTATGTTGTCAAACAAAAAAAAGGTGATGGAATATGTAAAATATTATTGTGCTTTTTTGAACACCATGAAAAATATTTTATTTTGGATAACGTGCAAAAACTAGAGAATAATAGAGCATGTGGGCCTAAATCATGGGCCACATGTGTTTTTACCATTTTTTGCACTTCCCAAAACATGCTCATGTTAAAACATGAGAACTCTTTTAATTGCACAAAGTGTGAACATGCATTAGCTTTCTCAAAATGTGAGCGCTTTTTAGCTTCTTCAAAGCACAAGTGCACTTTAGATTTCTCAAAATGTGAGCGCTTTTCAACTTCTTCAAAGCTTGAGCGGATTTTGGATTTCATGAACTATGGGGACATGGATGTCAGGTGTTCAAAATTTCTACTTCCTATATCTTTTTCCACAAAAAAAAATTACAATTTTAGTTTCAAGATAATTTGAGAATCAATGTGGGTTTGAATGTGAGAATGGTGAGTGGATTGATATGTGAAGTTTAAACCCTTAAACCTAAACTCAATACCTCAACCCTAAAGCCTAAACCCTATACCATCAACTACAATCCCTAAAACCTATACTTGAAACCATATACCCTCAGCCTTATACTATAAACCCTATAAACTATACCCTCAACCCTAAATAGATGTCTTATACCATCAACCATAAACCATAAACCCAATACCCTCAACCCTAAATATATGTCTTATACCATTATAAACCATCTAACCATCAACCCATACCTTCAACCCATTATACCCTCAACCCTATACCCTATACCGTCGAACTTATACCCTAAATCCTATACCATAAACCCTTAACACTAAAGAGATACCTTATACATTCAATTGTAAACCCAATACCCAATACCCTTGACCCTATACCCAACATTCTCAACCCTATACCTTAAATCCTAGACCCTACATCCTCAACCCTCAACCCTATATGCAACATCCTAAACCCTAATCCCTATACCCTATACACTTAACCCTATACCTTCAACCTTGAACATTATCCCTCAACTCTATACTTAAACCATAAACCCTACACCCTCAACCCTCAACCCTATACCCTCAACCCTATACATTAAACCATATACCCTCAACCTTAAATAGATACCTTATACCCTCAATTGCAAACCCAATACCGTCAACCACATACCCAATATTCTCAACCCTAAGCCCTATACCATATACAGTTAACCCTATACCCTCAACCTTAAACACTATCCCTTAACCCTATACCCTCAACCCTATACCTTAAACCCTAAACCCTATAACCTCAACCTTCAACCCTATACCCTATACCCTCAATCTTATACCCTAAACCCTAAATAGATACCTTATACCCTCAACCATAAACCCATTACCATCAAGCCTATATCCAATATCCTAAACCATAATATTGTACCCTATACACTTAACCCTATACCCTTAACCCTGAACATTATCTCTCAACCCTATATCCTCACCCCCAACCCTATACTTAAACCCGTGCACCCTCAAACCTCAACCCTATACCTTATACCCTCAACCCTATACCCTAAACCATATACCCTCAACCTTATACCCTAAATCATATACCATAATCCCTCAACCCTAAATAGATACCTTATAGCCTCAAATGTAAACCCAATACCCTCAACCACATACCCAATATCCTCAACCCTAAGCCCTATACCATGTACACTTAACCCTATACCCTCAACTCAGAACACTATCCCTCAACCCTATACCTTAAACCCTAAACCCTACACCCTCAAGCCTATACCCTATACCCTCAACCTTTTACCCTATACCCTATACCATCAACCCCAAATAGATAAAGTTTATACACTCAAATATAAACCCAATTCCCTATACCCTATACCCAATATCCTAAATCCTAATCCCTATACCCTATACACTTGACCCTATACCCTCAACCTTGAACATTATCCCTCAACCCTATAGCCTTAACCATCAAAACTATACTTAAACACAATACACTTAACTATATACCCTCAACCTTGAACATTAACCCTCAACCCTATACTTAAACCCTAAACCCTACACCCTCAATCCTCAAACCTATAGCTTATACCCTCAACCCTATACCCTATACCCTCAAACCTATACCCTATACCCTCAACCTTATAACCAATATCCTATACCCTAAACCCTCAACCCTAAATAGAAATAGATACCTTGTACCCTTAAATGTAAACCCAATACCCTCAACCATATACCCAATATCCTCAACCCTAAGCCCTATATCATATATAGTTAACCATATTCCCTCAACCCTGAACACTATCCCTCAACCCTATAGCCTCATCCCTCAACCCTATACCTTAAACCCTAACCCTGCACTCTTAACCCTCAACAATATACCCTATACGCTCAACCTTATACCCTAAACCATATACCCTATGCCCTCAACCCTAAATAGATACCTTATACCCTCAATCATAAACCCAATACCCTCAACCCTATACCCAATATCCTAATTTTTAATCCATATACCCTATACACTTAGCCTTATACCCTCAAACCTATACTTAAACTATAAACCCTCAACCCTCAACCTTATACCTTATACCCTCAACCCTATACTCTATACCCTCAACTGTAAACCCAATACCCTCAACCCTATACCCTATATCCTCAACCCTAAGCCTCGTGCATATACAATTAACCATATACCCTCAACCTTGAACACTATCCCTCAACCCTATACCCTAAACCCTCAACCCTATACCTTAAACCCTAAACCCTAAACCCTACACCCTCAATCATCAACCCTATACCTTATACCCAAGATCCTATACCCTAAACCCTCAACCCTAAATAGATACCTTATACCCTTAAATGTAAACCCAATACCCTCAACCATATACCCAATATCCTCAACCCTAAGCCCTATATCATATACAGTTAACCATATTCCCTAAACCTTGAACACTATCCCTCAACCCTATAGCCTCATCCCTCAACCCTATACCTTAAACCCTAAACCCTACACTCTTAACCCTCAACACTATACCCTATACACTCAACCTTATACCCTAAACCCTATACCCTATGCCCTCAACCCTAAATAGATACTTTATACCCTCAATCGTAAGCCCAATACCCTCAACCCTATACCCAATATCCTAAATCTTAATCCATATACCTTATACACTTAACCCTATACCCTCAAACCTATACTTAAACTATAAACTCTCAACCCTCAACCTTATACCTTATACCCTCAACCCTATACTCTATACCCTTAACCCTATACCCTAAACCATATAACCTCAACCTTATAACTTAAATATTTTACCCTAAAACCTCAACACTAAATAGATACATTATACCCTCAACTATAAACCCAATACCCTCAACCCTATACCCTATATCCACAACCCTAAGCCTCGTGCATATACAGTTAACCATATATCCTCAACCTTGAACACTATCCCTCAACCCTAAACCCTAAACCCTCAACCCTATACCCTACACCCTCAATCATCAACCCTATACCCTATACCCTCAACCTTGTACCCTATACCATCAACCCTAAATAGATACCTTATACCCTTAACTATAAACCCAATACCGTCAACCCTATACCCAATATCATAAACCCTAATCACTATACCCTATACACTTAACCCTATACCCTCAACCCTAAACATTATCCCTCAACCCTATAACCTCAACCCTTAACCATATACTTAAACCCTAAACCCTACACTCTCAACCCTCAACCTTATACCTTATACCCTCAATCATTAACCCTATACCCTCAACCCTATATCCTAAACATATACCCTCAACCTTATACCCTAATCCTATACCCTAAACCCTCAACCCTAAATAGATACCTTATACCCTCAACCATAAACCCAATACCATCAACCCTATACCCAATATCCTCAACCCTAATCCCTATAGCATATACAGTTAACCCTATACCCTCAAACTTGAACATTATCCCTCAACCATATGCCATCAACCCTGTACCTTAAACTCTATACCCTATACCCTCAACCCTAAATAGATACCTGTATACCATCAATTATAAACATAATACCCTCAACCCTATACCCAATATCCTAAACCTTAATCCTTATACCCTATACTCTTAACTCTATGCCCTCAAACTCGAACATTATACCCTCAATCCTCAACCCTATATTTAAAACCTAAACCCTACACCCTCAAACCTCAACCCTATACTTTATACCCTTAGCCCTATACCCTATAGCATATACCCTCAACCTTATACCCTAAATCCTATACCCTAAACCCTCAACCATAAATAGATACCGTATACACTCAACCAAAAATATAATACCCTCAACCCTATACCCAATATCCTCAACCCTAAGCCCTATACCCTATACACATAAACCTATACCCTCAAACCTAAACACCATCTCTCAACCATATACCCTCAACCCTCAACCCTATACCTTAAACCATAAATCCTACACCCTCATCCCTCAAACCTATACCTTATACCCTCAACCATAAACCCTATACCCTATGCCCAACATTGTCAACCCTATACCCTGTACCCAATACCCTTAACCCTAAACCCTAAACCCAATACTATTAACCCCATAGCCTAAACCATATACCCTCAACCCTATAGCCTAAACCTTATACCCTATACCCAATATTGTCAACCTTAATCCCTATACCCTCGTACCCTAAACCCTAAACATTATCCCTCAATTGTAGGCACTAAATCCTATATGATAAAACCTCAACCCTAAACTCCATACATCAACCCTAATTCTAAACCCTATTCAACCATAAAGGCTAAACCCTATACCCTCAACCCTATACCCTAAACCCTATACCCTCAACCTTATACCCTAAACCCTATACCCTAAACCTTCAACCCTAAGTAGATACATTCTACCCTCAACCATAAACCTTATATCCTCAACCTTATACCCAATATATCCTAAACCATAAGACATATACCCTATACCCTCAACCCTTAACACTACCCCTCAAACCTATACCCTCAACTATCAACCCTTCACCTTAAACCCTAAACCCTACACCCTCAACCCTACACCTTATACCCTCAACCATAAACCCTATACCCTAAACCTTATACCTAACACCAATAACCTTAAAGCCTAAACCCTATAACCTATACCATATACCCTCAACCTTATACCCTAAATCTGTTGGGATTAAAATTTCTCAACCTTAGCAAGTCCTATGATTATTTAATTAATCATTTGCCCCTAAGTTGCTGATTTAATTTATTAAATGCAATAATATTTGTTTCCATATTACTAAGTTACTTTGTGGGACTCAATGGGGAGTTGGCATCCTACATACAAGGTACGAAGTGTGAGATCATGACACATGACACATGTCACAAGGGCACTCAATTGGGAAGGAAGGAAGTAGTAAACCTTCTAGAATGGATGCCATGTTGATATGTGGAAAATGGTTTTAGAAACAAGCATTGGCAAGGTCCACTTCTATGAGAGTTTATCTCTTTGGAAAAGTAGAAGCACGAAAAGGTGACACTTGTCGCCTAGCTGCTCATTTGAGCATTTAAAAATGTACAAACCTCTAGGAGGTGCACTTAGATGCCATGTAGCATTTTTTTGACTTATTTACTAAATATTGGAGAGGAAAATTTATTAACAGAGGTTGAGTTGTCACTCAAAGTGATGAGGAGTTGTGGGTGAGTTCTAATTTGGTAGAAAATCTATTTTCTCTATGGGGAGCCTAGAATGTGAGGTTTTTTTTATTTTTTGAGCTGCAAACCTTGCATGTGCTTGTATTTTTTTGCATGTGCATGCATGTTTGACAGGTATATAATCAAGTCAGTTGCGACTCATGCATGTTGTTGATTTTTAGTTTGCATGCATGTAGAGACTAGAAGATTGACACATGGAAAAATAAACATCCATGTATGAGATGTATTTATTGATGCCTTATTGCATTGTTGTAGAGAGCTAGATTGTAATTTTTGATACATCATTATGCTACCAGTTTCACTCTAATTTTGTATCGCAATGAAACTACACCTGCAAGAACATAGAATCTACATATTGTATTGTAACAGCTTTTACTAGAAATACAATTGAAATATACTTTGGAGTGTGGGTTTTTTTCTCAAAAGGGTTTTCCCACATAAATTATTTTCTATGTGTTTTACTACTTAAAATTGAAATTAATCTAATTGCATGTGCACTCTTAAATAAAATGTAATTGAATAAAGATTTGAAACAAATTTTTGCAACCTCTTCCTTGATTGATTTGAATTAGGGAAGTATTTTCACACTTGGATTTCCTTTCAATTGTTATCAGTGACTAGCCAAATTTGTTATCCTTGGTGGATTGGAAGGGCTTTTTGTGCATATTTAGATTTAGTTGGAGTTCTTGCAAAGAGAAATTTGAAATCTTATTGTATTTTTAAGATGACAAGTACATTAGGAAGAATAGAGATGGAGAAATTCAATGGTAAAAAATGAGTTGTGTAAATTCAAAATGGAGGATATGCTCATAGGTAGAGATCTATGGGCTGCAATATCTAGTATAAAACAAGTAGAAACCTTGCAAGATGATTTGGATTTATAGGATCAGAAAGACAAGGGTTTGATAAGACTCTATTTTAATGATTTTGTGCTCCTAAATGTCCATGAGAAGACTGCAGCTAGTCTTTGGAAGAAGCTTGGTGACATTTATCAATGGAAATCCTTGGTGAATAAGGTATTACTAAGAAAGAAGTTGTATTCTCTAAGGATGGAGGAAGGGGGATTATTTGTCGATCATTTGAATGCATTCAATATGTTGGTGGCTCAACTAGGTTTTGTTCATGTGAATATTGATGGCAAGGACCATTGTATGTTATTGTTGTGTTTTTTGCTAGACTCCTAGTGTTAGATTAACATGAAAACTAAGAGGAGGTGAATCAGTTATTCATTAAAACATTCAATCCCTCATTAACATTCAAACCCTCATTAAGCATTACCAGAATGTAAACATATGAAATAATAATGTTAACACAACCAAACACCATAGAACACCAGATTTACATGGAAAACCCTAAGTATGGAAAAACCACGATGAGGATTAGCTCACATATATTTTAATAGCAACACTAAATACAATTAGGCTCACTACCAAGGGCTCGCTATCTAGAAAAATAAGAAAGGCTCATTGCCAAAAGGACTCACTATTTGGAAGAAAGAAGAATAGAAGAAGAAACTATTATAGAGAGATTCACTATCTTAGAGAAACAGGAGAAATCCACCACTATAACTTTATGCCATCCAAAAAAATTGTCTCACTGTCTCTAGCAACTTCAAGCACACTAAAATGTAGACACCTTCTGCTCACAACATACATAAATCATAAGCGTTTAAGATCACACTCAAATCACCACACTTGATCACATTTGCATCTCACACTTACTACACACATCTCCAATAATTAAACTTTCATTTATACCATTTGTAACATAAACAATCTCGATTAGTTTAGCCTCAAATGAAACATATGCACTTCAAATATGCAACACCAAATAGTTCGGCACCAAACAATTACGCGATGGAAAGAAGTGAAGGAAAACCACACCAAGGGTTAACTAGGACCCAAATCTACATTACCACATTACTCATAACATCCACAATCCATGAGGTACCTTCACAAATAGGACTAGCACACCAAGTTGACCAAACCTGAATTGACACTACAAGCGACCACATACATGCTTCTCCAAGTCCAAAAACAACATGCAGACCACACAACAACACCACATAACATCCAAGAATATTCCAACATCAACATACTACTCTGCAATACTACTACAACTACCTCAAACAAAGAATACTTTCATCGTGTGTAACAAGATGCACTACCACTGAACTTCAGCACAAGAACTGAACTTGCGGAGCAACTCAACACCAGAAACTCTATGGGAAAATAGATACAAACAACATAAAAAAGTTCCAAAATCTGCAAGACAAGAAACCTCAATGTGAAGAAATGTGGAGAAATCTCATTTCTCCCATACAACCTTCTTCATAGGAAAACACATTATCAAACACATCTTCCACTACCTCACAATCTAGAACCTGAAACTCTGGATATAACACCTTTGAACACCTCTGGTCATCACATCCAAATTACACAAGCTTATCTTCAACCATGAATAAATGTGGAGCACAGCACTTAACACACTTTTTGTCACATTGCACACTCTTTTATTCAAATTTTCTCAAAATCACTTGGAAACCAAGTGAACCAACTACATCAACAACACTATAGAAACCTCATAATGAATACCCTAGAGGTTGATATCAAACCATAATAAAAATGAAAACATAGTGCAACTCTCTCAATAAATCCAACAGTCTCCACACTAGAGGTTGACATCAATATGGCATCAAACCACAACACATCCATACTTGACACTAATGGAAACACTACCAGAAATATCCAACAATTTTCCGAATTATACTAGAGGTTGACATCAATAAAATCACTAGAAATCTTCCAACAATCTCCCCCTTTGTCATTGATGGCAACACCAACTCTGAAAAAACCATCAACAACAAAAGAAACTTTGCATTAAGCAGTACTCCCCTTGACTATGGAATCTCTTACTCTTCACACTCTCTCTTTACCTCTGCTTCACATACTTATTCTCCCCCTACCTGAGGATTTCTTCATATCATACTATCATTCTCCCCCTTTGTTCCTTTATTTTCATGTAATACTCCCCCCTTGTGTTTTTTAGGCTATATTCTCCCCTTTTGACATTAATGGAAAATGGAAACATCTTTCCCTTTGACATAACCTACACACTTCTCTTTAACAAACACTAGCAAGAAACACTTATTTGCACTTCACTCTTTTCACTGCTCTTTCTCTCTTTTGCACTTAATTTTATGTACTCTCCCCCTTAGGGGCACAAGACATGCTCCACCTAACTACACCAATAAAAAAACACTACTACCTAATCCCCTTAGGTTGCCTTCATCATCAATCCAACACCAAGAATGTATCTTGAAATGCTTCCTATACATATGCACACACTTATTCATCTAGTTGCTAGGAGGGGTAATAACCCCTAGCTTCTATCGGAGATACTCAAAAGTATATTTTGGAAGAGCCTTTGTAAAAATATCTACAACTTGATCCTTTGTAGGCCCATACTCTAGCTTCACCTCATTCTCTGCAACCTTCTCTCTTAGAAAGTGATATCTAATAGAGATATGCTTTGCTCTTGAATTCATTACCAGGTTCTTTGAGATATTGATAGCACTTGTATTATCACATAAGATATAAATAGGTTCATCATATGATACTCTGATATCCTTTAATTTCTACTTCATCCATAATACATGTGTGCAGGATGATGTTGTTGCAATATGTTTTTCCTTTACAGTAGATAATGACACTAAATCTTACTTATTACTCAACAATGAAACCAATTAGATTCTAAGAAATAAAGCACCTCTACTTGTACTTCTTATGTCATATGCACAATCTTCCCAATCTACATTTGTATATGCACTAAAGGAGAAATTAGTTGTTACATCCCAATTGTGTATTTACTATTTACTATTACTATGTAGGGTAAATGTGAATGTGATTTGAATTTTGAATGAGAATAAATTATGCTTGCACTATGTTATCAATGAATTATGAATGAATTTTATTTCATTTAATGTTATGTGATGAAATACATATATTTGAAATGGATGGCTATTGAATTGGATATTCTAACTATGGAGAAATATATTGTGTAATGCATATTTTGATGAATAGTTGACTACCGTGGGAATGTGTTAGTTAGATGCAGGTATATGTTCAATCCTCTAAGTGGAGGGGAAGTATCACTCAAGAGAAGATCTTGTTCGAGTAACTAGTAACATAACCTGTCTAAGCTTACACACACTCACAATAGAATGGTTGATTCAATTTATTATGTTGGGAATTGGTAAGTCATCCTTAGTATGAATTTTTTGCATTAATAAGGGCCTTGATTACTATTGAGTGCATTCTTGGATGATGTTTATATGTTAGGGCTTGTGATTTCTTCCTTATATTACTATGCTTGTATTGATGAGATGAACACACGTGGGATGTATGTATATGTATACATATGCATGTCGATGATGGACCATATGCATGAAGGAAGACATACATGAGAGTACATAGGTAGATTTACCTATGCACACTTATGAATGGGTTGCTTATGAGCATGGAACTATTGAATGGACAATACAACATGAATGTGTATATGTATTAATATGCCACACATCTATTACCTATCAACACGATGGTAATTGTGTTTGTGCTTGATTTTGCAATTGAATGTGTATATATATATGAGATATATGCATATATCCATATGTATACATGTATCGATACATACATATGATGGGAAAATAGAAATTTCCATACAAATGTATCAATATATGTATACATATACATATACATAGAGGAATAATATATATATATATATATATACAGTCGATATGGCTATTATTATTATATGAATGTTAACTTGTTCGCATTCATTTATATATCTAAATCATAGACTGATTTGTATATGAGATATGAAAATAATTTAAAGGTCGAATAAAACATATATTGAAAATAAATAAAGGCCAAACTGCATGCTAAGTATTGCACAATAATAAGGTCAATATGGAAATAAACCTTAGTCAATGCTTATGAATTGAGTCTTTATTATTTAAAGAGTGAATTAAGTTTAAAGCTGAGAACACTTATATCTAAGATATAAAGTGATAGAATATAAATCCAACCTCATAAAGTATTAATGAATGCTTGAGAATAGGAAAAGTAAACAAGGAGAGAACTATGCGCTAAAGCAACTCATCTTTCCTCTATTTCTCAACAAAGCTATGACTAAGTCGATGTAGTAAGGCATCACTTGTTAAATAGTAGAATGATTCAATGAGAATAACCATTTCAAAGTAATAATAAGATGGCTACATACTTGGCGCCAAATTATGAAGTTCTATTTTTTGTAGAAGTCCATTTTGGTTGCAATTCAACTGTCATCATTTGAGCATGTGCACTTTTGAATGTCATTTGTTGTTGTCAATTAGAAATGTTGGCTTGTAGCATTATATGTTGAGTTTTTACTTAGTTTTTTGTCACCTTTTAGTTGAGAGATATGAGTTGACTTGCATGAAGAAATGTGTCGAATGCAATGCCTTTTTTGTAGGTTGCAAGGTCTCATTTTGTTGTATAAATAGAGAGGCTTATACTCTAATTTGGGACGCACTAACCTACATTATTCTACAACTACATTATGTTGTATTTTGTGAGAGCCTTGAGTATTTGTGAGAAGCTATATATTGTGAGTGTTTTATTTGAGAGAGCATATCATCAACTTGTGAGAAAATTCATAGTGAAGTATTGCTTGAGAGGTTTAAGTGAAGCTTGTAAGCTACTATTGGAAAGTTGTGCATCAAGTCATTCAATTGGTTAAGTGTATTACATGCATGAGGATCTAATCTTCCTTTATTTGTCTTTGTTTATGAAAGATCGAATCTTGAATGCTTAATTTTAACTGCTTGAGATTACTTGCATTAGGAAAACATAGCATTTTCTTTGGAAGTGAAATAGAATTTGTTTTAAGCTTTTCTATGAAAGTGCTTGTAATTACACCATAATAGGAGGGATTTTTTGTCATAGGTATTGATATACTAGATATTATTAAACAAGGATAGCTTAAAGATTATTCATAGCTAAAGTTATTTTATTATATTAGATAGCTAGTGGGTTACTCATAGGATTGATTGTCCATTGCAGGAGGGAACTTGTTCATATTCTTTGTGAGTAGAAACACCATAGATTTTGTGGTAAAAGGGGATAGGTTATTTCTAGGGTTAAATATTACCCATTAGAGGAAATTCCTATGCATATATTATAGTGGCCTTAAGTCAAATCAAGCTTGAGTAGTGTAAGTGAATAGGATGAATATCACTCAAAATACTAAGTGAGAACACTTTGGAAAAAGTAGTGTGATTGCTTTTGACTCCACTATATATTCACCATGTCCATGTAGTGCATTCTAGTTCCAAATTGTAGGGTTACAAGTTCTAGTCATGTAGGACACAACACTAAGCTCAGAATGGTTGTCGTATGAGGTTACTCCACCAATATCTTTGTTGAATGGTAGGGCCATCTATATTAAGACAGATGTGCAAGGGACCACATATGAGTCCGTGGTTGGTGAAAAAGCACTTGAGTGATGCTTCTCCTCCTCAATAGGTGACAAAAGACCAAGATTTGAAAGGTGGATCCTGGACCATCTATATCTATTTCTTTGAAGCTTGGTTGAGCTATGTATGTACTTGTACACATTCTTGGAATATTGTAATTTATGAAATTATTATATTGGAATGGAATCCATGTTGAGTATTGTTATGAAATTTTTGTTCATTTTTTCTCAATAAAGAAAAGAATTTTTTTATTTCAATGGTTAGTTACAAAGTTTATTTACTCGCAAAGTGAAAACTTAGGAAAATTTACTTTAGTGAACGGTTGACATGTTACATTAGTATCCTTAGGATACCATAGACCAAAGTTTAGAGTTCCCTTCAAGTATCTAAATATCCTTTTGACTACTACAACATGTGATTCTTTGGGATCTTCTTGAAATCTTACCACAAGACAAACTGCATGTATGATATCCTATCTAGTAGTAGTTCGGTATAGCAATCCACCAATCATTGATCTATACTTTCTCTAATCTATCTTAGGAGATTCATCATTCTTTCTCAGCTTACACCTAGTAACCATAGGAGTGCATACCAAGTTAGAATCCTCCATTCCAAACTTCTTCAACATTTCTTTGACATATTTTGACTATGAAATGAATATACCTTTCTTGATTGACTAATTTGTAACCCAAGGAAGAAATTCATGTCCCCACACATTGGACTATCAAACTCTTTTTTCATTTCTTATGTAAACCCCTTGCACATGCATTCATTTCTTCCAATTATTATGCCATCAATATACACTACCACAATCAGGATTTTTTCTCCTTCAACCTTGAAGTAAAGGTTGCTATCTACAGTACCTTTTTCTGAATCTTTGTTGTAATAAGTACTTATCCAACCTTGCATACCAAGCTTTAGGATCTTATTTGAGTCCATACAACACCTTCTTTAATATGTAGACCATATCAACATTATCTAATAACTGAATCCTTCCTTGTTCAATGTACACCTCTTTTTCTAACTCACCATTCAAGAATGTTGACTTCACATCCATCTGATATACTTTGAAGTTTTTATGTGCTACAAAATCCAAGAACATTTTGATAGCTTCCATTCTTTCCATTAGAGCAAAATTATCTTCAAAATATATTCCTTCCACTTGTGATTAGCCCTTACACACAAGTCTAGCCTTATTTCTAAAAGCTTTCCCATCCTCATTCAACTTGTTCTTGAAATCCCATTTTGTTCTTATTACATTCCTATTTTTTGGTCTTGGGACCAATTACCTGGTTAGATTCTTCTCAATTTTTTCTAACTCTTCTTTCATAGCTTTGATCCAATTCTCATCTTTGCATGCCTCAGTTACAGTTTTAGGTTCTACCTTTTAAAATAAACAAAATTTTACTTGTTCCTCTATTATAGTAGCTTTTCTTCTTGTCAACACACATTCTCTTTTATCTCCAATGATTTTATCTTTAGAATGATTCTTTTGCACGTACTTAGGATTCTTAGGGATCTTTTCCAGATCTTCTTCCTCTTCATCTGTCATCTCTTTTTCTTTTTCTTCATTCCTTTCTTCTTCACTACAAATGGGTTCATCAAATTCATATCCTTCTATCAACACTGAACTTTTATGTGGTTCTTCATCCACTCTAACACTTTCACTCTCAACTATCTTCTTCAATCCTTTATTGTAGCACTAGTAGGCCTTACTTCTTGTAGAGTATCCAAGGAATATTACTTCATTATATTTTGCACCAAACTTTCCTAATATTTCTTCATCTTTTCTGATATAACATTTTCTTCCAAACACTCTAAAATATTTCGCAGTAGGAAGTTTACCATAACATAATTCATAGGGAGTATTTGAACTATTCACTCTTTGTTGAAAAATCTATTAAGAATGTGGATTGCAGTATAAATTGCTTATCTCCAATAGACATATGGTAGATTTGCTTCCTTCATCATTGTTCTAACTACCTCTTGAACTGTCTTGTTCTTACTCTCCATAACTCCATTCTATTGAGTACTAGGGGCTGATAAATGCCTCTTCATCCCATGATCTTCACAAAAACTTTTAAATTCATTGGAGGTGAACTCACCACCTCTATCAAATCTTAATCACTTGATTTTCGCATCTATTCCATTCTCAACCATAGATTTAAATGTTTTAAACTTATCTAGAGTTTCATATTTTTCTTTGAGAAATGTCACCCAAGTCATTCTAGAATAATCATCAATCAACAACATAAAATACATGTCACCATGAGAGCTTCTTATTCTGGTAGGTCTACATAGGTCTATATGCACCAATTCCAAAGGACCTACAGTGGAATACTCTTTAGTCTTGAACCTCTTCTTTTTTTTCTTTCCAAACAGACATTCCTTATAGATTGCATTGATAGGATTTGTACTCCTTGGAAAATCTCTCACAATGTTCAATAGAACCGATCTTCACTAGGCTATCAAAATTGATGTGACCCATTCTTCTATGTCATAGCCAACTTTCATTGATTTGAGACATAAATCACTTAACACCACCACCTTTGAGCTGATAAACATTACCTTTTGTTCTTGTTCCACCAACAACCAAAGTACCAAAGCTTCCTTTTTTGATTTCACAACCATCATGCTAAAACACAAGATTATACCCTTTGCTACACATTTATCCTACAATTAGAAGATTATGTCGGAGACCCTTGACATAAATAACACCATCTATTTTATGCTTTCCATCAAAACTAATTGAACCTTTTCTACAAATCTTAGTAGATGTATCATCACCAAACTTAACAATATCACCATCATACTTATGAAGTAAATTAAAAACTTACTCTTATCACCTATCATATGATTTGAGCATCGACTATCAGTTATCCAATAATTCCTCTCCTCTCTTACATTAAAAGCAGTCACCATAGTTCCTTCAAGGTTGTGACCTGTTTCCAAAGCACTTTTCTTCACACATCTTTCTAAATTAGTAAAATTATTTCCAACATTTAAATCCATGAACAAGTATTCATCACTATCTTCCAAAGGATATTTTGATTCCTCATCATCAAATACACCATTTTCTTTTTCAACATAATAGCTCTTTTTTATGAATTTGCCTTTATGATCCTTATGTTTTTCATTTTTAGCTTTGATTGTACATTTAGAAGCATAATGACCTATCTTTCCATAATTAAAACATTTAAAGGGTAAATTACCTCTATATTTTCCAATGCCCTTTTTCAATCTCCTTACAAAATTTTCTTCCACCTCATCAAGATCATCTAGATCTAATTCATCATCCTTCTCTACCTTGTTGACTTTAAAGGCAATTTCTTTACTTGTAGCATCTTCACCAAACTCTCTTAGTACAAAATAAATTAAAGCACAAAACATTTGATCTCTAGAATAATTATCCAAATTATGAGCTTCCTCAATAGCAAAAACTTTAGAACTATAATATTTAGGAAGAGTTCTTAATACCTTTTTCATAATTTCACTTTCTTCCAACTTTCCACCAAGACCATTAATGGAATTGACAACTTCATCCACTCTAAGCATGTAGGTTTTAATGTCTGCATCTTTTGAAATCCTTAGGGTTTCAAATTTGGCTTTGTATTTCTACATCTTTGCTTGTTTGACCTTACCACCTCTTTCATAAATGCTCTGCAACTTTGTCCAAACATCTTTTGTAGATTTCATGTTTATCACCTTTCCAAGTTCAAAATCAAAAAGACCACTCAAGATATCATTTGTAGCTTTTCCATTGTTCTCATAATCCTTGATCTCATCATCACTTTTTGGACCATTAGCAAACATGGTATATCATTTTTCAACTGGTTTCCAAACTCCAAATCCTAGAGAGACAAGAAAGGATTGCATCCTAGCTTTCCAATAGGCATAATTTGTTTCATCATACATAGGAGATTTGAAACCCTTCGAATGCATCGTAAGGATCTACTTCAAGTGGCTAATATTCTTCCAAGGAACCACATCTTTGAAACCAATTGTTAGATGCAAAGGAAAATTGAGAGGGGGGGTGAATCAATTGTACAATAAAAATTCAATCCCTCATTAACATTCAAACTCTTGTCAAACTTTAAACCCTCATTAAGCATTAGTAGAATGTAAACATATGAAACAAAAAAAACACAACCAAACACCATAGAACACCAGATTTATGTGGAAAACCCTAAGTAGGGAAAAACCACGATGAGGATTATCTCACATATATATGAATAACAACACCAAATATAATTAGGCTCACTACCCAGAAAAAGAAGAAAGGCTCACTATCCAAAAAAAAGAAGAATAGAAGAAGAAACTATTAAAGAGAGATTCAATATCTCAAAGAAATAGGAGAAATCCACCACTATAACTTTGTGGCAACCACAGTCTTTGGCTTACTTCCTCTAGCAACGTCAAGCACACTAATATGTAGACACCTTTTGTTCACTACATTTGAAAGTTATAAATGTTTAAGCTCGCACTTAGATCACCACACTTGCTCACATTTACATCTCACACTTACCACACATCTCCAATAATTCACCTTGCATTTATACCATCTGCAAGTGAAACAATCTCAATTAGGTTAGCCTCAAATAAAATGTATGCACCTCAAAAGTGCAACACCAAATAGGTCGGCCTCAAACACTTCTATAGTGGAAAGAAGTGAAGGTGGACCACACCAAGGGTTAACTAGGACCCAAATATACATTACCACATTACTCATCACATCCATAATCCATGAGGTACCTCCATAGATAGTGCTAGTATGCCAAGTTGGCCAAAACTGAACTAACACTATAAGCAACCACATGCATGCTTTTGTAGGTCCAAAACAACATGTGTACCACACAACAACAACACATGACATCCAAGATTATTCCAACATCAACATAATACTTTGAAATATTACCACAATCACCCAAAACAAAGAATACTTCCATCCTATGCAACAGGATGCACTACTACTGAACTTTAGCACAAGAACTAAACTTGTGAAGCAACTCAACATCTAAAAATATAAGGAAAAATAGGTACAAACAACATAAGCAAGTTCCAAAATCTACAAGACGAGAAACCTCAATATGGAGAAATATGGTGCAATCTCATTTCTCCCAAACAACCTTGTTCATAGGAAAACACACTACTAAACACATCTACCACTACTACACGATCCAAAACCTGAAACTTTGGATATAACACCTCTGATCATCATGTCCAAACTACACAAGCATATCTTCAACCATGAAGAAATGTTGAGCACAATACTAAACACACCTCTATCACACTGCACACTCTTCTATTCAAAATTTCTCAAAAGCACTTGGAAACCAAGTGAACCAACTGCATCAACAACACTATAGACACCTTCTCATCATGAATACACTAGAGGTTGACATCAAACCATAATACAGATGAAAACATAGTGCAACACTCTCAACAACTCCAACAGTCTCCACAGTAGGAGTTGACATCAAACTACAACACATACATACTTGACACTGATGAAAACACTACCAAAAATCTCCAACAATCTTCCCAACTATACTGGAGGTTGACATCAATTACAACACCGGGAATTTTCCAACAACTCTAAAATTCGAACACTTAGGACCACCTAGTGATGGCTATGGAAAGAACAATAACCACTTTCAAGATGGAAGCTGTGGTTTCTTCGGTACTATATAAAGATATGTGGAGAAATTATTCTGAGATGGCCAAGGAGGTCCTTCCTATTCATGGTAGATCAAAGGAGAAAGGAAAGAAAAAGGAAAAGAATTATAATTCCAAGTCTCTTGGGAGATCTAAGTCTCCTGGTAAAAATTCCAAGGCTAAATGTTGGAACTATGGTAAATTTGGATATTTTCGCAAAGACTACAAAGAGGAGAAAAAGAAGAAAAATGAAAATTTTGATTATGAATCCTCGTATGAAGATGCAGATGCATTTTTTGTAGCTGTTGTCACCTAGAAATGCACCCTATGCATAGAGATTAAAATTGAGCTTCCTAGGGAAACATGGGATCATTTCAAGGCTGTGGGCCACCTATAGTTGAAATGAACCTCCGGAGAAGGCCGGCTTCCTTTGGTGTCACCTAACTACTAATTCTTATGGGGAAAAAGGAAGAAGGAATACATAAAATAAAGATTAAAATCTAAGGTGATAAACCGAAATGATGAGGAATTATGAAAAGAAAAACAAGATGAACATTCACTAGGAAACCTAATTGTAAATGTTGTATGTGCTCAACACAACTTCTACTAGAATTATGCATCAATATTAATAGGTTCGATCTACATACACATCTCAAGAAGGAAAGATTAATTTCACAGCTCTAAGATATAAGTGCGGAATTTATAGAACATAGTTAAAGACTTATATAATCAAAAGAAGATACAGAAATGAGAATAGTACAAACATGAACACTAGCTTCCAAGGTAAACTCTACGTTGCATTCAAAATTCCAATTGAGTTACAAAATATACATCACTTGAGGAAGGATAGCTAAAAATCACTAACTCTTCTGGATGCATTAATCAAACTCCCCACAAAAAGGCAAAAAAAATGCCCTATATACAGTGTGTCGACCCCCCCTTTAGGGCTTACAAAAATATCTGACTCAGAAAGAACTATCCTAAGATCTTTTGACTCAATTAATTTCGAACACCTGCATGTCCATCACAGCGAAGAGTCATCCCCAAGGGAAGCCTTCTTCAAATATTTCACGGCTATTGCATTCATTCTGATCTTGGCATCGTGTCCTGTTTGAACCACCTCGACTAAACGCATTGAATGCCCTGAGCTCACAATAGATATGTGTTGCATTCATTCCATTGACATCCTCCATTTTGATCAGACTGCCATGACTCGTCTCAGCTCCTCCTGGTCGGTTGAGCGTATTCCATGCAGGCTCTGTAAGTGGTAGAAACTCTTTTTGAAAAGAATCACATCTCGGTGAGACACTGAAAGTGTCTCGCCGATGCGATTATTCTCCTCTAAAGCCATCGGCATAGCATGGATATATCGATGAGAGTCTTTATCGAGCTTCAGAACTCATACCAATGTCACCTCGAACTTGATATTACAAACCATATCGGCAAGAGTTTGCCGATGTCACCCCGACGCATTTTGCTCTACCGAGCCCCCATGCATTCTTTGTTGAGACCCCATATTGGGTCGGCAGGACATCCATGGGTCACTAAGACCTTTTTCCAAAGGCCAAATTCATTGGTGAGCTCCCTTTGGTTGGCGAGACCTGCTTGCTTCACCCAGACCTCACACCAAGGTCTTTTCATTCCATCGAGTTTCCCATCTTCTGTCGGCCAGACAACATTGAGTCGGGAAAAGCTTTCTCTGACTTAGAATGTTATACCGAGGCTTACCTATCGGCGAGACCCCACAGGGGCATTAAGACCTTTTTCCGAATTCCCCTTGTCTTCCCAAGCTCACTTTGTGTTTCGGCAAGAGTCTTTCTGAACTGATTTTGTCTTGATGAGGGCCCATCCTAGTATCGGCAAGAGTCCTGCCGAAGGAAAATGCATCAAGGCCCCCCATCTAGTTGACGAGACCAAACGTATTCACCGAGACATTACGGAGAAGGCATTTACCTTGGTTGAAACCACGAGCAAGTTGGGGAGACCTTTTATAATTGTCGAGACATCTCAGCGAGATCCCTTAGTCTCACCGAGGGCCCTCTTTCTTTTGTGTTGCTCTATATGTCAGCAAGAGATCATATGTTTTGTGAGAGATCTTACCAAAAGCACAATGCTACCTCAAGACCCCTTTCATCTCGGTGAGACTCCCCATATGTCAGTAGGACCTCCTCCCGAGCTCATCATTGTCACTGAAGCACCCCCGAGTCGCGGAGACCTTTTGGCGAACTCAAGTTGCCACGCCAAAGACTTCAAAATAAAACATTATCAGTGAGACTTTGTCTCCTCACTGGGACTTCTCACCGAGCTCTCGGTGTCACCTTGAAGCTGGTGGTCACCATAAGTCTTGTCGATAGACAATTGAATGGCCTATTGGCCAAAGAAATCTGTGTGATAGGAGGTCATACCGACCCCTTCCTATCATAGCGATAGGCTCTGCAGCCATGTTCGGCAGGACAGAAGCTAGGTCTCAGCGACCTGTTCAAGATGGAATGAATCAAAGTAGTCAATCAGCCAGATAGTAGGAGGATTTTGCCGACTTTCTCCTTAAAGGAAAATTATGTCAAATTGATTAAGGCATGCTTTTCAACTGAGCTCCCCTGCGAAATGTCATCAAATGCCTGACATAACCTTTAATGGAATTGTCCCATTTAGCCCCTAGAACACCTGCAACATAGATTCCTAGTCTGATTGAGCCTGTGGATGAAAATTAGGCAACAGTAGCCTTGGCAACACACGCACCAAAAGATGTGTGGTTGATTGACTCAGGTGCTTCTTTCCACATGAACTCTCATAAAGTTTGGTTCTCAAAGTATGAAGAGTATGATGATGGGAAGGTGTATTTAGGTGATGAATATCACCTGAAGATTACTAGTCATGGAAGATTCAAGATTCAATTCCTTGATGGTAGAGTGAAGGGTATTGATGGTGTTCTACACATCCTTGGTTTGGCATGAAACCTACTCTTAGTGAGTAAGTTGGGTGATGTGGAGTGCAAGTTGTTAATTCAAGTAGCAGATGCAAGATGACCAAAGGTCCTATGGTGCTTACTAAGAGTGTTCAGATTGGCACTTTCTATAAGCTGGATGCATGAACAATTTAGTGTAAAAGTGCTTCTGTGAAGTCCAAGAAAAGGGATTTGGATTCTTCATCCTTACCATCAGATTGAATAAAGAAGATTGTGGTGTCTACATCTAATGGTCATGCTTTCTGGGTACCTAAAGGTGTCAATTCTTTGGAGATGAAGCTCCCAGCAGAGAAAATAATGTTGTGGCACCACCAAAGGCTTGGCCATATTGGTGAGAATGGTCTTAGAGCCCTAAAAAATAAGATCCTTGTTAAAGGCCTTGATGATTATAATATTGAGTTTTATTTTTGTGAACATTATATATATAGAAAACAACATCATGTTTATTTTTATTCTAATTCCCATAAATCTTTTGGAGTTTTGATTATGTGCATTATGATTTGTTTGGTCCATTTAATGTTCCTTTGTTGTCTAGATCTATGTACTTTTGTCTCATTCATAGATGACTATTCTAGGACAATTATTTATTTCCTTAGAAGTAAATCTGAATTTTTTAGTCAGTTTAAGGAGTTCAAGTCCTTGGTTGAAAACTAGACTAGTAGAAAAATCAAATTTTTGAGGATGGATAATGGTGGTGAGTTTTGGTTTGTAGAATTCGATCAATTCTATAAGGACCACGTGATTAAGAGACATAAGACAACTCCATACACTCCACAAAAAAATGGAGTTGCAAAGAGAATGAATAGAATGATGATGGAGAGGGCTATGAGTATGTTGAGTGGTGTTGGCCTTGAACATAAGTTTTGGGCTAAAGTTGTAGCTACTACACAGGCTGATGCAAGAAATTGGGTCCACAAAAAGCTCAAAAAGTGGAAGTGTTTTTGTTGTTTTTCAAAATTTGTAACACTTGGACTGAAAATTTGAGGCACTTACACAATAAATCTTTAAAAAATTCAGTAACATGAAATTTTGAATTTTGAATATAGTTTCCAAATATGTAATTTATTCAGATACCCAGATGATGGAAATTGAATTTTGATGGGATGTATAAAAACCACTTTTTAAAAATCTTTTTTTTTACCATACCATGCACGTGTACGAACACCACTTTTTGACCCAAATAAAATTATTTTTCTAATTGGTTTTGAGGAAAGATAGCTAAGGACATGAAGATTGATGAGGATTTTTTTTGTTTTTTTTTTGAATATTTTTTTATTGAATTTTTATTGGCCTTAATTGTTGTTTTTAAAAATCAGCGTGTATGGACAACATAATTGGACTTGAATTAAACATTTTTTGAATCTCTATTTTTCATTGTGTAGAGAATTGTCTGAAGATTGATGCCATATAATTTTTTTACAAGAAATTAACCCAAAAAAAGTTATTAAAAAACAAAAAAAGACTGATATTTCAAGTTTATGGACTAGTTTGCTTAGAATTTAATTAAAAAATAACAAATATAATCCAATCTTTAAAAAAATTATATATTTGGAAACTAGACATCATGTTCTCTAACAGGTTTTAATTTCATAGATTGATTCATAAAAAATTCCATTAGCCATATTGCCAAAGTTGGGCATTTCTCTTGCACCTACTTTAGTTTTTTAATTGTAGGTCAAAGGCTAAGGATCGGGTTACCAAGCCTTTCCCAAGCCTAAAACTGAGGTAGCATGTGGGTTGGGGATTCAAAATTTTAAAAATGAGTACGCATTACAAAACACATACGTGTTCTTTATTTGACTGATTATTTAAAAAATTAAATACCTTTTAGAAATGTGTACGTGTTTCTAAAAGGTATTTAATTTTTTAAATAATGACTCATACGTGTTAAAAAATGTGTATGCACGAAAAAATGTGTACGCATTAAATACCTTTTAGAAAGTGTACGTGTTTCTAAAAGGTATTTAATTTTTTAAATAAATGACTCATACGTGTTATAAAATGTGTACGCGTTTTTAGTGCATACACATTTTTTAGTATTGGGTACTCAAAGCATAATACATACACATTTTTTTAATAATGCATATGCATTTTTTGTGGATTTTTTTTGGCCGAAACTTCCCCTCTTCGTGGATCCAAATTCTTGCTTTTACCCACATGTTATCTAATTAACAAGTCTCCTACTTCATCTCTTGTCAAAAAGACACCATTGAGGCATATGGTCTGGAAAGAATCCCTCGATGAGACATCTCAAAGTCTTTGGTTGTGAGTCATATGCTCATTTTCTTGATGTGAAGAGATCTAAGTTGGAGAACAAGGTAGTGAAGACTATCTTCATCAAATTTGGTGTCAGTATGAAAGGGTACAAGCTTTGGAATTCAATTGCAAAGAAGGTTCTCTACAATAGAAGTGTGATTTTTCATGAGTTGAAACCTTCCACAGTTGATCTACAACCATAGAAGGAAGAGAAGAAGAAAGAGGTAGTTCAAATTCCACCTACTCCTAAAAAGGATGAACTATGTACTCTTGGTGGCCCTGATGATGAGAAGAGCTCTAGCGGCTCTGACATCTCTGAATAAGAGATAAAACCTCAATCTCAGCAATTGAGGAGGTCTACATGAGAAAGGTAGCAGTTGAATAGATTTAGATATTCTATATTAGACTCCAATTGCATATTTTCTTTGATTTCTAACACCAATGAGCTATGTGTATGCATGATGCAAATTCCTAGATGGAAGCCATGAATGAAGAGATGGAATCATTGAAAAATAATGCTACATGGGATCTTGAAACTTTACCTAAGGGATGAAACCCATTGGATGAAAATGGGTGTTCAAGAAGAAAATGGGTCCTAATGGTAGTGTTGAGAAGCATAAGGCAAGGTTGGTCATGAAGGAATGTTACTAGGTGGAGGGAATTGATTATGGGGATATTTTATCTCCTGTTACTAAACTAATATACATTTAGTTCTTATTATCACTTGTAACAACTTATTACTTTTAAGTTTGAGCAAATGGATGTGAAGATAACTTTCCTTAATGGTGATTTAGAGGAGGAAATTTATATGTCACAACCTAAGCATTTAATTGTGAAAAGGAAAGAGAATCTAGTATGCAACTTGATAAAATATTTGTATGGCTTAAAAAAATTTCTAGGATGTGGTACCAAAAGTTTGACACCAATGTGTTGTCCTTGAAATTTATGAGATCCAAATCTAACCATTGTGTCTATTACAAGATTGATAATGGTCGCATTATCATTCTTGTCCTATATGTGGATGATATCATGTTTATTAAGAATGAAAAAAGTATGACTTTAGATTTAAAGTATCAATTCTCAGCACAGTTTGAGATGAAATATCTAGGTGCAATGAGGTATATTCTATGGATTAAGATCAGAAGAGATAGAGCTAGCAAAAAACTTTATCTAAGCTAGAGCAAGTATGTGAGCTTTGTGTTGGAGAGATTCAACATGATTACTTGCAGATAGTTAGTTGTTCCAATTATTTAGGGGACAAAGCTTTCTATGAAGGATTGTTCAAAATATCCTGCCATGATGGAGGACATTATTAGAGTTCCTTATGCGAGTGTTATTGGTAGCTTGATGTATTCTATGGTCTGTACGAGGCCATACATTGCCCAAGCAGTGGGAATCCTTAGCCAATTTATGGCTAATCTTGGACAAGTGCACTGGGATGCAATTAAGAGTGTCCAAGTACTTGTGGGGTACTTTGAGTATACCCTATGCTTTCATGTTTATCCTTATGGACCTCAAAATTCAATGAGAATCTGTGGATATGTGGATTCTGATTAGGTAGGGGACATTGACAGCAGGAAATCCACTAGTGGATATGTGTTCACAATTGTTTCTTGGTGCTATTAGTTTGATGAATAAGCAAAAAGTTGTAGTCACTTTGTCCACTACTGAAGAAGAGTATATGGAAGCTACTCATTCTTGTAAAGAATCCATTTGGCTTAAGATACTATGTTCAAATATTGGTTTCGATGCAAGATAGATTACTATCTATTGTGACAAGAAAAGTGTTATATGTCTAGTGAAAAATCCTACTTTTCATGTCAAAACAAAGCACATTGTGTAGTTTCATTTTGTTCATGATATGGTGGAAGATGGAAAGGTGTACTTGGAAAAGGTGGACACTTTGGTGAATTTTTAGATGCATTGATGAAGCCAGTGAGCATAGAGAAGTTCAGATGGTGTGTCGGTTCTATGGGCCTTGCGGCCTAAGTAGTGATACAAAGACTCTTGAAGTTCTTTGACAATTGGGAGAATGTTGGGATTAAGGTGTCTCAACCTTATTGAGTCCCATGATTATTTAATTAATTATTTTCCCCTAAGTTTTTGATCTAATTTATTAAATGCAATAATATTTATTTCCATATTGCTAAGTTACATTATGGGACCCAGCGGGGAGTTGGCATCCTACATAAGTATGAAGTGAAATATTGTGACACATGCCACATGGGTGTTCAATGGTTAAGGAAGCAAGCATTAAACCCTCTAGAATGGGTACCTTGTTGACATGTGGAAGCTGGTTTTGGAAACAAGCATTAGTGGGGTCCACTTGTGTGAGAGTTTCTCTTCAAAAAAGCAAAAGCAAGGAAATGCAACACTTGTCACTAGGAGCTCATTTGAGCATTGAAATTTTTAAAAACCTTTAGGAGGTGTGCCTAGATACCATATGGTATGTTGTTGACTTGTTAAATGAATATTGGAGAGGAAACTTTCTTAACGGAGGTTGAGTTGTCACTCAAAGTGACGAGGAGTTGTGAGAGAGTTCTAATTTGGAAGAAATGATGATTTTTTCTATGGGGTGCCTAACATGTGAGGTTGCTTGATTTTTGGAGCTACAAGACTTGCATGTGCTTGCATGTTGTTGTATATTGTTGCATGTATGTGCATGTTTGACAGGTTGCTAATTGGGTTACTTGGGACTCATACATGTTAATTTTTCAGTTTGCATGGATGTAGAGACTAGGAAATTGACACATGGAAAAAATCAACACCCATGTATGAGATGTATGTATTGATGCATTAGTGCATTTTTGTATAGAGCTTTATTGTAATTTTTGAGATATCGTTATGCTGTCGGATTCACTCTAGTTTTGTATCATGGTGAAACTACACCTGCAAGAGCATACACTCTGCATATTGTCTTGTAATAGATTTTACTAGAAGCACAAATGATTTGTGCTTTGGTGTGTGGGTTTTTTATCGAAAGGGTTTTCCCACGTAAATTATGTGTTATGTATTTTGCTGCTTAAAACTAAAATTAATCTAATTGCATGTGCACTCTTAAAGAAAATGTAATTGAATAAATATTTTAAGAAAAAAATTGTAAGCTCTTCCCTGATTGATTTGTATTAGGGAATTATTTATGCACTCGAATTTCCTTTCAAAATCCTATACCCTAAACCCTCAAGCCTAAATAGCTACCTTCTATCCTCAATCATAAACCCAATACCCTTGACCCTATACCCAATATCCGCAACCCTGTGCCCTATGACATCTACACTTAACCTTATACCCTCAAACCTTAATCTTATACCTTATACCCTAAAACCTACACCCTCAACCCTCAACACTATTCCCTCAACCTTATACCCTAAACCATATACCCCCAATCTTTGAAATAATGAGAGTGTGTTATAACATTCTCACATTTTATCTTGCTTTGGAAATTTTCAAGAATTTAGCTTGAATTTTCTTTGGGATTCCAACTTCTTGGTGATCAAAATTGTTGGTCCCAAATCCCAAAGGCTTGATAATCATCCAAGTTCTAGGGGTTTCAAACTTGGAGAATTACCACAAACCTATATTCAAGTTGGGCAGCTAAGGGCCAATGGTTGAGGTGGGTAAGACCTCCTTCACTTTTGGCTCTACAAGACCAAAGGGGGTATTCCCTAATATTACAAATTGTTGATTGCACATTGTATCCCAATACTAGTGTCACAATATACCTATGCGCTATCTTGGATAGGTAAGGTTGAGCATCTTACTAATAGATAACCTACCATATTAGTGTTGGAGAATGAAATTATGATACACCTTTGTATAGGTGTATTCATCCAGATATGGTAGTAAAACTTTTTTAAAAAAAATTATTTCATGTGTTTGGAGTGTGTTCAAGATGATAGGAGAGAAAACCAATTATAAATTGGTGCCTTTATCCATTAGGCTATGGAGTCTCTTGATTCAACCACAAATTCAATAATTGAAAACAAGGTAATGACTTAAATCAAGTCACCATAAAAGACTATGCCTTTTAAACTGTGTAGGGAAGCTAGGCTCTACACATTAACTTATAAAGGTAATAGATGGTTGTAGAATATTAACATATTTTACTTAGTAATCCTCACGCATACCCACACATTTTTTTATTATATTAAAAAGATACTATGCAAAATATTTGCATAGATTTTAAAAAAATTTGGTTGAAAAACTAATCAATGGTTCATCAAAAAATGTACACCATACATGAGGAAAAAATTAGATAAGGTTAATTTTTCCTTTAGTCATTCACTCTTCAAGTTTACAAATGTTATTACAAGGTTGGGATCAAACCTAAATCATTACAATATAAAATTTCTATACCCTGAACTAGATATTCAAACCTAAGGTTTTCTATGAATACTTTCTTTTGTTGGCTTTGTAACTACTTCTCTTTACGAAAAGGTTTGAACAAAAAAATTTAACCCTTAGAATGAGCAGATAAGTGCATTTATACCTCTACAAGTTATGAAGGAAGAAAATCCAAAGACAAGGCCTGAAACTCCAAAAAATCATATGCAGACATGTGGATGTTCAAATCAAAGAATAAATCAGGCCACATATGTCCCAACACATATTCCATGCCTCCACATTTATGAATCTATAGAACAAAGGAAAAACATCCCACAAAATCCACCATGCAATTCAGTCATAAATGACCTACAAGTAGACGAAAAATCTTTGCAACATGTCGAGTATGGGTGTCACTTCTGCATTGAAGGTGGCACGAGAATCCATATAGAAGATAGCCTAGTAGAAAACAAATCCAATCCTGGTAGCTGAGAAATGTACTTAAGATCATCGTTGTAGCCCCAAGTATCAAATCTGGTATTTGAGAATGAAATATTGAAAAAGGCAACCCTAAGATTCAACCCTAGGGTTTTACTTCTAGGGTTTGGGCACATTTTCAAATGGTTTTATTAAATATTTGAATGGTAGTGGGGGTTTGATGGATTTGTACAAGGTATGTGATTGACTTACAACTTGATAGGTGAGTCAACCAAACCTGAAGAAACCTGGAAATGTGCTAATGATGGAATGCAATGATCTAATTGTCCTAATGATAAAAATGAAAAGGAAATGGTGAACTTGGAAAGCCTCCAAGTATGCACCTTCAATAACTTATGTTTCTTTAAACAAATTAGATTTCAATCATCTTGATACAAGCACATACTACTATGTCATAAACCGGAAATAGACACAGTTAAATTCCCATGCATTAACCCTTAGAGGAAAGTTGATGTAGTTTCAAATCTAGGAAAATTTTAGGAGCATAACAGTATGTAATTTAACATTTCAAGAAGGATAAACACAAAGAATAGAAGAAAGATAGATAGAAGAGAGGAAGACATGATATACAGGGGGAAAACCCTTTCAGATAAAAAACCCCACACTCCAAAGCATCGAACCAATGTATTAATCTACAACAATAAGGTTACAATACACTTGCAGGCTCACGGCATTAACATGGAGACTACATCTTGCTCCTCTGGAGGAAATGTGATAGCACTCTGATACCTACAATAACTATCTCACAAACCCACTCCAAGACATCCAATATATAGAGAATACAAGCATGAAGGTAGCTTCTAGAATAAGCTACAAGAGATGGGTGTCCAAATCCATGTGGCACATTTTTCAAACACATATTTAACTCATGTGACACTTGTCAGATTATTCCTAACCCCCCTTACATGCCTCCATACTTGGGAACCTCAAATTTCCCCTAATAGGTATGACAAATGCCTTACAATGTCACAGAATCTGTCATATATGACAACTCTTACAACTGTAAGAGAATCTATCATAACTGACTAAATATAGAAGATGCCTCTTACATTATCTTACAACTTGTCATGGGTCAAACTTGGGCGCCTTCTTTTCTCATGCAAAGATGCCTTCCAACACTTGTCCAACTTGTCATAGAATCTGGCTCTTACAGGTCATAATATTTTCATAGAAATTTTTCATAAGAATCTATCATGACTTGTCATAGAATCCCTCAAAGATGTCGACACATTTCAAGGAATATCTTCCCAAAGTGGGAAACCTACATTTCCATGTGGAGACTAAAACTATAAGGAAAATCAGATGCGAAAACAATTCTCCTAACGTCAATACCTTAGGAAAGAATGTAGATATACTTTTAATTTTTCAAATTATAGTTCAACTAAGATGCACTTTGAAGTAAATAACAGAAACAGAGTATTTGAAAATCACACATGAACACCAGATATACGTGGGAAAACCCTTACAGGAGAAAAACCCACCGCACCAAGAGAAATCACTTTGTATTATAGTAACAGAGATTACATACAAATGCTAGACTTATCTTTCTGGTGTCATTATACATCAGCATTCACCATGAACATTCTTGTACAGGGACCTTCGAGTTACAGTCTTTACATAATACAATTCATCCACTGATACAATCACTCAACAATCTGTCAATTAACCAACCTTCGAATCAACCTGTAATCACAGAGTATATCCATGTCGAACTCTGTCTGTATAACTTCCTCACAGAACTATCACACCAAACCAACTGCTAACGATTCACATTCAGCTCCTCCTATTCATCCATGAGATGCCACATCAGAAAGTCTTACTCGGTCAACAGAATTTGCACTGTGTTGGCATCTTAGTGAGACACTAATAGTGTCTCGCTGATGCCACATAACCTTCATACCGAAGTCGCCAAGAGTAACCGATATCGCCAAGACGTTCCATCGAGCTTCATGTGTTACACCGAGTCACCAAGCAATCGCCTAGACCTATCGCTTTCGCGAGGAGATCATAGAGAGTCACCAAAGGTTATACCGAGCATCTTTCAAGCTCCAAAGAACAGTCATATCAAGCTCCAAAGAATAGTCGAAAAGACTTACATCTTTCACCGAGAGAACATACCAAGCTCCAAGACTTACCCCAAAGGCTTCAACATAAAGCACTATCGGCGAGACATGTTACTTTCACTAAGACATCACACCGAGCTCTAGGACTTACCTCAAAGTATTCTGTCACCAAGAGTTATACCAAAGATCCCTTATTATCGGTGAGACTTACATTCTTCACTGGGACTTCTTCCCGAACCATTGGGTTACCCCGATAGCCATCGGCTATCAGCAAGACATCCTTTAGTCACTAAAACGTTTCTCCAAAAGCCTACGTTACACCGATGAACAACATTTGAACCTCTATTGGTGAGACCTTTGCACATCAGTAAGACTTCTTACCGATAGACTATAAGCTACGCTGAAGACCAACATGTAACATACTGTCGGCAAGACTCTAACACTTCGCTGGGACTTCTCACCGAGTCGCTATAAGCTACCCCGAAGCCCGTGGTCGCCATGAGTCTCCCCAATACATGATTGAATGGCTTGTCGGCTAGAGGTCTCCCGAGCGCTAAGAGGTCATACCGAACACTCCTTGTCACAGTGATAGCTCCATAGTGAAAGCATTCGGCAAGACAGAAACTAGGTCACAATGACCTGTTCAAAACAAGATGTTCCAAACTGCTAGTCGACCAGACATAAGAGATGTCACACCAACTTGACTCCAATGGAGGTTTAAGCCTGTAATGTTTGAGGCACATATTTCCAACAATCTCCCACTTGACAAAGATCATACAGGCACCTCCAGAGCACAACATAATTTACTGAAAATCATGGGCACTAAGGCCCATCGAACTGGCACACCACCTAAACTTGTCTGTGCTCACTGGCTTCGTTAATGAATCTGCAACATTCTCTAGAGTATCAACCTTTTCCAAACTAACCTTTCCATCCTCCACCATATCTCGTACAAAGTGGTACTGTACGTCTATATGTTTCGTTCTAGCATGGAAAGTAGGGTTCTTTGCCAAACAAATTGCACTCTGACTGTCACAGAAAATAGTTATTTCCCCTTCATCAAAACCAATGTTAGAACACAAATGTTTCAACCAAACTACTTCTTTACAAGCATGAGTAGCTGCCATGTATTCAGCCTTCGTAGTGGACAAAGCGACTACAGCTTGTTGCTTGCTCATCCAACTCACTGCACCACCATTCATCATGAATATGTATCCACTGGTGGATCTCCTGCTGTCAATGTCCCCTACCCAATCAGAATCAACATAACCACGAATGCTGAGAGTCCTCTATGATTCAACCAAGTTCCCATGGTAACACAAAGTAAAATCTGAAGTTCCCTTCAAATATTTGAAAACTCTCTTTACAGCATCCCAATGTGTTCTTCCTGGATTAGACATAAATCGACTAAGTACTCCCACTGCTTGGGCAATGTCTAGCCTTGTACAGACTATTGCATACATGAGACTGCCTACTGCACTAGCATAGGGTACACTGGTCATATCCTCCATCTTAGTAGAAGATTTTGGACAGTCCTCAACAGATAGCTTCGTTCCCTACATGACTAGAACCACTAGCTGTTTGCAATCATTCATACAAAATCTCTCAAGAACAGTCCTGACATACTTACTCTGATTGAGCCAAAGCTTTCTATTCTTCCTGTCCCTAGTTATCTCCATCCCCAGAATATACCTTGCTACACCAAGATCCTTCATTTCAAACTTAGTAGACAACTAAGACATAAGATTAGAAATCATTAGCTTGCTATTTCCTATGAACAACATATCATCAACATAAAGAGCAATAACAAGAACTTGATCACCTTCAGCTTTATAATATACGCAGTGATCATATTTTGATCTTACAAATCCCAAAGACAATACAAAAGTATCAAATTTCTGGTACCACATTCTAGGTGATTGCTTTAACCCATACAAAGACTTCTTTAATTTGCATACCAGTTTTTCTTTACCTTTCTCAACAAAGTGCTCAAGCTGGGACATATAGATTTCTTCTTCAAGATCACCATGAAGAAATCTTGTCTTCACATCCATCTATTCTACCTCTAAGTCATATGTTGCTGCAAGTGACAAAATAAATCTGATAGATGTCAGCTTTGCTACAGGAGAAAATATTTCCCCATAATCGATTCCATCTACCTGGGAATAACCCTTTGCAACCAATCTTGCCTTATAATTTTCTACACTGGCATCCAAACCAATCTTTTTCTTAAATACCTATTTGCAGCCCACGGGTTTTCTGCCTTCAAGCAAGGGCACCAAACTCCAAGTTTCATTTTTATCCAATGATGCCATCTCTTCATTCATTGCTTCCAACCAAGAGTCTGAATCAGACATTTTAATCGCCTCTTTTACAGTCCTAGGCTCATCAGTACTAGAAATCAAAACATAGGCACAAGTAGAATCAATCAATGAGAACCCATACCTATCTAGTTGTTTTCTTTCTTGGGTTGACCTCCTCATTGGCTAAGGCTGAGGTTCTTCTTCTTCAGAACTTTCAGAACTGCTTGAGCTCTCCTCAGTTTTAGGTACATTTTGAATTTTCAATTCCTCTTTCTCTAGTGTAGGAGGAATTAATGCTACATCCTTATTGTTATCTAACTTTGTCTCTGACTGCATATCTAAAGTGGAAGGTTTCAGCTCATGAAAGATTACACTTCTGTTGTATACAACCTTCTCTGTATCAGTATTCCAAAGCTTGTATCCTTTTATGACAGCACTATAGCCAATAAAAATACATTTGACAGCCTTGTTCTCCAATTTAGATCTTTTCACATCCGGCACATATGCATATGCCTCACAGCTAAAGACTTGAATATTTCTAAGAGAGGGCTTCTTACCAGACCACTATTCCAAAGGTTTTTTCTCAACAAGAGCAGAATTTGGAGAACGATTAATTAGATAACATGTAGTAGATACAACCTCAGCCCAGAACTTTTCCTCCAAGCCAACACTACTGAGCATACTTTGTGCTCTCTCCATCACTGTCCTATTGAACCTTTCTGCAACTCCATTCTACTGTGGAGTATAAGGTGTAGTCTTATGTCTTTTAATTCCAAGGTCTTTACAGTATCTTTTAAGTTCATCAGAACAAAATTCACCGCCATTATCAGTCCTTAAGCATTTTATTTTTCTACTAGTTTGATTTTCAACAAAGTTCTTAAATTCCTTAAATCGACTGAACACTTCTGATTTACTTTTCAAAAAATAAACGAATGCTCTTCTTGAATAATCATCAATGAACGACACATAGTATCTTGACTTAGACAAAGAAGGAACATCCACTGGACCAAATACATCCGAATGAATATAATCTAACAAACCAGAAGATTTATGAGGAATGGAATACAATGAAACACGGTGTTGTTTTCCATATATACAGTGTTCACAGAATTCAAATTCAAGATTACAGTCTTCAAGCCCCTCAACCAGGTTTTCATTCTTCAAGGTTTTTAAACATTTTTCTCCTATGTGGCCTAACCTATGATGCCAAAGCATAGTCTTCTCTATAGGAAGTTTTACTTCCATAGAGTTTACATAATTAGGGATATTCCTCCCTTTACCTCCATGAGCAGCTTTCAGTGACTTTCCAGAGACACTATTACATTGAACAACATGTGCATCTAGCTTGTACAGGGTACCAATTCGAGCACCTCTAGCCAGCACCATTGAACCTCTAGTCATCTTGCAGCCATTTCCAGAGAATGTTACTTGTACTCCAATATCATTCAGCATACTTACAGACAATAGATTTCGAGCCAAACCTGGTATATGCATTACATTATTGATTCCCTTCACTCTGCCATCGGGGAATTGTATTCTGACTCTTCCACGGCCAACTATCTCCAAAGTTGAATCACTCACTAAGTACACCTTTCCACCATTGTATTCTTCATACTTTGTGAACCATTCTCTGTGAGATGTCATGTGGAAAGATGCTCCAGAATCAATCAGTCAGACATCATATGATGCCTGTGTAGCCAAGGCTACAATGAAGGTGCCACCATCACTATGAGAAGAACCATTATCAGAAGAGCCCTTCTTTTTTTTCTCCTCTTTACAATCCTTTCAGACATGACCAGGTTGCCCACAATTCCAGCACTTCACCTTGGACTTCTTGCCAGGAGACTTTGATCTCCCCTCTGATTTTGATTTTGATTTCTTGTCCTTCTTCTTGCCCTTCTCTTTCATTCTTCCTCTGACAACAAGAGCTTCCTTCGCCATCTCAGAAGATTTCCTTCTCATCTCTTCTGACAACAAAGATGCAACAACATCTTCCATCTTGAAACTAGATGTTGTACTCCCAATCGCCATCACCAGATGATCCCATGAGTCTGGCAAAGAACACAATAGAAGCATACAGCGATCCTCTTCTTCAGTCTTCACACCAATAGATGTCAATTGAGCAATTAGCATATTAAATGCATTCAAATGATCAGCCACAGACCCTCCTTCCTGCATTCTCAAACAATACAGCTTCTTCCTCAAGAATAGTTTATTCACCAAGGACTTCCCCTGATAAATAGACGCTAGTCTCTTCCACAAAGAAGAGGTAGTCTTCTCATGCACATTCAGAAGCACTGAGTCTACCAAACAGAGCCTTATCATCCCCTTAGACTTCCTATCTGCAAGGTCCCAATCTTCTTGCTTCATGCCTGTAGGTTTAGTTCTAGACACTGCAAGCCACAGATCACAATCAACTAGAAGATCCTTCATCTTAAGTTTCCACAACTCAAAGTTACTACCATTGAACTTCTCTATTTCAAACTTTCCAGACGTGCTAGCCATCTCAGCCTGTAAATAGAAATAACAATTCTACAAGACTCCCACTGAATAGAATTGACTCAAAAAATCCAACGTACCCACAAGGATAACACAACTAGCCAGGCTCTTATACCACTTGTAAGGAAAATCAGATGCGGAAACAATTCTCCTAACGTCAATACCTCAGGAAAGAATGTAGATATACTTTTAATTTTTCAAATTACAGTTCAACTAAGATGCACTATGAAGTAAATAACAGAAACAGAGTATTTGACAATCACACATGAACACTAGATATACGTGGGAAAACCCTTACAGGAGAAAAACCCACCACACCAAGAGAAATCACTTTGTATTACAGTAACAGAGATTACATATAAATTCCAGACTTATCTTTCTGGTGTCATTATACAGCAGCATTCACCATGAACATTCTTGTACAGGAACCTTCGAGTTACATTCTTTACATAATAGAATTCATCCACTGATACAATCACTCAACAATCTGTCGATTAACCAACCTTCGAATCAACCTGTAATCACAGAGTATATCCATGTCAAACTCTGTCTGTATAACTTCCTCACAGAACTATCACACCAAACCAACTGCTAACGGTTCACATTTGGCTCCTCCTACTTGTCCACGAGATGCCACATCAGAAAGTCTTACTCAGTCAACAGAATTTGCACTGTGTTGGCATCTCAGTGAGACACTAATAGTGTCTCGCCGATGCCACATAACCTTCATACCGAAGTCGCCAAGAGTAACCGATATCACCAAGACGTTCCATCAAGCTTCATGTGTTACACTGAGTCACCAAGCCCAGACCTATTGCTTTCACGAGGAGATCATAGTGAGTCACCAATGTTATACCGAAGTCACAAGTCATATCGAGCTCCAAAGAACAGTCGGAAAGACTTACATCTTTTGCTGAGAGAACATACCAAACTCCAAGACTTACCCCAAAGGCTTCAACATAAAGCAATGTCGGTGAGACATGTTACTTTCACTAAGACATCACACCAAGCTCTAGGACTTACCTCGAAGCATTTTGTCGCCAAGAGTTATACCGAAGATCCCTTCTCATCGGCGAGACTTACATTCTTCGCTGGGACTTCTTCCTGAACCATTTGGGTTACCCCGATAGCCATCGGCTATCGGCAAGACATCCTTCAGTCGCTAAGACATTTCTCTGAAAGCCTGCATTACACCAATGAACAACATTTGAACCTTCATCGGTGAGACCTTTGCACATCGATAAGACTTCTTACTGATAGACTATAAGCTACGCCGAAGACCAACATGTAACGTACTGTCGGCGAGACTCTAACACTTCGCTGGGACTTCTCACCGAGCCGCTATAAGCTACCTCGTAGCCCGTGGTTGCCATGAGTCTCCCTGATACACGATTGAATGGTTTGTTGTCCAGAGGTCTCCTGAGTGCTAAGAGGTCATACTGAACACTCCTTGTCACAGCGATAGCTCCACAGTGAAAGCATTCGGCAAGACAGAAACTAGGTCACAACGACCTATTCAAAACAAGATGTTCCAAACTGGTAGTTGGCCAGACATAAGAGATGTCACACTGACTTGACTCCAATGGAGGTTTCAACCTATAATGTTTGAGGCACATATTTCCAAAAAAACCATCCATGTCACCTCCCAATATGCTAACAACTCACCAAGCTAAGTCATATTAGATGAAAAATTAATATGAGCAAGAAATTACAACATAAGCTTAATAAATTAATATTTTAATGATAGGAAATTGCAAAGGTTGAGAAACCTTAATTCTCAACATTCCCCCACTTGTCAAACACCTTTCAAGAGACAATCTAATTAGGTAATCAACTACTAAGGTCCAAATAACATCATCACAACCATCCATGAAATCACATGAATCTCCAATATGTTCTCATGCACTAATAAGGTACCTGCAATAGCATCCAAGATGTCCACCATATCATACAAAAACTAATGCCATCTTCCAATCATGACACCTGTGGAAGAAAATGAACATGCCAAGGTGTAAACACATTAATCCAAAGAACACAAGCATCAAATCCAAGTGATAACAAATGCTACAAGCTACTGCCACAACTCCACTATTATCTCAAGCTAAACAGAAGCTCAACCAACTCCAAGCTTGTAACTAGAACACAATTCTGAAGATGAAGAATCCTCTAGAGAACAAGATAATCCATCAACTAGAACAACAAGCAAACCAGGTTGCCCTTTTCTAACTAATAAACCCATGAGATCAGAAATAACACCCACAAAAATTGCTAATTCATCCAATCCACCATACCTCAAAGGTACTCAAAACATTAGTAGAACTTGTGCCAAAAATATATCTAACCCATAAACTACAATCACAAGCTCCGTGTGTCAAACTTTTCAATGAAGAACATACACATCCAGGAACTCCCACTGCATGGGGAATGTCAAAAACTAAAAATGATCAAGGCATACCAAGTCTACCAATAGCATCATATAGAAAGTGTAAACAATATCACGTAGTACCAAGGAATCATCCACAATGATATGCAAAACCTGCAAACCAATAACCTATAAGAACAACTCTCACCACTAGTCTCCATAGCTCTCCCAAGTTCTCCACACCCAACAAAGATAAGAGATAAAAGAACCTCCATGTCATCACCCAAGAACATAAGTGAAAACACATGACCAAAAGCTAGTGATCACAATAGCTCCAACCAAACCTCAAACCAATGTAATGTGAAACCAGACATACAAGAAGATAACCAAGACCAAAGAAAGAAACTTTGCACATCATATACCTGTAGAAAATCCTTCTACATACACCTCTAAATGCCAACTGTGTCAAGTATGATCTCCTCCACAACACCCTAAAAGAAAATCCATAACAACACCCAATCATTCAATCACCAAGATCAAACATAACATATATATCATGTAACCAACATGGATGTAAGCCTCTCATAACCAAAGAAGATCAAACTAAATCCATTCCCAATTAAGGAAATAAGCCCAATACATCTCCCAAACTCAACATCAATGAATGTAATCATAATGCATAAGGAGATAATCCTTCCAACACTCCTCAAATGAATCCTCCAAAACTATATATCCATAGCTCAAGATCCATATGCATGAGAAGATAAAGCATAACATAATAACCTGAAAAAACAATGGGAAATAACTCTCAAGTAAATTATCGAGAGGATCAAGAGTGGGGAATGAGAATGCTCATCCAAGATATCCAAGTCATCATGACTCATCCAATAACACTCTCCTCATAGGTTCATGTTGAACTCATGCCCAACCAAGGTGTAGGTTCCTCAACCTTCTTGTTGAAATATCATTAAGAGTAACCATCTCAACAAATGTCTCTAAACACAAGAGAACTCTAACCTCACCTATGTCTCCAAGTATCCATGAGTACCTATAACCAATCAATCCATTCCAAACTCCAAAGGCAACAAAGCATTATCATGAAGTAATCAAGCAAATAATCAATGTACCCAATACCAAGAGAACCACCAAGATCAATGTCCAAGTCACAATAGATGAAATTGGAACATAACCATGACATCATGATATCACACTTCCTCAAAAGAATATCATATGATCCAAAGAACATAACAAGTACATTTATCATGCCAACACTCTAAACCAATAATAAAGAGTAAACCATGACATAATAACATAACCATCTTATCAAAATAAGGATCACATATCATAATACAAATCATGACACCTCTACCAAAGACTAAAGAAGTCTTGCATAGCAAATAAATATGTCATCATATTCATTCACCTAAAAAATAACCATCTCTAATTAATTTCCATGCAGATGCAAAAGAACCCTTCTGCAACAACAGTATCTAAGAGCTCCTCCTAGCAACATCTGCAACACTAAAGGAAATCATCCATCGCCAAGTGATGAATCCACAGTCATTGCTAAAGCTCCCACTAAATAGTGATATTGAGCTCTCCAAGCATCATGACAACCATCTCCTTAATGAAGATTCTTCATGGCTCTAACATAATAAAATGCAATATCAATAGCACCAAACAATAAGTAGAACCAAAATCTCCAAACCAAGAAGATAAAAAACATGCTACAAGTCCCATAATTGACTATGCATCCTCTCATCTCAAAGAAAAATACCAATGCACAAATGACCACATACAAGGCCAACTAATCAAATCTACTTCAACACTGAATCAATCTCTTGGATATAGATAGTCCACATCTGAGTCATCCCACTACAACCAATGGGTAGCTAATCCACAAAATGCATAACTCATAGATCCCATACATTGAAGCATGCAAACTCATCATCACATTAGTAACATGCAAAACTAAGATATCAATGAAGATAACACATAGATTTCAAGACTCAAACACTAGATCACAACCAGACCCAATTTTCCAAACAAATCCACAACTAAGTACCATAGTCAAGGAACTAATCAAGCATTCCTATAAATATGCAACTGTTCTCATCTAGAAAACTCTAAGAGTTTGAACGCAATATTTTCCATAGAACTACAAGCCACAGATTTTAGTCAGCATGTAAAACCTGTAAAAAACATCTCCATGTAAATATAAAATCACTTATAATCTAGAATAATATATCACACATATTGTGTGTGTGTGAAATGTGTAAAGTTAGTATCAACACAAACCTTAATGAAACGATTTATATTCAAATATTCGAAGCAAAGAAACTATTCTAATTTGCAACAAACTACATCTTTCAAGAATGTCTCATTGTCCTCTATTCTTAATGATCCTTTTAACCTTTTTGGCCCTCATATTTCTATGTGCACAAAGGCTATTAGAATGACACTTAAGAAACAATATTGGTATTCAACATGCAAGCCAACTATATGCCTACATGAAACTATATGCAAACAATGATGATGAATGCCATGATGAATGGAGGATGATGTTTATGATAAATGAAAAAGTGGAGGTGGATGCTATGGTATTGAACTAGAATGGTTCTATGTATGATTCTACATATGCTCAAATGCAAAAAATGAACTAATCTAAAATGCAACTATGATGCAAGATGGATGATAAAATGGAACTATGAATCAAGATTTAAAGCTAAGATGTAAATTCCAAACAAAACATGATATAAAAACTAGCTATAAGACTCCAAGAATGCTCCAAGCTCCAATCATAAACCTGCATGATAACTTTACTTCAAATGTGGATGCAAAATACAATGCCCAAGGGTTGTATTTATAGCATTTTCCAAGCATATAGTGAGGTGGCAATAATCAACGGTCTAGATTCGAACAAGAAGAATGGATGGTGAAGATGAAGAGAATCAAGATGTTGTCCCCTTGACCAAAGACAATATGCCATTTGGATAGAAGAATCTTTTGACCAATGGGTATCATGCCATTTGGACAGAAGATTCAAGTGTGAGAAGAGAAGACCATGTGCTTCCAAAATTGGTGGAAGTGTGGGAGGAATAAGTCATGTGCTCCAAAATTGGTGGAAGTGTGGGAGGAATAAGTCATGTGCTCCAAAATTGGTGGAAGTGTGGGAGGAAATGAGCCATGTGCTTTTTGAAATGAGTTGAAGATAATTCTAATTAAAAATTAGAGTTATTTATTTTCATGTGACCCTTGTGAGGTGGCACAAAAAGTTGTAGAAATGTGCTCTAATTCCTAATTGGACTTAGTGAAGATTAATTAAATAAAAAAAGTTTAGGGAACCTTGTTTATTGAATTAATTTAGAAGAATATGTTTTTAGATTTGGAGAATTAGAGAAGGGTGAACAATAAAAATAAATTGAGAATTTATTTATACGTAGTTGGAATATTAATCAAATAGCTAGTAGTTAATTAATTAAAGGTGATAACCGTTTTTAGGTGTATACATTTTTCCCCTATTTGAAGTAATTTGTTTACACATTGCTTCAAAGAAAAATTTTATAGTGATGCTCAAAAAAAATTTCAATGCCCCAGACGATGCCCCAAACATTATTTTCAGGTATTGACGAATATATGCCCCCTCAAGAGATAAATCGGTGAAGTTTGGAATTTTGATGATTTGTCAATGATTGGATGATTGTGTGATGATGTTGTAGTGATGTGATGATGATACAATGTTAAACCAATGATACTTTGATAACATACACGATTTATCTCTCAAAAAAGAATATTGAGCTTGCCAAATTGATTAATTGATGCCTTATGTTGCCTCCTTGTGTTTGATGTTTGATGATCACGTTCAGCCGATTGATTTGATGATGTTGATGTGATAGTTGATGATTGACCTCATGATAGGTGAGGATCAATGATAGGATGATGATGATTTTCCTCATGATAGGCAAGGATCAATGATAGATTGATGATTGACCTCCTGATAGGCGAGGATCAATGATAGATTGATGATTGACCTAATGATAGGTGAGGATCAACGATAGATTGATGATTGACCTAATGATAGGTGAGGATCCATGATTGATGAACCTCATGATAGGTGAGGTTGAATTGATTGATGAACCTCATGATAGGCGAGGTTGATTTGATTGATGAACCTCATGATAGGTGAGGTTGCATTGATTGATTGATGAACCTCATGATAGGCAAGGTTCATTTGATGTGATGAACCTCATGATAGGTGAGGTTGGATCGATTGATGAACCTCATGATAGGAGAGGTTGGATTGATTGATGAACCTCATGATAGGTGAGGTGCATTGATTGATGAACATCATGATAGGTGAGGTGCATTGATTGATGAACATCATGATAGGTGAGGTGCATTGATTGATGAACCTCATGATAGGCGAGGTTGAATTGATTGATGAACCTCATGATAGGCAAGGTTGGATTGATTGATGAACCTCATGATAGGCAAGGTTGAATTGATTGATGAACCTCATGATAGGCGAGGTTGCATTGATTGATTGATGAACCTCATGATAGGCGAGGTTGATTTCATGTGATGAACCTCATGATAGGAAAGGTTGAATTGATTGATGAACCTCATAATAGGCGAGGTTGGATTGATTGATAATATTGTTGATTTGCGATATGTTATGATCATAGGAGGATTTCCACATCTGGTGCAAGCGGATTCAAATTTGATTGGGCAATGTGGTTTGACTTCTTCGATTGATTGATATGCCCCAGTATAGGATTGATTAATGTATTGAGACTTGATGATGTACCGAGACCTGATGTATACACTGATTCAGTTGAGACATTGATGATGTGCCTCTTGATTTGAGACATTATGATACACTGTCAATTTTGATATTGATGTATCTCTTTATACCTTTGGATATCCTTGTACACTTTGACATCATTTTGAGGTTATATGATATGCAACGATGCTTATGATCTATGTTCCTATATGATGTATGGGATGGATTTTATTATGCCAATGATATGTGATGTATTTGATGTTTTTGTTCTTTTCTGATGCAAATAAAGGATGCAATGGGTGAATGAATGTTTATATGAAATTATTGTGTGATGGTACTCATTTCTATGAGAATGTATGCAATGATGATATGATAATACAATGATGGAAGATTCTATATAGTTTATGGATTTATGCAAATGATGTTTTATACTATGTCAAATGGATTTGATTATGCAATAATGATATGTAATGAAGTGTGATGTTTATATTGATTATGTATGAATGTGATGCAAATGATGTGTGATGTTTTGTAATGATGAATTATGATAATGTGATGTAAATGATCATGCAAATGATTGTGCTCTAGGGTCTTAAGCTTAAATGAGTGAATCTATCCGCCTTCCAAGAGTTGTGGGAAGGTTGTCGTCAGTTGATTCTTTGTTATATTACGCTTCACAAAACCTGGCATATTTCCCAATTCTTTTGGAAATCTGAAGAGACTCACTTATTTAAGCTTAGTGAACCACTTCCCTAATGCCACTAAATGAAATGATTTTGATTATGTAAATGAGATGTGATGGATGTCATTTTGTGTTTCCTGATGCAAATATTATGATGTGATGCATGAATGGATGAATGATGTTGTAATGTTTTCCAATGCAAGTGATATGCAACTAAATGGGAATGTTTTCTAATTATATGAAAATGATGTGTTTTTTGAAATATCAAGTGTACTCAATCCCTTAATGTAAGAGATAACATCATTTTTGCAACTTTGGAAATGCCATAAATACAGATGTAAACTAACATGGATGCAATCTACTCTAAACATGCAGATCTCGTATGCAAAAATTGTCATTCGTAACAGCTGATTTGTCGTGTTTTTTATCATCATTGGGCCTTTAAAATGTTAAAAGTGAGTACAAGCATCAATGGTATATTTAGAGCATGATGACCTGAGTACTACTTACATGATGTTTGATAGTGCAAGTTAACACAAGCATCTACGTATAATTAAACCGAGATGACCTGAGCATTGCTTGTGTAAACAGGCAAGAGTTAATCCTTTTCCTATGCAAATTTAGAATGTCATCAGTGATACTTTGTAGCACACGTCTCACGATAATTTGCATAGTAATAATGATAAATTCACAAACAACAGACAAAGAAAAATCATACTACTTCTTGGCTCCTCTAGTTTGGTACATCATCGAGGGGCTCCAGAGATATGATAACAAAAATCAAAGTACAACAATTGAACATTTGTATTTAACGTGATAACCCATGATTCAAAAGAGCACCATCCTTTTGATTTGATTTTATGCTCAATTTTCTGATGTTTTTGGGATTTTTCGATTTCCAATTTTTAGGTGTTTTTTGAGATTTTGACCAAGAACCTAACCTAAATACCTATCCTAGGGGTCTTGGGGACTGATCAAAGATTACCCTTGCCTATGTTGTACACGCAGAGACCACGTAGTTTGACAAGACGACTCTATTTTTTACTTTTTGACTGACTTTTGACCTATTTTTGGATTTTGATATGATATGGATGTTTGATGCGTTTCTAATGGTGATTGATGTTCAATGTTCAATTGCATTTTAATCATTTTTGTTGTTGCATTTCTCTTCCTGCTATTTTTCCGTTGGTTTAAGCTCAAAGTTTATTTGCCCCCAATCTAGGGTGAGACATGACTATGATGCCAGAATATGTACATGGTGCTTTAAAAGGGTAGGCAGATGGATGGCGAAAGCGAATGGTCAACATGCTCAAATAGATGGAAAAGCTACCCTATCACAAATAGCGCATGTTGCCAGGTTTTCACTACTTGTTTTTATTGTACTTTTTCAAATTTTATGTTCTTTTTGATCTTTTTTATTTTCACTTTCTTTGTATTTTTCTCTTTTTCTAATTTTTTTGTTGTTGTTACCAAGACACCTATTTGCCAGGTTTTCATCAAGAAAACCATTTTTTTAAGACATTTTCTAATGTTTTTGGTATTTTTTAGGACCTTTTTCAAAATGCACTTGGATGATTCAAGTGTATAACTTCTTGAGATTCAGGTTGTTGAGGGGTTCATCAAACAAATCCCCTTTTGGTGTGGACAACTAATATGCTCCCAATCTGAAGACTGTTGTGACAATGCCTCAATCTTGTGTGAATGACCATGCTAGATGAAAGGACCCAATTGGAATGAATAACATGAGTGGAAAATATGATGGATGATAGAGGTGACGGATGAAAGAGATTATGATAGGATCCCTAATGTGCATTCTATATGGGCCATCAGGCTTTAGACAAAAAGGAGCTTGGGCAACCGATGAGTTATAGTACATGAAGGAGTCACCATCAAAGACACATTGAAATAAATCACCAATGGAAGTGTAATGATATGATAGGTATGTGAACATGGATGGGTGGAAGGGAATATGTGGTATGAGTGACATGGATGTAGATCATGAATCAACAAGTTATTTCTTTGATTTTCTTCTTTGATAGATGCCCCCAATGAGTTTTGACGGAGAGGCATGTTTGGAGATCAACTTTTGCTCACTTTTATTTTTGTCTTTGATTTTTGATTTGTCTAGTAGCTTTTTATTTTGGCTAGGGGACTTGTCTGGATCTTTCTTTTTTTTTGATTGGTCCAATAGCTTTTTGTATTGGCTAAGGGACTTTGCTTGAACCTTTTTTGCTTTTGATTTGTCCAATAGCTTTTTATTTTGGCTAAGGGACTTCTCTTGATTTTTATTTTGTGGCAATATTTCTTTTGATTTTTAATATCCTTTTGACAAAGGCATTTTTACCATTGATTTTTTATTTGCCTCCTTTATATTTTCTTTAGATGATACTTGTCGATCCATTTCTACAAGGTGGATGGATGTGGGTGAGATGAATGAAGTGGGAGTGGTGATGACATCAATGGAGTCTTTGATACTATCCTTTTTGGTACTGCTAACATCAATGGAGGCTTGCACGTCCTTAGTGACTTGGCAAGATGACTTGATAGAGGTAACATTAAGAGATTCATACCCTAGCCTAGGGCAAGTGCGATGGAAGGATGGTTGGATATCCTTAGTAGGATCATGGTCAAAAAGTGAGTTATCATAGATATCCTAACCAAATAGGGGGTTATCATAATTATCAAAATCTTGTGTGCAACCGGATATGGAAAGGGTAGGTGTATCATCAGGATCCCAAAAGGTTTCAATCCTAGCATGGTCATCTTTTTGCATTTCTTCTATAGCAATCTCAACATCATTGTTGGAAGTCTGACCTTTCTCAACAACAATAGCAGTGTCATTTATTAGCAACTTATCCAAACGATATTCTTCACATCCTAGATCATGAATTTGTACTTTGGGGTTTGATAGTGCAGTGACTAGAGTGGATATTTTGACGGTTTCATGATTAACATTTATTTGAGGGGAGGATGCTTCACAATTGCTAGGGATGGTGGTTTTAGCTTTAGGACTTTGATTCTGGCCAAACATGAAAGAATTAGGATCTCCTTGTATTGTGATTTCGACTCCATCATGAGAAAATTTCAAGCATTGATGGTATGTAGAGGAAACTGCTTGCATTTCATGTATCCACGGTCTCCCAAGCAGGATATTATAGGTCAAGGGGAGATCAAGGACTTGGAAAACCACATCTTTCACCATAGGGCCAATTTTGATTGGTAGAGTAACCGATCCTTTAGATAAGCGTTCTTCTGCATCATATCCCTTCATGGTAATCTTTTACTAGAGTCTATTACATTTTTTGAATATCCCAAGGCATGTATAAAATTTAAAGAGCAGATATTTAAACCAGCTCCTCCATCTATTAGAACATGTTTGACCAGACATTTATGGATCAAAACCTTAATATGAAGTGGAGCATTATGTGGATTGGTTAGTGATGCATCATCATTTTCAATAAATGATAGGCAATGAGGTGCAGTTACATGTTCCACCATAGCTTGGGATTGGAAAACTTTTGAATCAGCTGGTATAATGCTTTGTTTATCATTGATTGGATTACCAATAGCATAAATGTTAAGAACAGTAGTATCGTAGACATAGTTTACATTCTTTCCTTTGGTGTTCACTGACGAGGATTCCCCCTTTTCATAGTTTGGTAGAGGGTTCTTAAACACTCCATGATCATTCTTTGTTTGAGGTCCCTCTACAAATATTGTCTTGTTATCAATCAAATCTTGCACTAAATGTTTCAGCTATATGAAGTCATTGGTTTTATGTCCTTTGTTCCTATGAAAGTCACATAAATGTGCATCATTCCACCATGGTGGTTTAACTTGTGGGTTATAATCTTGTGCCTCTGATAACGTTATAACCTTAGCTTCAAGAATCTCTTTCAGTGCTAATTCTAAGGATTGTCCCAAAGGTGTGAACCTTCTTCGATTTGATGATGGTATTTTTTATGAGGTTGAAGCTAGTTTAGATTCGTTGTTGTTTGGGCTGCTATTTTGATTGGTTTTGGTGGCAGCAACTATCAAATTGAATACGGGTTTTGCATTTTGTGTTTCAGTTGAAGCATCATTGTTACCAGCATTCTTGTTGTGTTGCCAAAACTTGGGTTTGTCACCACTATCATAATTGTTGGAGGAGTTTGATGAGTTGTTTTCATTATATTTTTTGATGACTCCTCTCTTAACTAAGGCCTCTTCAATTTTAATCCCATTTTCAATCAATTTTTTGAAGGTTGGGGGACATTGCAATTCCAATCTATAACTCATCTCGTCATTGAGGTTGTCAATAAAGATTTATTTATTTTCCTTTTGAGGTACAGAATGAGAATATAATGCAAATAACCTTCTCCATTTTTGCAAGAACACAAGGAATGATTCACCCTTCCTTTATTTTAGGTTACAAAGATCTTTCATGGTGATGTCATGTTGGGTGTTGTATGAATATTGGGTGATGAACTTGTTGACTAATTCCTCAAAGGTGTTAATTGGTGGGGTGAGTTTGGAGAACCATTCAAGACAATGCCCACCTAAGCTTCTTGGGAATAATATCATCAAATATTTTCCTCATATGCAAATTCAAGACTCATGGTCCTAAATTCTCTCACATGGTCTATCGGATCGGTTTTGGTATTGTATTTGTCATACTTTGGGAACTCACAATGTTTGGGAAAGGGTATCATGTCAATACTTTAATCAAATGGATAGGGACAAATGTCTTGGATCAAGTATCATTTTGAAGTCCCTCTCGACATATCAAGGATTTATTGTTGAAGTTTCTTCATTTGGCGAGTTAAAGCAACTACTTATTTAGGATCATTTTTGGGCTTTTTGGGTGGAGCCTTCAATTGATTCACGTCAAAGTCTTATGGTAATTTAGCACCTTGTTTGGCTAGCATAAGGAGGTATTTTTCCCCATTTATTTCAAAAATATTTTCTAAACACTTGTGGAAATTGGGGTCTTGTTTAGCATGTTGGATATCTTCTTCGGTCATTTCTTCCCCATCAGTGTTGTTGAGTCCATGAAAAGGATTCTTCTCAGCCCCCGCCATGGTGTTTTTTGTTTCACTGTTTTGAGTTTCGGTGTTTTGAGTCTCAATGATCAAAGTTTCAATGGTTGGAATTTCAATGTTGGAGTTTCAATGGTTGGAATTTCAATGTTTGGAGTTTCAATGGTTGGAGTTTCGATGTTTGGCTCTTCAATGTTGTGATTTTCAAGTCCTTTTTCCTTAAGTTTTTTTTTGTAAGCTTGTTTGAACGGGCATACAAGTGTTATAGTTTAGACTAAACTCTGATCTAGGTTTTAGAAAAGTACCAAGGATTACAACTAAGCCAAAAAGAATGACAAATTCTAATGAGACTAAGTTTGAATTGACTATGTAGCTTCATTTCGTGATGAGAGGATGATAAATCTTAATGATGAAACTAGGCTTAATAATCAAAGGTGTGATAAATTTGATGATGTTGATACTTTGTGATGTTAGATCTTGGTTTAGGTTGGAAAATTCCACTTGTAGAGGTCAATTTTAACAAGTTTGAATTCTAAGGTATCGAAGGAATGATCTTGGACTTTGGGAAAGTTTCAAAATTTTAGTTCAAACTGTGAAACTAGAGGTAAATTTTCTTCCTAAACAAGGCACTCAATTTTTTGGAAAAGTTGTGGATTTTGACAATAGTAAAAGATGTATAATTTGGGATTGTTCTTGCAAGCTCTCTTGTATAATTGAAGTTCAACCTTTCTCTAAATTCGTAGAGTGTTGTGAGATGTTTTTTATGTTCTTTTGGACTAAGAGGTTTGGACTTTGGTTTCCAAATTTTAATCTTTCGTGAAATCATTTGGTAACACACATGTTTAGACTCTGTTTTACTTAAGGATTGGTTGAATACTATTGAGGATCCCCAAGATGAGACTGACTGTCGGATAAGAGATGAACCTAGGTCACTGTTTTGTGTTTTGCAAAAGGCGCCAAAATAGAGACAAAAGGCACCACAAAATGTGCAAAATCCACCACAAAATGAGCAAAAGGTGCCAAAATAGAGACATAAGGCACTAGAATAGGTTCAAACTTAGTTTTTTGAAAGTTTCTTTGAAAATTTTCTCACTAAATGTAATTCCAAATCAGGGTTTTCACTTTCGATATGTGACGTTTTGTTTGTTTTGAAAACACTTTGATAAAGACACGTCAAGGAATGTACACTCCTAAGGTTGTGAAAGACTATATTCTTTTGGATTCAACACAAGTTTTACCCCAACCACACTTATTCTTAGCGGATGAATAGATGCTTGAACCCACTGGCTCCCCTCCACGATACTCACTTCTCAGGGAAACCAAGCATCAATACCCATGAATCTCCCATGGCATATTTTTCATCTCTACTAAAAATTGTGAGAATGTGGATGCCTTCGCAATGACCGTTGTTGCACCAAAGAATAGATAAAGGTTTTGGCCAAACTACAACAAGGGTTTTAGTAAGGAATTTACATTCTTGGGGGTTGATCCATGCGGCGAGAGACCATTGATGCCCTTCTCATCAAAACCAACCTCATGATACTGGCCTTTGTTCCAATATCCACACTTATATACCGGCTGGAAATGCACTTGGATTTAGTGTGTTACCGGTTGGGTCGTTCCCTTGGGTGATTACTTTTTCCCATAAGGCAGACCCTCTAAGATAAACAAACGCAAGCAAGTATACCCATAGTTTGATCAATCTTTATTCCACATGAATAAAGAGAGAACACATGCGATATACTCAATTCACACTCACACACAAAGAGTGAATGGGTCTAGCTTTTTGGTCACCCAGTTAAGGGGAGATCATATGCCTACCATCCATCAAGCACAAAAGACATGGTGTTCATTAACCCTTTAATTAAGCTATGTTCCAAACTTAACCAAAAGTAAACATAGTGTTCGTTAACCTTTTAATTAAGCTATGTTCCTATCTTAACCAAAAGGAAACAAGTAAATCACTTCCAGCCCCTATAATATGCCAATAGTTTGATAAGAGTGTCTTTGACGAGCATTTTTGGGAAATTTGTAAAACAACAACACAAAGTATTAGCCTTTGGAAATTACAAAAGGTGCCAAAACAAAGACAAAAGGCACCAAAATAGAGATAGAGCAGCCCAAAATTGTGCAAAAGGTGCCAAAACAGTGACAAAAGGTGCCAAAATAGAGACCAAAGCTGCCAAAACAGAGATAGAGCAACCGAGAATGTGCATAAGGCACCACAAAATGGACAAAAGGTGCCAAAATAGAGACCAAAGGAACCAAAATAGAGACCAAAGGCACCAAAACAGAGACCAAAGGTGCCAGAACAGGTGCAAAAGGCTCCAAGAGGCTCCAAAATGGGTGTAAGAGGCTCCAAAAGGCTCACATTCAAACCTATAAACATAAATTTTCAAGCATGTTAGTAATAAATGGGGAAAGGCTTTGCCGGTATTGGCATGGTGTGATGGTTTATAGGTGGCATTGTTGTTCTTGCCACCAAGGTTCAAACCCCGTTGGGGTGGTATTGTTGAATGGTTGTATCCGGTTCATAGCTCTGGTCAAAAGCGTTTACCCCTTGAATAAAAAATAAATAAATGGGGCAAGGCCCCATGGTGGGTACTATTTTGTGTGTGTGTGAAATGTGTGAAGTTAGTATCAACACAAACCTTAATGAAATGATTTATATTCAAAGATTTGAAGCAAAGAAACTATTCTAATTTGCAACAAACTAAATCTTTCAAGAACGTCTCATTGTCCTTTATTCTTAATGATCCTTTTAACCTTTTTGGCCCTCATATTTCTATGTGCACAAAGGCTATTAGAATGACACTTAAGAAATGAGATTGGTATTCAACATGCAAGCCAACTATATGCCTACATGAAACTATATGCAAACAATGATGATGAATGCCATGATGAATGGAGGATGATGTTTATGATAAATGAACAAGTGGAGGTGGATGTTATGGTATTGAACTAGAATGGTTCTATGTATGATTCTACATATGCTCAAATGCAAACTTAAAATGAACTAATCTAAAATGCAACTATGATGCAAGATGGATGATTAAATGCAACTATGAAGCAAGATTTAAAGCTAAGATGTAAATGCCAAACCAAACATGATATAAAAACTAGCTATAATACTCCAAGAATGCTCCAAGCTCCAATCATAAACCTACATGATAACTAAATACTTCAAATGTGGATGCAAAATACAATGCCCAAGGGTTGTATTTATAGCCTTTTCCAAGCATATAGTGAGGTGGAAATAATCAACGGTCTAGATTCGAACAAGAAGAATGGATGGTGAAGATGAAGAGAATCAAGATGTTGTCCCCTTGACCAAAGACAACATGCCATTTGGATGGAAGATTCAAGTGTGAGAAGAGAAGACCATGTGCTTCCAAAATTGGTGGAAGTGTGGGAGGAATAAGTCACGTGCTCTAAAATTGGTGGAAGTATGGGAGGAAATGAGCCATGTGCTTTTTGAAATGAGTTGAAGATAATTCTTATTAAAATTAGAGTTATTTATTTTCATGTGACCTTGGTGAGGTGGCACAAAAATTTGTAGAAATGTGCTCTAATTCATAATTGGATTTAGTGAAGATTAATTAAATAAAACAAGTTTAGGCAACCTTGTTTATTTAATTAATTTAGAAGAATATGTTTTTAGATTTGGAGAATTAGAGAAGGGTGAACAATATAAATAAATTGAGAATTTATTTATACGTAGTTTGATTATTAATCAAATAGCTAGTATTTAATTAATTAAAGGTGATAACCGTTTTTAGGTGTATACACATATTTCATTTGAACAAATGAATACTTCATATCTACACAAACCCATAGCTTTTAGAACACAAGAAAATTGTAAAACCTTTAGAGGAAATAGGTTGTCCAGAAGGTTATAAAATATAAATTATCCCAAATTCACAACCACCATCAAATCACCATTTCCTCAATGAGAAATTTGCAAACCTCCTCAAAACACGCATGAAGCATACATGCAAACCTGCAACTATCTTACATCCAGAAATACCCAAAGGGAAACATAATCTGAAAAATAGTTCATCTATAGATCTGCAAAATCGCAAGTTTGTATTAACTATATAAAACTTGCAAACCCACTATGTTTTATAACACACATGCAAATCCATACCCACTTAACATTTGGAAGACCCACAAGTCTGAAAAAAACCATAATAGTTAAACTAGAACAATGGAATAACATGAATATGTATAACCATATATTTTTAAATGGAAAATCCATAAAACCCTCAAATCCAAGGAACATGAATTTGAGCCATGCAAGTACAAGCATCTATTAGGAAAGAGAGGTCTAGGAACTTCTAGGCCCATTTTTAGGCCAACTCCACCACCGATATGTACATGCATCTGAGAGAGAATTAGGATATTCCAGAAGCTTTTAGATCATCCAATGATCAACTCCATAGCCTTACCCTCATTCAAGGTTATTCAGTTGCCAAATAGGAGCTCTAGATCAATAACATATCAAATATAACCACATGATCAACTCCATAAAACTCTATCTTCTCTATCCTTCACAATGCTTGTTGTTTCTAGGAAAAAAGATCAACTACAAAAATTCCACTCAAACAAGGATTAATAATCATTCAATTCCTTCAAAATAGATTCCCTCAAGCTTGCTAAGCTAAGAAATCACAACATAAGAAATACCCAGAACCCAAAACACCACATGCATCACCATGTGAGAACATGCAAGTGGCATGCAAGTCCATGCAAGTACATGCAACACATATGCAAGTACATGCGACTTATATACATACACATGCAAGCACATACAAATTTGGAACTAGGCTTTGATACCAAACAGAAGGGAAATGGTGAAATCGAAAAGCCTTCCAAGAACCAGTATGCACCTTTAGTAATTTATGTTTCTTTAAATAAATCATATTTCAATCATCTTGATACAAGCACATACTACTATGTCATAAAGCAGAAACATACATAGTTAAATTCCCATGCATTATCCCTTAGAGGAAAGTTGATGTAGTTTTAGATCTAGGAAAATTTTAGCAGCATAACGATATGTAAATTAAAATTTCAAGAAGGAGAAACACAAAGAATAAAAGAAAGATAGATAGAAGAGAAGAAGACACAATATATGTGGGGAAAACCCTTTCGAGTAAAAAACCCACAATCCAAAGCATTGAACCAATGTATTAATTTGCAACTATAAGGTTACAATACACTTGCAAGCTCACAACCTTAACATGGAGACTACATCTTGCTCTTTTAGAGGAAATTTGACAACACTTTGATACCTGCAATAACTATCTCACAAACCCACTCCAAGACATCCAATATATAGGGAATACAAGCATGAAGGTAGCTTCTAGAACAAGCTACAAGATATGGGCGTCCAAATCCATGTGGCACATTTTTTAAACACATATTTGACTCCTATGACACTTATCACATGAATCTTACATTCTCTTACAACTTGTCATAGGTCAAACTTGGGTGCCTACTTTCCTCATGCAAATATTTCTTCCAACACTTGTCCAACCTATCATAGAATCTTCCTCTTACACACCATAAGACTGTCATAGGAATCTATCATAACTTGTCATAGAATCCTTCAAAGATATCGACACATTTCAAAGAATCTCTTCCCAAAGTGGGACACCTACATTGCCATGTGGAGACCACAACATCCATGTCATATCCCATGTCACCTCCCAATATGATGACAACTCACCGTGCCAAGTCATATTAGATGAAAAATTAATATGAGCAAGAAATTACAACATAAGCATTAATAAATTAATATTTTAATGCTAGGAAATTGCAAAGGTTGGGACACCTTAATTCCCAACAGCAAATTAGAGTTCTAATGAAAATACATAAAATCTGATATGTCATAGAGGAAATCAAAAAGTAGAAACAGAAAAGGGAGGACACTATGCACCTATGGTACAAATTTGAGCCTGATTTGTTGCGACGTTTCCTCCAGGGGTACCACTATCCTAGTAGGTCTTTTTCAGATCTATTTTTGCAATCATCTGATGTCAAATCTACAATTTTGTTTCCCATATGCAAACTTGTTGGATCACTATTAGATATTTTTGTAATCAACTTTTCATGGGTTGTCAAGGCCTAGGGTTTTGATTACAACAATGAATAATTTAGCTTCAAACTTCCTTCAATCTTCAAAATACCTAAAACCTGCACATTCAAAGAGAGAGGAAATGTTGTGTCATTTAGGGGATTTCCTTAGTAAAACCCCATGTTAGTGTTTCCACTTCCACAATGGCAATATCAGTAATAAATGAATAATTAATAGGAAGGAATGATGAAATTACAAAGTGCAACAGCTCACCTCCCTTTAATGGCTTCCTTGAAGGACTGAAGTCATGCACATCACTTCAAGGTCTTGGATATTTATTTCTTGATTTACTTGAATTGGTTTGGAGACCTACAAAAGGGGTTAGCCTTCACAAAATAATGAACATGACAACATGAACTCACATACACTTTGACATAAGGTTGGACCTTGAATTCTTGCAATAAAACTCTAATGGTTGCTCTTGTCTTGTTGAATAATGCTCTTGATAATTACTTGATCATAAATTCTCTAACTTGCTAGATAGATTAGAAATAATGCAACAAATAGGTATTTATATGTTATTATTCTAATTTCCCAAAAAATAAATCCCGACATCCAAATTTAGATATTTGAATTTAAAATAATAAAATGTAAACACTAATATATTTGAATTTGGAGCCAAAATTGGGGGACATAGGTGCCCTAGGTGCTAATGTCTCAACCCTGTTTTCCTAAAATTAAAGTGTTAAGGACACAATATTAAATGAGAGCATTGTTTTATGCTTGCAAATTATCATAAAATATTTAAAATAATTCATGGAATGCATAATTTAGGAAATTAAGTGATTAATTAGGTCCAATAACTTAAAGGGGAGAAAAACATAGTGTGAAATTATCAAGGGTAATAATTTATGATGCTACGGAGAAATTTGTTGTAGCATCAATGGTACAAAATGTTAAAATTGTATAGAAGGTCCAAAGTTCTAATCAGGTTTTGAAAACTTTATAAGAAAAAATAGAAAGTAAATGGAATTCAAGAGTGAAAGTCTCGAACAGACGTGGAACTTTTAGTCCATTGTCCAAAAATCTCATCGAGACATGAAAGATCCCGATCAGATATAAGAAAAATAAGAGGAAAATACATCAAGATTAAAAATCCCAATCAAACTTGGACATGAAGAACATAGGTCCAAAAATCCTATCAAGTTCTGAAGTCTCAATCAGATAAAAGAAAGAGAAAGGAAGAAAAGAAAATTGTCGGAGTTCGACATGGTTTTGACAACCACATTGAAGTCCAAAAAGGTTCTCAAAACATTTCAGACACCTAAAAAAACCTTTTCACATCAAAGATCCTAAGTTAAAAACTTAAAGCATTAGTTGATAAAGCAAGTTTCAAAACCAACATCAAGGTCTGATGTGGTTTCGACAACCATGTCGGGGCTCAACAAGGTTGTGAAAACCTTGTAAAGTTTTGAAAGTTTTGACAAATTTTACTTTAGTGGATCTACAAAAAGGTTTTGAAAACCATTTTTGGGTCCCAACAAGGTTGAGAAAACCTTGTAAAGTCCCAACAAAGTTTTTACTTAGCCAGTTTGAGGAAAAAGAGTTTGAAGGTTCCATTAGGTCCCAAAGTTTTGATGGAACGAAAAGTAAGAAAGAAGAACAAAGTGGGGGTAGAAACTTAGAAAGGTTTTAGACCTTTTGAACTTAGGTCCAAAAGTTCGATCGGGATCCAAAGTTCTAAATGGATAAAAAGGAAAAGGAGTTGATTGGGATTAGGAATCCTTATCGGAATTAGAAAAAGAAAAAGGAAGGAAAACTGGGGTCTAAGATTTTGAACGGATTTGGACCTTATGACCAAATTTCCAAACATCCAATCAAAATCTGAAAGTGTGAAGGATCAAAGAGGAAGCAGCAATAAAAGACAAGAAAAGACTCAAACCAAGAATACTTTGGTTTGAAGGTCCGACCAGGACCCAAATTTCAAATTGGATATAAGGGTAAAAAGGATGATGAAGAGGGAATCAGGAAGAACATGAACATTTGGACTTGATCCAAATGTTTGTTTGAGGCTCGAATCCTTGAAAGGACATGAAAGAAAAAATAAGGGTGATCAGGGATTGGGAATTGATTTAGGCCTTGGTCCAAATGTTTGTTTGAGGTTTGAAATCCTGATAGGACTTGAGAAAGAAAAGAAGGAAAAGGCTAACTCTTGGACATTCTACAAAATAGGTCTTTTACCATAGCTATATAAAGGGGTAATTGTAAGACCCCGCTTCATACAACCTTAAATTGTGGTATATTCCTCCTAATTAGATGCTTAGATATAATTCAAATGATACATAGTGTGATTGTGTGACAATGTGTGTGTATTTCATTTTGATGTGTTGTTTAATTATCACTATCATGAAGGTGTTAGGAACTCATAAACTATGAATACAAATTGAAATTTTAATGGAATTGTTGTACAATTAAATCTTAGTTCAACTATCAAATTAATGTGATATATGATTGTTCTTACGATTGCATTGGTAATGTGCAGGAAAGCAGTGTGTTAGTACAAGAAGGGAAACCATTGAGTAGATCAAAATGCATCTTCTTTTGGTTATGAAATTGACCCCCTTTCAGAGCTTAGAAAGAAATAAAGTTAATATGTTGAGGTGGTGAGGGTTGATATTAAAGGAATAATTTATTTTTGGGGTTGTGAGGGTATTTAATTTAGTTTCATGTGGGTGTAGGTGGGGTTAGGGGTTAGGAACCCTTACCCAAGTTTGAATTTCGGATGGGTCCTTAAATGGGCCTTTAAATAGGGTTATTGGTCAATTTCTTTGGTTGGGATGCAAAAATAAACTCCCTAGGGTCTATACCATAGTGATAGGGGTCAAGTGGGAATATAATAGTGCCCCAAGGACATGATTTGACCCAAATGAAAAGTCCTCATAATGAAAGAGTGACGATTTTTGAGGAGAGGATGAGATGAAAGGATGGAGGGGTTGTCCAAGTGCATGTTTCAGGTATTTAATAAGGAAAAGACTCTCATTGATGGAAGGAGATACACTTCACACCTCCCCACCCAAAGGTTGCAAGTTGAAACTCCTATATATTTTGGAGAGGAAAAATGAGTGAGGTGTTACCCACTTCTCCTCTTGGAGAACTTTAGTGGAGATGGAAAAAATAATGAGAAGAGGAGAGGATTCCAATTCTTTGGGAAGAGAGTGATGAATATGGCTTGGCTTGGAGAGGAAAGATGGATGAAAGAGCTCAATCCCTTCAGTCCTTCCTATTTTCATTTATCCTTGTTTATTGGTTGTAAGAAGGTGACATAGTGTATGGATCATGGTTGAAAGGAGAAAGTAGAAAACCTAGATACATGAAAGTTGTGCTATGTTAGTTTTATCCCTTTGTAACAATGAGAAAAGGCTCCATTTATCAGCATGGAACTAAAATAATTACTTGCTTGAGGGTATGGCTAGAGCCCATGAGGCTCCATGATGCCATTACGGTAGGGTGGAGAGCAAGCCTTTATGCATTGGTTTATAATCATTTCATTCTACGTATTGTTGTAATGATGAGAGTTTAAGGAAATAATAACTTTTGTAATGAAAGAGAGCAATTTTCTTCTTTCAAAATGTTTGCATTAGAATACTTCATTTGTAATGTTCTTGAGAGAAATATTGGAGTCATTGACCTTCTTGAGGCATTATGTAGAGCATCCATTGTAATGAAAATATATAAGGTTTAGATCTTGTATTTCATTTCATTTTATTTGTTATTGAAGATGTAGTGGTAAACCTTCCAAGTTTTAAAATAGGATATGACAATCTAATCTTGAGGAACTAAAGAAGGATTTAACTAATATTGTGTATCTATCCTAACTAATGAAAATAGGGGAATGTTTCATTTAAGTTGCAATGATAGAGAAAAATATTGTAGTTCACTTTGATTTGAAGAATAGGTTCCCTTATTAGGAGAATATAATGGATATGAGATTAAAAAAAAACTATGTTAGCTGAAAGGTAATACAAGTTGTAACAAAAGTTTTTCTTCCAAATCTTATTGAAATAATTCGAAGAAATTTAAACAAATTATTGGATATTCCCTTTTATTAAAAGGATATTGAACATGCTTGCATAAAATTACATATTCATTATCATTATGAATGAAACTGTTCATGTATAAAATTCTACTTCCCTTCTCAAGAAATCCATTTCTTTTTATAGAAATAACAGAGATGAAAACATGAAGGAAAAAATAAAATAAATGGGTTGTACATAATGTTAAAATGTGAGATTATAATATATACTTTCTTAAATTATTCCTCTTAAATAGAAATAAGAACCCTCTATATTGTTAATGAAACAAAAAATAATGTAATTAACAAATATTTGGACAAAATATGTATGTTGCAAGTAAATAAGTTAAGTACACAAATAGTGGTTATTATTAATTGCCATTAGGCAATACTATTGCAATGAATTTTGTTCTTCTTAGTTAATTAGTTATTAATAAGTTATTAATTTTATAAATTATGAAAATTATTTTTGATGAATATGATTGGCTAAAAGGTTTGGTGTGTTATTGACAAATTTTGAGGAAAAGTGAAAGTTAACTATTATTTTGTCTATTTTTCAGAAATTTGAACTATTTTTTTACATAATTTCTTTTGGATAAAATTTTCTATCCTGATGTCAATGAAATGGAGGTGCACATCATTATCATTGTTGCATGCAACAACTCATTAGCTGAAGATTTCTCAGCAAAAACAAAACACTTTTGATAAGATTTCAAAGAAAAAGTAGTGCACACCACAAAACCAACAAATAACCTCCCGATAAGAAGAGACTTTGGATACCTTAAAAAAACTTTATATTTCTCCATACGTCTCTGATTTCAATGTAATACACGAAAATAACTTTATATTTACTTTATATTTCTCCATATGTCTCTGATTTCAATGTAATACACGAAAATAACTTTATATTTCTCCACACGTCTCTGATTTCAATGTAATACATGAAAATGGGAATGGAAAGACTTTGGATACCTTAAGAAAAACTTTATATTTCTCCATACGTCTCTAATTTCAATGTAATACAAGAAAATGAGAATGGAAAATGATTGGTGAATCAGTCCAAGTCCATATAAAATTGTCTTTTGCAATATATTCCTCTTAATTCAATCTTTTCAAATATATAAATATTAAGATAAAGTAGTTACTAGCTATGGCACCTTGTACAATGGGTACACGAAAGAGGTGTGGAAGGTGAATTAGGAAAGAATTGGTTAATTTTTTGTACAAATTTGTGTAGTAAATGAGATCAATTGGGAGGTCATTTAGAAAATGATTTTAATATTAGTATTAATTTTTTATTATAGAATAATATTATTATATATATATATATTAAAATTTATGTATTAACTATTATATTATTATATAAATATTTATTATTTATGTCATTATTTTATGTATTTATATTATATTATTATATTATCTTTATTATTTTTGTATTAACTATTATATAATATAGCATTATATATTAAAAACCAAATTATTTACTATATATTTAAAACTAATTATTTATTATATTTTATAAGGGAAAGGATGTGGTAATGTTAAAAACTAAATGTGCTCGTTATGTGATTTTCATTTTAATAAACATATTATATTAATTATGTTAATTTATACTTAACTATGTAGGATAAAGGATGTTGAAATTTTAAAACCTAAAATATACATAAGGAAATGCCTTATGCATAATTAAATTATGTTAAAAGATTATAGTTTATGTTATATTAGTCTATTATATCTTTATAATATTTAAAATTTTAATATAATATAATTGATTTTTATTAATATTATATTTTTATTATGAAATTTAGATTATATAATATTTTTATTAATATGATATTATATTATTTTAAGTTTTGTTAATGTAATATTATATTATATTTATATTTATACATTACATTAAAATTATATTATTAGTATATTTATTTGTAAAAAAAGCTATTTAAAATATACAAGATTTTTGATATTTTTAAAAATAAATATAATAAAGATTTGAGATAGATTTTTGTTATCTTTGTGATCATAGTACAATATTTCTTTTTACCTTTTATTTAAATTAACCAAACATAATGAGTAGTATTATAGTTTCATATATAAGTGATTATTAAAAAGCAAATAATTATGGTAAAAGTGATAAAATTATTATACAATTTAAAAATTTATTTAAGCAAATTAAGTTATTCCATGTGATCTAGTTTATTGTTAAGTATTCCATAATTATATTTACTTTCTCATAATTAAAAAAAATACAACTATACAAAACTCCAATTATAATACTACAAAGACAAATACTCACTACGTGACACTTGTTGTTATTATAGAGATAATGCTAATATTTATAAATTGATCTTATTTTTGTTTCAAGTCTGGTGTAAATTTCACTGAATTAACTTTTTGCACAAACTAACAAAATAATTAATGTATTTAAAATATATATTAAAAATGAACCTCTAGAAGGAGGTGTTAAATAAAATGAAATAATTTCTCCATCAATAGTGGTAGGTCATCTACCGCATAATAAGTAAGTATGGTATTATAGAAGTTGGTTGGGCAGAATACTTAACTATGGAAGTTGCCGTCTAAAATTATGCCTCTAATAAATGCGTGTAAAACACTTGAAAAGCTTAGCTTTCATTTTTATTCACTCAAACAATATAGGTAACCCATCGCTGCAGCAAGTGTACTAGTGCTGGTTGGTTTTAAATGAACCAATGGCAGAGTGTAACGTGTCACTATGTATCGTGCACTTTCGTGATAAATTTATTTTGTCAGTATCAAAAATAGGTGGTTCGGTGTAGAACTGGTAAGAATCGGTGGTTTAGTTATTAATGCTAAACCAGAGATGTGGAGGTATTATAATTGGGATTTGACAACGATTGGAAATAATAATAAAAAATTAATTAATATATATATAAAAATATTTTGGTAATGATTAAACATTTATATATCACAGATATTCACATTTAAATGTGAGTTATGTGATAACAGGATTATTTTAAAATTTGATTATGGTGGAAATAACAATTGACTAATTTATCAATATTCTTAAATTAAAAATAAAAATCAACGTGATTAACTATTAATAATATCTAGACTATTATGGTCTTATAACTAAGAAATAATAGTATTAAATGGTGTTGCTTAATTGAAAATGTTATATTTTATTTTATTTTTATTTTTTGCAAACGTCTAGATTTTTGGTTAAACATAGTCATGATCAATTTTCTATTGATTGCTTAGTAATATTGTTATCCTTGAGATTATTGGGTGATTTATTAATGGTAGCATCATTAAAAAAATTAAAATACTTTCTTATGTTAATGGTTGCATCATTAGATAAATGATAAATTTTACCACCACTAGTGTATCAGCTCAATAATGGTATTCTTAGCTTAGCATAAGCATATAAAATAATAATAATAATAATAATAATAATAATAACAATAACATTATTAATTATTACTAATTAAAATTCGTAATGATTTGAGCACGAAGGGGAATAAATGCCCCTTGCACAGCTTGGATTCAATCTTAAGTTCATTGTACTCAAATGAAATAAAGTTGGATCTCTTGGTAAGTAAAAGTTAATAAGATATATTTAGATAACTCCTCAAAGGTGTGAAACTCATGACATGTTTAGTATTACTCTTCCAACCCTTAGAGTGTTTCATTAGATGAATCTTCATTTAATAGTTTTCGTAAAAAAAAAAAAATGTTGGGTTTTTCTAGTGTAAAATTTTGGGCATGACAATAATGCAACCACCCAAGGAACATGAGAAACAATATAAAAATGGAATTTCTCATATCAACCAAAATTGATGGGGAGCACAAAGGGATAATAAAAATTAATGTAAATTCAGTGAATTTTGTAGGTGCTAACAATGGCTCTAGTTGGGGATGTGTGTCTCTTGTAGGGACAATGAGAATCTAGATATCTAGGTAGTAGACCAAGGAACAACAAGGATCAAGACTAACATAGACTACATCATGACAAACAAGGGTCATGACTGCACACAAGAAGACAACAAAAAAGAACATATGCTACAAAGGTTCAAAGAACCTTACCTTTAGGTGAAATGATGCTTAAGATATTGACCATGAATTGGTAGCCCCATGAAATTTCCATCTAGTTTGTTGAGCTAGAATGTTCCTTGACCACATCCTTTAGCAATTTGATAGCGTCCAACCTATAAGGCAACAAAATTTCCATGTTTTCCTTTGTCTTAGAGTGTGGAATTCCACATGAGGATAGGATTCCCAACTTGAAACTCCCTATTGACAACCTTCTTGTCAAAAAGGCATTTAACCTTTTGTTGCCTCAATAAATTTCTCTTTGCACACCCCTCATGGTTTCTTCTAATTCAAGCAACTCATGGATTCTTTTGGAAACAATACTTCCATCTTCTCCTTGAATTTGCTACAACAACTGGTAGATTGGAAATGCAAGTCTAATTGGAAATTTGGCTTCAACACCATATACCATTTCAAATTGATCTTCTCAATAGCCTTCTTGTAGGTTACCTTGTTTACCCAAACAACAAACTTCAACTTATTCTTTCTTGTTCGCATATATAGTATTTTTGATGATGTTCATGATGCATTTGTTCCTTGATTTAGCTTGCCCATTTGCCTGTGGATGATAAGGTGATGAATGTGTTAAAGATATCCCATACTATGAACGCATATCCACAAAATCCTTAGATCTGGAACACATTGCATTGTGAGCAACAACTCTTGATGGCATCCCAAACCTGGTGATTATGTTATTTAGCATAAATTCAATTTCTCTCTTTGAAGTAGCATTTCTTGTAGGAATTTCTTCCACCCACTAAGTAGTTAGTGGCCACCAGTATCCACTCGTACCTTTTTCTGGACTTTTGGGTAATTTCCCCTATGAATTCAACATTCCACTACTAGAATGGAGCCTCCACTAAATTGGTTTTAAGGGCAAGTGCACCTATAAATGTTATCTTGCCAGAAAACCTTTGGCAAGCATCACATCCTTTTATAAACTTGGCCAAATTCTTGAATAATTTTGGCCACCAATAACCCATCCTCAAAACTTTATGAGTGGTGGTCTTTGACATATAATTTCCACCACATAATTTGTGGTGACATTCCTCTATAAATTGTGTTGACTGCTCCTCACTTAAATATCTCATGAGGACACCATCAAGGTTTCTCCTCATCAATTGTTCTTGGAGCAATACATATCTTTGAGCCTCAAGATTCAAAGTTCTCTTTTTCTTATCATTCAATCCAAGAGGAAAATTCACGTTTTCTAAATAAAAAACATGTCCCAATACCAAGGACAATCCTTCAATTGACATTGGATAAAGAATGAGTAAGAGTTAACATAGTGGATCTTACTAACATCTAGATTTGGTTGAGCCATTAATTTTGCTAACCCATAACCTCTAACTGATTTGGTTGATTGTATCTCCATTTCACACTCTTGGATCTTGTTGATCCATCTATACATTTTTCTTGATGCTTCCTATTGGACAAAAATATCTCTAACAATAATATGTGGCACAAAAGTAGTAACCTTAGCCCCTATAAGGTAAGGTATGATATTTTTCACAGCTTTAGCAAGGCCATATGCATGCTTCTCCATCACATAATAGTTGAATTCAACATCTCTCAGTGATTTGTTAGAAAAATATGTGTTGTTCATAACCATCTTTATTTTTTTACAATAGAACTACAACATAGTGTAAAAAGATGCAAAAGAAAATAATTGGAAAGGATTAGAATAGTCAGGACTTGCCAACATTGGTGCCTTTTTAAGTGCATCTTTTATCTCTAAAAAGTAATGTGTTGATTCCTCATCCCAACTAGAAGATTGCCCCTTCTTCAACACTTTAGAGATGGATTTTTTTTTCTCAACAAAGTTGGGAACAAATCTCCAATCAAAGTTTATTTGACCAAGGAAAGATTTAACTACTTCAACTATTTTAGGTTGCGGGATAAGGTCAATAGCTTTGATATGCTCTAGATCAGTCCTTACCCCTTCCTTGGATACGATGTGCCCAATAATCCTACCCTCTTCCACACCAAATATGCACTTGTTGGGATTCAAATATATTCCATACTATAACCATATTTGGAAGACTAACTCCAAATATTTGCAATGATCATTTTGATCCTTGGAGTAAGCAGTCAATTCATCAAGTGGTAGACAACCATTATATCATTTTTAAGGCCTACACAAGCTACATCCATAACTCTTTGAAATGGGACCCTTGCATTCTTCAATCTAAATGGAATTCAAACATATACAAAAGTTCCCCATGGTGTAGTGAAATTTGTCTTGTGTTGATCATACTCATCAACCATGACCTTATTGTAACCAGAGAAACCATCCATCATGGACATCAACTCCAATCCTATCACCTTTTGTAGCAAGTGATCCATGTTGAGCAAGGGATAGTTTTCCTCGAGGGACTTGATATTCAAATTTTTGAAGTCCATGTATAGTCTAATGTCCCCATTCTTTTTTCTCACTGGAACAAGATTAGATACCCATTCAAAATGTTTGATTGGTTTAATAATACCACCTTCTTTCAGTTTCATCAATTCCTTTTGCATTTGAGGGGCAAGAGTAGGGTTGATAGGATGCTTCTTTTTCTTGAATGTCTTTGCACCATGCTTTAATGGAATAATATTCTTGAACAAATTTTCTTTGTAAGCCTTAAATTCATCATAAGAATAAGAAACAAATTTTTATACTTTCTTAATAATACAATCACCATTTTCTTCTCAGTCGATTTCAATTTCTTACCAATATGAACCATCTTAGAATCTAATTCAATTCCTAAGTTTACACCCTCTGTATCTTCTTCTTTGATAGGATTACTCCTAGTCTTGTAACAATCAACATTGTCAAACATTCTCTCTAAAGCAACAAGACCTTTAGGAATGGTATTAGTTTTAAGTTGAATGATTTTATTTGCAAAAAGAGTCTTTTCCTTTTTCATCTTTCTCCATCATGGAATTCCAGTCAAGTTGTTGGTTTTAAAAATGATCAATGTAATTCAAGAACTCATAAATCTGTTGGTCATTACTAAAAACCTACCGATTGTATATGCTATCTGAAATACTATGCCTGGTGAGAATCTCAACCTCATAGTTGCAGTGATGGGGAATGATAGAAGCATCAAATATTGAAGCTAATACAACAAGCAGATCAACAACCGCATTGCTTTCTCTTTCCACCCAAGTGATGTTAAAAGCATTAGAGACCTCAATAGTATCCCAAACAACATTCATATACATTATTAGTATTTTCCTTTTGCATCTTAAGTTCCTCTGATTTGAATACCACAAGTTTAGAATCACCAATCACCTTAATGCATTTGATTTCATATTTAGAAGATGTGTTTAGACCAAGTAACAAAGCTTCATATTCTACTACATTATTGGTGCACTCAAAGTTCAGTATGAATGTGAACTTTTAATTCCCCCCCCCAAGGACATCAATATAATTCCTACACCATAACCTTATTTTGAACATGCACCATAAAATGTATGTTCCAAAGTCCATCATTTTCCGGATGAAAATGTGAGGGAACCAAATAAAAATGAATCTATCTATCAGATTCATCATCACAATAGCTTATCACATTACCAAACTCTATATCAAGGTAGAAAATCTCATTCATGGGTTCATTAGGATTCTCTACAATGATCATAATTTTGTTTTCCCTATGTAATTGGACATCTTTTTTACACATTGGGATGGTAGCATAGGATAAATCCATTTGAAGACTACCACCCATTGAAGCTACCCACCTCCTTGATAGTAATATATCCCATTTAGTTGGACAATCAACTATGCCAATATCCATTGAAATAGCTTTATTAGGATATGCAAAAAAATTCTCAAATACATTATTAACTACCCCAATTACATTTACCTCATTAGAATCCATGGAATGACACTTACCATAGTATTTAGAAACTTGCAATCCTAAATCATTCATAACTTTTAATGACCACATTACTAGATGCTCTTGAATCCAACATATAGTTACTAACTAGCCATCCATTTATCAATAAGAGATGTATAAAATGGATCAATGGTCTAATTGTTACTTGTGGAAATGAAACCTAGATAGATTTTAGGGGTCTCTTGAATGATGAATTTGTCTACTTCATCATTGGGAACATATGCAACTTTCTCTGGATGATTAGGAATAGTAAACATGACAATATCCTTTCCATGTGCTAAGGGATCATCAACAATTCTCTCATTGGCACTTGAACTTTTAATTGACTAAAAACCTGATCCATGTCAATTGTTTGGTATGTCAGGAAAGGAGTAGAAGAGGGGATTGTTACAACTTTATTATTATGTATGAAAGGCATCACCTAATCATTAACATCAACTTTCTTTGCACATACCACTTTTCCATTCTCCTCTACCACCTTAAGTTTAGCACCTTCTCCCAAAAGGTTGGTTGGTATGTCAGCCTCTTTCATCTTTGGGACATATACTTTCTACTGGGATGCATTTGAAAAAATCTTCTTCTTTCTTGGTGAAGACTTTCCAACAAACCTATTTGTTGTTTTTTTGCATCATATTACTTTGTCTTTCCTTTATTCAATTGTGCAACTGATATATTTAGAATGGTTGCACCATCACATTTATCCTTGGCACCCACTTGCCTATTTTTGAGCTAGTAATCACTTTGTACATGAAAGTTGCATTGGTAAGAACTTTGAAATCCTCTTCATAAGGCTATATGCTTTGTTATACCTTTGTCACATTTATTCCATGAATTGTTTGAAATCTCTATTTGGAATCTAAAAGGGAACTCGATAGCTATCATAATCATTTTGAAAAAAATCCTCACCCTCGTAGGCATCCAACTGATTTACATTAGCATCGTCATAACATTCAGGGGTACCCTCCCGCTCTTGGAATTCTTTCTCTTCATCAAGTGCAACTGCAACAACACACTTGGATTGGTCATGAGCAAAGTAATATACATCACATCAAAATGAATCTTGTTGAAGATTCGCGTGATCCTTCCTTAAAGGATCAGGGGTGTGTCTCTCATTATATTTTTGGTTTGAGTTCAGTGGTGATGATCGTTTATCATCTCCCCTAGGTCTCTTGGACTAGTCATGCTTGTATGCCCTATTATATAACCTTTGACCCTCATTAAAATGTGTAAGAGTAGAATTAGAGGACATGCCTTTTCATTCTTTTCCACCTTGTATGAAAGGTCCTTCATAGCTCCTATTAGTTTGTCTATTTTTCTTCTGTAGTGAGAGACTTGTTTGAATTTTTTGCATAGGCTTCAAAAATTTTATATCATTCCTTTGTTTTCTTTCCTATGTGCCTTTAAATTAATTTCAATATTGAAATTCATTGCATATGCCTCCCTCAAGGTCTGCGGGTTCTTATCTCTCAAGAGATAACCTAACTTTGAATCAAATGCCCCACAATATGGAACAAGACATATATGCTCATTTGGCCTCACTTGGGGAGGTACTTTCCTCATTGTCATAATGAATCTATTGTTCAAATCAACAAAAAGTTCATTTACCCCTTTTTTGATGGTGGTTAGATAATGGATAACAAACTTTGGATCCACTCTTTTTCCATACTATGATCGATAAACCCTCATAAACTCATCCTATGAATCTATGCTACTATGTGGAAGACTCTTGTACCATTATTTTGTACTTTCCTCTAATGATTGCATAAAAAGCTTCATCATGAAGTCCTTATCTTCAATATCATACTCATTAGTGACATTTATGAAATTCCTTAAATAGACCTCACCAATAATAGCATTGTTACCTTGGAATTTTGGCCCCTTCCCTTTCATCTTAGATGGAATTGGATTAGGGTAATTATGAATACCACAAAAATCCAGCTATCTATGTCTCTCTAATCCCAACGGTACTCTCAAAAGGTAAAATATTTGAGTTTGATTTCTAAGGTTGACCCCAACATTTTGCATTATATTTTGACATGGGGGGTTAGGATAATTTTTTTGAACAATAGGAACTTGCTAAATTGCAACCACTTGTGCCACATTTTGATCTTGGGTATTATTTTGTTGTTGGTTCATCAATAAGTATCATTGAGCCAATTGGGCATCCCATTGTGTAATTAGTGCCTCTATATCACACTGCCTTTCTTTGAGATGATCAATAATATAAATATGTTGATCTAATTCCCTTTCTCTATGGTCAACTTCTAGCTAAATGTTTGGGGTTAGCATCTTGGAATGGCGTTTAAACATCTCTTTAAAAAGATTGAGTGTCATGCCTACCCTCTCTTTGATTTCTTAGAGGTTGGAACCTAGTGTTTGTCTGAGGTGTGACTTTAGGAATACCCACACTTATATTTTTTGTTCTAGGGTTTGTTTCATTTCCATATATATTGTCATCATGTCTAAAATTTCTTCTAGTAGTTCCAACCCTATTATCAATTGAATCATTTGATGTGTATTGATCAAAATCCCTAGAAGCATTTCTTCTACCTAAAGTATTCACTTTTTCATTATTTATTGAACTATGTTAAAGGAGAATTACTTGAATTTTTATCTTTATAATGTTCATGTCACTTTGTTGTACCAATAGAGCTAGCGTTAGGAACTTCTTGACCTTTGGAATATTGATCTCTATCCATTCTTTATCTTCTATCACAAAATTTTGGATCTTATCTAACAAAGTCACCACTCCTTGAAGGAGAAAATATTTGAAACTAACAGACTTTAGTCTTCAAACCAAAATCCAACACTTTCATGGAATGTCACCAAAGCCTTTGAAATTTTTTGTTACAATATCATCCCCAACAATGGTCACTTTTTGTTGGCATAAGTTGACGAAATGCCAAACTTACCCAAACAAAATATACAACTGGAAACTTTTTTTGTTACCAAGGGCTCTAATTTTTTTTTGTTACCTCAATATCCTCAACAACAATGCCATTTTGTTAGTGATTATAGTTGTTGGCTCCAAATACCTAAGGCTTCATAATCATCCAAGTGCCAAGGGTGTCAAACTTGGAGAATTACCACAAACTTGTATTTAGGTTGGGCATTTAAGGACGAATGGTTGAGGTGGGTAATACCTCCTTTATCTAGCTCTACAATACCAAGAGGGGCATTACTTAAGATTCCAAATTGATGATTTACAACAAACTATACCCACTACACAAAATCCCAATACTTGTGTCATAATATACTTATTTGCTAGCTTGGACAGGTAAGGTTGAACATCTTCCCAATAGATAACCTACCATATCAATGTCTGAGAATAAAATTATGATACATCCTTGTATTACTATATTCATTTAGACATGGTAGTAAAACACAAATAAAGTAAAACTTTAAAGAATTTTTTATTTCATGTGTTTGGAGTGTGTTCAAGTTGATAGGAGAGAAAACCAATTACAGACCGAAGCCTTTATCCATTGGGCTATGAAGTCTCTAGATTTAACCACAAATGCAATAACCGAAAATAAGGTAATGACTTAATCAAGTCACCATAAAAGACTATGACTTTTAAGCTACACAGGTAAGCTAGGATCTACACATGCACTTAGAAAGGCAATAGATGGTTGTAGAATATTAAACGAGTCTATGCAGTAATCCTCAAGCATACCCACACATTTATTTTATTATGTTAAAAAGATACTATGCAAAAGCTTTGAACATATTTTAAAAACTTTTAGTTGAAAAACTAATCAGTGATACATCAAAAAATGCACATCATACATGAGGAAACACTCTGCTAAGGTTGATTTTTCCTTTAATCATCACTCTTCAAGTTTACAAATGTTATTACAAGGTTGGGATCAAACCAAAATAATTACAATACAAATATGTCTATACAAAAAATTGGATATCGAAAACTAAGGTTTCTTGTGAATACTTTCTTTTGTTGGCTCTACAATTGCTTCTCTCTAGGACAAGGTTTGAACATGAAACTCCAACCCTTAGAATGAGCACATAAGTGCATTTTATATCTTTGCAAGTTATGAAGGAAGAAAAGCCAAAGATAGGGCCTAAAAATCCATCAAATCATATGCAGAAATGTGGACATCCAAATCTGAGAAGAAATCATGCCACATAGGTCCCAACACATATGTCATGCCTCCACATTTATGAATCTATAGAATAGAGGCAAAACATCCTACAAAATCTGCCATGAAATTTGGTCATAAATGACTTGCAAGTAGAAGGAAAATCTTTGAAACACACCAAGGAGTATGGGTGTGGCTTATGCATTGAAGGTGGCATGGGAATCCATGTAGAATATATCTCAACAGTGAACAAATCCAATATGGGTAGTTGAGAAATGTACTTAATATCATCCTCGTAGCCCCAAGAATCAAATTTGGCATTTGAGAAAGTTGTTGCAGCATTAATGGTGCAAAATATTAAAATTTTATAGAAGGTACAAAATTCCAATCAAGTTGTGAAAACCCAATGGGAACGAAGTAGGAAGAAAAGGGAAGTGAAGAGCAAAAGTCTCGAACAGACTTGGACCTTTTGGTCCATTTTCTTAAATCTTGTCGAGACCCAAAATTCCAACTAAATATATGGAAAAGAAGAGGAAAACACATCGGAATAAAAAATCTCGATCAAAGTTGGACTTGAAGAACATAGGTCTAAGAATACTATCGAGACTCGAAGTATCACTCGGATAAAAGAAAGGGAAAGGAACAAAAGAATGATGTTGAAGTTTGACATGGTTTTGACAACCACGTTAGGGCCCTACATGGTTGTGACAACCATGTTGGAGTTTGACAAGGTTCTCGAAACCATTTGGACACCCGACAAAGCCTTTGCACATAGAAGCTTCTAAATTAAAAACTTAAAGCATTGACCGATAAAGCAAGTTTCAAAACCAATATCGGGGCTCGACATGGTTTCTACAACCATATCGGCGCCCAAAAAGGTTGTGAAAACCTTGTAAAGTTTCAAATTTTTTTACTTAAGTGGATTTGCAAGAAAGTTTTGAAACCACTGCCAAGTCTCAACAAGGTTGTGAAAACCTTCTAAAGTCTTGTCAAAATTTTTACTTAGCCTATTCAAGGAGAAATAGTTTGAAGGTTTCATCAGGACCCAGAGTTCTAATGGAATGAAAAGGAAGCAAGAAGAACAAAGCAAGGGTGGAAGCTCAAAAAGGTTTCAAACCTTTTGAACTTAGGTTGAAAAGTCCAATCAAGACCCAAAGTTTTGAATGGATAGAAGGGAAATGGAGCCGATCAGGATTGGGAATCCCGATCAAACTTAGAACAAGAAAAGGGAAAAATAGGGTCAGAGGTTTAGAATGGATTTGAACCTTCTGACCAAAATTTCAAATATCCAATTAAAACTTAAAATTTCAAAGCATTAAAGAGGAAGTGGGAATTAAAGGCAAGAATGGACTCGAACCAAGAAAACTTTGGTTTAAAAGTTTGATTAGGACTCATATTTCTGACCAGATATAAGGAGAAAAAGGACAGAGGGGGAATCATGAAGAACATGGACATTTGAATTTGATCCAAATGTCCGTTTGGGGCTCAAATCCCTGAAAGGACATGAAAGAGAAGAAGTAAGAGGGATAAGAGATGGGAATGGACTTGGACCTTGGTCCAAGTGTCTTTTTGGGGTTTGAAATCTTGATAGGACTCAAGAAAGAAAAAAAGAAGGAAAAGGATAACTCTTAGACATTCTACAAAATGGGTTTTTTATCATAGCCATATATAGGGGTAATGTAACCACCTAAAGGACATGAGCAATGATACAATGATGGCGTTTCTTAGATCATCCAAAACTAATTGGGATCACAAAGGGATAATAAAATCAATGTAAACTCATTGAATTTTGGAGGTGCTAACATAAACTGAAGGCTTGAAGTGACCTTCCAACATCCAAAGATGTATTTTTGCAAATTGTAAAGAAATTGACATAATCTCAAGCGTACTCCCCATCACGTTTGCACATTTTTCAATGTCAACTTGAAAAAACACCATGGTAATGTTAAGCTATCTCTTAGCTATCTAGCCATGTAACCTTTTTCACATTTTGAGTATATTAAGGTTTTCTTCTTTAATTTCTTTTGTTGGTGTATCCATTTTTTTGTCAAAAACTAATGTTTGATATTTTTCACTTTATTTTTTAACCATTCATCAAAATTTCAAATAAATTACATTTTTAGAAACTAGACTGCATTATACATAGTAAAAAATTAATTTTTGATCGGTTTTCAAAAGTTTTAGGGGGAGCATGCTCAAATTTTTGTTTTTTCAAGATGTGTCTACTTTAAAAATTAGTAAAATATCATATATTCATTTAAAAACTAGCAACAAAATCGGGGATAAACTACATGGTGTTAGCTAATTTCCCATCAAAGTGATTTTTGAAATACTAAAAAAATGTTAACATTTTAAAGGGGCCACACCAAACATTATGTTAATATTTTTTGAAAAAAAACTGGACCAATTTGTGTGAACCCCCTTTTTGAACCCCTTAATATCTACCATTTTTTTTAAAAAGTAGTAGTTTAGAAAGTAGAACAAAGAACTACGACTCTTGTTTTCATTACATCTTAAATTTTTGAGTGTAACTATCTTCAATTTTTCATTCAAGACCAGTCTTTCTTGATTTTAGAAAAAAGTGGCCACTTAAGACCTTTTTATCCCTCATATTTTTGTACTTACCCATACACTACAAGAAATTAGCCAAACACAAAAGAAAATATCATAAAATAGACATATAATCACCTAAACACAAATGAAATAGTCATTTTAATCAAGTAAAGGCTAATAAAATAAATTAATAACTATCATTCTAACTTCACAATGTATTTCAAAAATAGTTAACTACCATCATCTTTTAGGGCTTTGAAATTAAAATAAAATAAAAAATAGGTGCCCTTGATGCCTCAATGAGGTATAATGACCCCACCTTCCATTTATAGCCACATAGAAGAGTGCAATGAAAAAATGTATTTTCAATCACTAAACAAAAAAATATTGCTAACAAAATACATGACAAAGCAAGTACGAGGCACTGTGGCATGTAGAAGGCCATGCCAACCCCAAAATTTAGGGTGCACCATCATTAGACCCCCTAAACCCTAAACCCCCAAATAAACAATACACAATAAAGAAGAAACAAGCAAAAAAAAAAATTCTAGGGGGTGATTGCTTTAGTGAAGTATGACAACCTCACTTTCCATTTATAGCCAAACAAAGGAGTAAAATGAAGAAATACCTTCTCAAACACTACATAAAAAAATAAACATTGGCTAAAACAATACAAGACAAAGAGGAAATGAGTAACAGAATAAAAACCTAGCGGGTCATTTCCTTAGTGAGGTATGATGACTTCACCTTCCATATACAATTAGACGAAGGAGTGAAATAAAGAAACATATTCTCAAATAGTAAACAAATAAACATTGGCCTAAACAATACATTTCAAAGAAGAAATGTGCTATTTACAAGTAGATAGAGGAATGAAATAAAGAAATGCCTTCTCAAGCAATAAATAACTAATAATCAATGTTGTAATGAAATGAGTATACCACCAAAAAACCAAGTGGGTCATTGTCTTAGTGAGGTATGATGACCTCACCTTCCATTTACATGTCTTATCAAATAGTAAACAACAAATATTCAATGGCCTAAACAATACATAGTAGAGAAGAAACGACTAAAAAAAACTAGTTGATTTATTGCCTTAATGAGGTTTAAAGACCTCACCTTCCATTTCAAGCTAGACAAGTGATGGCATTGAACATGGCCCTCAAACATACCTCCACATCCTCTAGTTGACATTATCTTCACATGGAAGTCTAAATTCTCTCCATTGAATCCCTTCAAAGGTATGAGAAAATGAGATATGAAGTTAATAGCTACATGTGAAAAAAATCAACAAAGGTTTTAGGAAGAAGGCAATTAGTGGTAAAATGATGTGTATTATTTAATGTTGCATGTTGCAACATTGAAGATGACATTAGTTTGTATCCATATAACATCTCGCACATGCATGCACAAAAGCATAGTTACTAAATACAAAGGGATGGAAGTTAAGTGTGGAGTGGCATTGGATAAATGTGTTGGTGTTTGATTGAAATGCGTAATTTTGCATGGTGTGAACACATTGATGGGAAAAAATATCGATTGATAATGATCTACTATCACGGGTCCAAGTGCACCACCTTTAGTCAACCATAATTTTGAGAAAAAAACAAGGGTTTCTACTTGTCAACCTCTTCCATGTGTATGATGAGTTAGACACCCCTCAAAACATTTTTTTTAAATTGTCCATTTCACTGCACATGTGGCTATTTATTTTTGTTTGCCTCCATAATATGTAGAAGTTCATGTCAACTTTGAAAATTAGGGCGTGCCATTATCAAACCCCCTCCCCTAAATATCATGTTATGTATACTTGATTTCCAATTGCTTGGTAAATTCAAAAGATAACTTTTAGAATCAATTATGCATTTTTTTGAATTGATGTTTTGAATCACACTCAATGATCCATCATCGAGAAGATAAAAGTGAAGAATTGCAGACATGGTCTTAAAAAAATGTAGGGGTGGACATGACTAGAGAAGTAGAGAACAAGGGACAATTATGTGTAAGGGGGGTTGAGGAAAGAGAAGGAAATTAAAGAAAATGAATTGAAAAACAAGAATAAACATAATAAGAAATACAATTTATATACATGTAGAAAAACAAAAGAATGATTAAATTTGAATATATCTCTACTCAAATTATATGCACATAGATATATATAAATATATGCTATTCTAATTGAATCTATCTACATATCTCTGTAAAATCTTATATAAATAAACAAATGACATATTAATATACTAAACTAGCAATCACACCTTGGTGTGCAATGGGTATGTCGAAGAGTTGTGGAAAATCAATTAAGAAATAAATTGATTTTTTCCTACATTTGTGTAGTACACGAGGTCAATTATATTATATTATTATTGTTATTATTATTATTATTGCTACTATTATTATGATTATCCATATTATATTTTTATTATATAATAATATTATTTATCTTAATAATTGAATTTTTATGTATTTACTATTTTTTATTAATATATCAATTTGAATTATGTTACATTATTATTATATTATATTATTATATTTTTATTAATATATTATTATTAATATTAAAATTATTATAGTATTTATAATATTATATTATTATTTTGATATTACTATTATACTATTCTAATTATTATAATATTAGATTGTTCTTATTATTAAATTGTTCCCACTAATATATTATTAATAATATTATTTTAAATTAAATATTATAATTAATAAAATATTAGTAATATTATTAATAATATTATAAAATTATTATATTATTTTACTACTATTATTATATTACTAGTAATATTTTATTATTGGTTTATTATTCTTATTATTATATTAAGAACATTAAATTATTATATTATAGTATTATTACTATATATATATTGCTAGTTAAATCAGTGTTAAGGGGCAACACCCTGTATTTCTTAAAAAAGAGATTACATGAGTTCCTGACATCAAAATTCTTCCTTACTGGCCTTCTTTGACAAAATGACCTTTACCATAACCACCCTAGCCTATCTAGTATGACTGTGTATTCACAATTTTGCTTTACAAAATGGCCTGGTTTGAGACGCAGGCATTACCATCTACCCCGAGACTAACTTCTATTTTCTGTATGCTAGACCTTGTTGCTATTTCTATTACAATATTCTAACTATAACATAACTGAGACTAACCAGACCAGGCATGTTCATTCCTCATCATCATCTGGCTCTGTTCACTTCATGTAGGCAATGTAGTCTATGACTATTGAGCAGTTCGCTCTACAATTCTGATGGGCCAGGCCTTTTGCCTTCTCTGTAGGGTCTCTAGGGTCATTTTGGTGCCATTCCTCACCAATTTCAAAATACCAATCATCATTGTACCCTACCACAATCTCCTCTACAAGCCCTTCATCCTCCACATACCTCGCTGCCTAGCCTTGTGGACGGTTGGTCACTAGCTTGGCCACTCTGAGTAGGAAGAAAATGCTCTGCTCGTGCTCGCCCCACAACATCTCAAAATCCTCTAGGTCAATGGTTCAAACCAGAGGGAATTTCATCACTTCCCTTCCACGCATGTGCATCATGTAATAGTTATGTGACATTGGAATTTGCTTGTTTTCATCCACATTATCCAGGCCTGTGTCAATGTCTCCTAGCCACACATGGACAAACACCATCTGTGTCAGCTTCTTCCCCATTTCCTTCAAAATACCCATGTGCAGGAGAATAACCAGGAACATGGCTGGTATTTCCACATTTGACCTGAACCTATGATAAGCCCTCGAGAATTCTGGGCCCACAACTTTCTTGGTTGCCCAAAGGACTAGTGGGTGAGAAGAGGCCAACAACCCTTGGAACCTTTTGTCTGACACTTCGCCTGTGAAAGATTGTTGCTGCTCCACCGTGTTTAAAAATAGTGGAGTCACCATTGGGGTAGCTTCCACCAACCACAACACCTTCTAAAACTTCTGGTTTAAGCCAAATTTGCCACTCACTATCGCTCTCTATTTTTGGGATGGCACTATTTGCGTTTGATTGAAACTACACTAGCTGAGGCCTTTTAACACTGAATGCCTTACTTTCTCATAATTAGCTTTTTTGTGTTCGTGCCCTTGGAGTGTGTTTGCTTGCCACCACCTTGTTGGTGGTATGCAGATGAAATTAATGCATGGTAGTGTGCTATTTTCTTGTCCTTTCCTTTTCCTTGGGACTAGATAGTTTAGCTTGCTCTTTGCCTTCTATTGATGACTCCTGTCTTGTCAAACCAATTTGCCTAGATTTTGTCCTTATTTCCATGTGTGTTTTTTTCACCGCCGGTTGGTGTGGCGTTTCCATTACTTTTCTCTGATTTCGGCTTTATTCCGATCTTCACCTAAGTGGCACTTTCTGATGCCTTTTTTGCCAACTCATCTGCCTTGTCATTTCCTTCTCAATATATGTGGCTAATTTGGAAGACCTTGAACCTGTTCGCCAGTTGTTTGACACTCTGCAACAGGTGATTGAGTTTCCAATTCGAAGTGATGCCTCTCTGGATGACATTGATTGTGATAAGCCAATCCCCTTCCAAGTGTACTTGTTTCACTCCCAAATCCAAACCTAGTTGCAAACCAATGGTTGTTGCTCTGAACTTTGCTTCGTTGTTCGAGCATATTCCTAGTGGCATGGATTTTTCTGCTAGGGTCCTGCCCTAAGCATCCCTTGCGATGCATCCAACTCCACTTGGCCTTGGGTTCCCACGAGCAACACCATCAAAATTTATTTTGGTCCACCCTGTTTCCGATGCCTTCCATAATGCTTTTGCACTCTTTGCTACTATGTAATATTATATTAATAGTATTATATTATTTTTTATTATTATAATATTGTTATTATATTTGTAGTATATTATTATAATATTTTATATTATATTATTTTTGTATATCGTAGTATATTATTTGAATATTAAATTATATTTTATTAAATGATATTTATATTATATTATATTATTAATTGAGTAGTATACTATTATTTTTGTATTATATTACATTATAGTAATATTTATTATATTATATTTTGTTTTGTTTATATTATTGTATTGCATTATATCATGTTTGTAGTTGAATCTTATTAGCAATATACATATAATAATACAAATTTAATTAAAAATTTAAATAAATAACAACTTCCATTTAAGATCTCATTACTATTATGCCGGCTTTAATAGAAAAAAAAATTCACCACTCCACTAGTAAAACTTGCTTCAAATATTTTTACTCTCATAATTTGATTTAAAAAATAAAAAACTTGATTATATATAATTAAAAATATATATATACTAGTATAATAACAATCAATAATATATAACTAAAAAAATTATTATGTTATTATTAATATATATAATATTAATGCTATAACTATTAACAATTAAAAACAGTATTAATAACTATTTTATTATAATTATTAATATATTAATTATATTACAAATATTAATGACAAAATTATAATATAAAATAATTAATTTTGAAATATAAAATATTATAATAATTTATAATAAATATATTAATAATATATAATTTTAATTCTAACCTTCTCTGTAATTATTAAGCAACTACCCAATGGTACTACTCCTCCTAATTAACCCGTGTACGATGAGCGGGCATTCCAATACGTTTTCAACGACAAAATTGATGGAAATTATTGACGGGTATGGACGGTTCAACCTTCTTGCATCCCGCTCGAACAGCGTGCGCCGTTAATGGAGAAAATCAGCCGGCTCTTATCAAATAGGACACGCCTTCGCGTTTAAAAAAAAATATATATATATACCTAATCATTAGATCTACACTAAAAGTTTATTTAACAATGTTAAGTCGCACCCCTCCCAACTAGGCTGCTTATCTTGAACCCTAACCAGGGTTAAGTTGCTGAATGATCTTAGAAATAGCCAAACTGATGTTAGGGTTCTGCACTTTTTCAGCACTAAGCTTTCTGCTGGTCTTGATTCTCTTCTCATTCCGTTTTACAACATACAATGGCCTTGACATTTTCTGGTTTGGTTGTGTCTCCAGGCAGATGCCCAACACCATGCTCCCATTTCCCAAAATTTTCACTAGGAATATCATGTAATGTCATTCCCATTTCCCGGGTGAAAGCAGCAGGAGTGGAGGCTAAAAGAGAGCGCCGCCACAGTGCCGTGAAGCTATTCTCACTTGATGAATGTGGGCTTTCTCTCTCGGAGCTGCCAACAGTAATGAGAAAGTACCCCAAACCCTTCAGATGCATGGCTGAAGACGATTTGGGTGATGACTTATCCCAGCAACCTAGAATTCTGGGTGGAAATTTAGAGAATAGCTTGAATTCAAACTACTCACTTCTTCTCAAAATTTTTGGGTCGAAGGATCATCTGTTTAAAGCTATCAGGAGGAGACCTGGGATTCTGAACTATGGTTTGCGGACAGTGCAAGATAAAATAAAGATTATGAAAGACAGAGGATTGCTGGAAGACCAGATCTATGAGCTTTTTGGAAAGAATCCTCTGTTCCTTTGTTTGTCTGTAGGTAAGATAAAGAAGATCATGGAGTTCGTGACAGGTACCCTGGGGTTAGACCCAAGCTTTGTGGTTAAGCATCCTATGTTGGTAGGCTTCAGCTTGGAGAAGAGATTGAAACCCCGCTATAAGGTAATTGAATATCTAAAGACATTGACACCTCTCAAGTACAACAATGACAGTTTGATTTATCTTTTTTATTTGAGGGAGGTGACTTTCACCATGAAGGTTCTGAAGGGCAGTAAGGAGCTCATAAATTTATATGAAGGATACAAGAACTCTTTGAATGTTAAACCACTCGGAGAACTGTCAACAGGAATTGAATAGTCATATGTAAAACATCTGATGGCTAGAACAATGAATTTTTTTTCTTTTTACAACTCACAAATATTTTGTCTTAATTTGCAAGAATTTTGTTATTTTCTTTCATTTTATTCTGTATTTGAAGAGGGTAAAATATAACAATAAAATATTAACTAGCAATCGCACTTTGGTGTGCAATGGATACGCCGAAGAGGTGTGAATGTTCAATTACGGAAAATGTTGGTCTATTTTGTTGCATACTTCGGTGTAAGATCAATCGGTACTAAGTAGTATCCTAATCAAATCATTTTCCGACATCAAAATGTTGGTAGATAGAAGTCAGGAAGTGTATCTCGAATCCTTTTCATATCCATCTTAAGGAAATCTGGTTGTTGGTCATCTTTCTAATCTGGGGGTTAATGTCTCTGGCGGGAAGGGTCTTAAAGTCTTTATGGGTTCATATTTTGGAAGGCATGAAGGCCATGCTAAATGATTATAAAGTGGGATTAGGCAAAATGGAGGGCATATGAACGCAAATGTCCATCCCTTGTTATTTCAAATTTGCATTTTGGGATTTGCTCAGTTTTGTCTACTGTACAAACCCGCACTTTGGCCATGATGTCTTGGTGTGATTTCGTTTGAGTCATGGTTGGGTTTGACTACATTCTCAACTCTGGAGTTCTGCTTTTATTCATCTTTCATTAAACTTAAGTCTTGCTTTGGTTTCTCTTATTGTGAGGAGTTTGGATTGGTTGTTTGCCTGTCTGCATTTTAGAAATTTGTTGTACGTAGTATGGCTTCTAATCTATCACACTGTGTGCTCTTTATGTTATTTCCGTATGTTCTTTATGTTATTTTTAATGGACCAGTAAGAGATTAAATCTAGGACCTTCTGTTTATGTTTTAGGATGTTCTACCATTGAACAGAGTAATTTTATTTTGTATGAACTAGTTAGCATTTGAACAAAGGACCTCCAATGTATATACTGGAGTCCTTTCAACTAGATTTTTTGATAGACTTCTTATAATGATTTGGGTGTGGCTCATTTTCTCCAAAAGATAACACTATCCTGTCTTTGAACATCATGCATGAAGTTACACTCATGAAAACAACCTTGAGTAAACAAGTTAATTGTTAATAGTTGAGACCTCCTTACTGAATCTTATGGGACCATGGAGAGCTGAGTGGATTAGGTACAAAGAATGCAGGTGCTTAAGAGTTGAGAGTTTCAAGCTGACGATCATTGATGACAAGTTGATCATCTCAGCTATAGAGAGTGTGAATGAGAGATGTCTCAATGAGCAGGCCAACAATGTCTGGTTAGTTTGAAAACGAAAGCTGCCAATAGCAGATGCAACACTCATCACCAGCTTCATCTATGCTAGAAGATTAGGAGGAAATGTATAGAACACACAAATTGTTTGACAAAATGCTATAATGACGCTGGCTATTGCATTGTAATGTGACTAACAATTTATACTGACTTCGAATATAATCAACGGTACTAAGAGATCCAGGTGATTTTTAAGCAAACGTAATTGCAAATTCAAACTTAGCAAGTCTTTTTAGCCTCCTGCCACTGCATGCTAAACTGGATGCTTTGGATCAGGGATTGTGCCAGTAGTTTGTTTAGTTTGATAGTAAATTCTTTTGTGTATCCAGAGCATACTATGTAGGCTTTATTGATATTTGCTTGGGTGGCATATTTTAGATTCACAGCCCAGCTACAATTTGCTTGAATATTTTTGCCTACTTAGCGCAAGAAATAGTTATTCTGCTACTCTGACTTCATTGATTTATCACAGAAAATGTTATCAAACAACTTCACATCACTTTTTCTTAATTGACAAAAGCTGTAAGTAACCATGCACCAAAAAAACCAAATTTATCTAAGTTACCGTTAACAGAAAATGCTATCAAACAACTTCACATCACTTCTTCTTAATTGACAAAAGCTGTAAGTAACCATGCACCAAAAAAACCATAACTGAGTGGCCCAAACGGAAATGGCATTTCCAAGATGTTAAAAACAACACAGTAATAGATCAAACAAATAGTTACATACAGAAAACACCAATGCATCTGGGTGCATTCAGTGTAGCTAACAAGACAATAAATTTTCTGAATAGAAAGGAAATTACAGATCTCTTGAAGCTGATTCAGAAGCTGCCAAAAAGAGGAAACTAGAAAAATAAACAAAGATTTGAAAGTGTGTTGTAATCAATGTGCGATAAAAACACAGAGTAAAACCTTGTGAACCATTGATCAGCACATGAACAGAGCGAGCTGAATCTCCCCTCTTTGTATCCCCTGTTTTTTTCTTTGCACAGATGGGTAATGCAGGGGGCATTTCGATTCCCCAGGCTTGGCAATGGGGCAAGATGAGTTGAATACAAAAAACTCATCTTACAAATTTGCACAGCAAGCACAACCTATTAACTGGATTCTAATTTTGCTCAAAAAGGAAAAATCTAAATAGTGAATATGAAACTACACACACGAAATTCTCGAAACTTTCTGCATTGTTCTGGGCCTTCACATGTAACACCATATCGATATGTAGAGAGCTTTTGGTGGGTTTTTTTTAACACTTCAAGCAAAGTAGCCTTTTTCTGGCTGCATAGAGCCATAGAAAATTTATCTGGTTGACCATGAAGAACATTACGGTCTCAGGAAACTCGCACACTAAAATCCATATATTCAATGTTGATGACTTCAAATAACTCAAATCTTCAGATGATGGATTGGTGAAGAGTGTTATCGCCTTGCAGGCGTCCCAGAAGCTCTGCCTATGCTCTTCCCAGTGGCCGTACAAAATTTGCAATCTTTTAGTGAAGCTTTCTATGTTTAGTTCGCAGCTGCTGCCAGACGATTTTGAGGGTTGTGAGCCCCCATTTGCAGCTTCCTCCATTTCTACACAGCTTCAAACCCTGATGCACAATACTATATGAATCTAGGGTTTGTCAATTTAAAAGAAAGTATTTAGAAAACTATATAAACCTAGGGTTTTTGGAGTTTAATATGGAAGGTTTCTATGTTTATTTTGTAGCCGCTGCCAGAAGATTTTGAGGGTTGTGTGCCCCCATTTGCAGCTTCTGCCATTTCTACACAGCTTCAAACCCTGAAGCACAATACTATATGAACCTAGGGTTTGCAAATTTTAAAAAAAGTACTTAGAAAAATATATAAACCTAGGGTTTTCGGAGGCAAAAGCAAAAAGATAACAAAGAATGGAAATACCTTAAAGAAGCTTTTGAAATTTGAAAGCGAAAGCAAAGCCCTTGCTTGTATAAGATGCTCTGAAAAAGGAGTTGGGTTCTTAAGCTGTAAGCGGATGACACAGTTGAAGCATTTCAGAGACCCCGGCTAATGGCTCTCAAGTTGCTGGCTGTAAGCAGATGGCACAGTTGAAGCATTTCAGCAACCCCGACTAATGGCTCTCAAGTTGCTGCTTTAATCTATTCACAGTAAAGGAAAGTAAAACTGAAAATATCAGGGTTGGAGGTTGGAAAGACTTTTTCAGCCTTCTAAATGGAAATATTAAATGTACAGGAGTTTTTCAGGCATGAGGCAAGGAATGCACGGGAGTTTTTCTTATTGTCAGGCGTGAGATGAAGCATCAATGGTTGCTATCCATTCAACCGTCTTGCAAGGGCTCTCCTTGCTTTTTCACCGTCAACAGGCAAAATAAGCTCGTGAAGCTCAAATAGAGAAACGCCTTCGGCGTAAATATAAGCATAATTGGAAGAAGATGCATACTTAATATATGAGGTTAACAATATTTAAAAAAAAATTAAACATCAAATTTTTTATGCCGAAGGCATATCCAATTTGAAAGGCCCCAACCTGAATTTTGCATTCAATGGTACAGATTTTCTAAGAAGCCTTCGTTCATTAACAAACTGATCCTTCCTGTTGGTTTGTTTGGTGAGATTAAATCTTGAATGCAGTTCGTTGTGGTCAGGGGATGTACTCAGGCCAGTTGCCATAATGAATCTTTCTGTTCTAACTTCTGACTGTCTGGTCATAATGGTGCCGCATTGAAGATCGACAGGTTTTAGAGATAGTAGATATTTGCGCTGGAGACATGATTTTTCCAGCCTTTTAAACATAATCGGCATGTGAAGTTAGGAATTATATTAATATTAGTAATT